>OU426990.1:74318569-74333569 GCA_911387755.1 Chrysotoxum bicinctum | reverse complement strand
GAACACGGTCTAACCTCTTTTGTGAATGAATCCACAAGACCAGTTGCAGGCACCTGCCTGGATCATATTTTTGGCCGCTTTTCAAAGATTAATCAATATGATTGTGCTGGAATAGTCTTTGACCTTCAAATTTCTGATCATTGCATGACAGGTATTGTGTTTAAGATGTTGAAAAACGTTGAGCAAAATAAATTGAATACTGAATATACCCAAACTAAAATTAACTTTTACAAATTAAATCATGATCTACTTCTTGCAAATTGGGAGGAGGTTTATTCGGAAGATGATCCTTCAAAAGCTTATGACTTATTTCTGAAAGGTTTTAAAGATCTAATACGGAAGTCTACATTCTGTGTCATTAAAAAAAGGTCACAAATAAGATTGAAACCTTGGATGAACAATTCTCTTGTTAAAATTATAAATTTCAAACATCGATTACATAAAAAGTGTCGAGCACATCCACTTAACACCAACTTAAAATTGCGTTTTAAAAAAATTTGCAAGAAAGTTAAAAAAGAAATCCGTTCAAGTCGTGACAATTTTTACAACAACAAAATTAGAAACGCAAAAGGTAACCTAAGAGAAGAATGGAAAGTCATAAACGGTATTATAAATAGAAAACAAAAAAACCAGTCCACTTCAATGACAGTTGAGAATGGTTCCTCAAGTATTTCCGATTCCAGAGAAATTGCTAACTTATTCATTAGATACTTTACCAATGTTGGCCAAAATTCTCTTCCTTGTGACATACCTTTCTCTTGCGAATGCTGCAATAGCTATAGTTCTTCAAATGAGTTTCGTAGTGGAAGTAGTTTCTATTTTGAAATGATAACTGGTTTTGAAGTTTTAAAAACCATAAATTCCCTTAAAAATTCAAACTCTGTGGGTGTTGATGGAATTTCGAATGTTGTGTTGAAAAAAACTGCCTTAAATATAGTAGACATAATGTCGCATATTTTTAATAAAAGTGTCTTATTAGGAATCTTCCCTGATGAGCTGAAATCAGCTTTTGTAATACCCATTTTTAAAAAAGGCAACAAAAAAGACATTAAAAACTATAGACCTATTTCGTTATTGTCATCAATCTCTAAAGTTTTTGAAAAAATTATAAAAATGAGAATTTTGCGTTTTCTATTAAATTTGAATTTCTTTAGTCCCCTTCAGTTTGGATTTAGGTCAGGTTTGTCAACAGAAGATGCTTTGTTAAACTTTTGTTGCTTAATTCAACAAGGTGTGGATAAAAAAATGAAATGTGCTGCTCTTTTTGTCGACATCACGAAAGCATTCGATATGGTTAATCATAGAATTCTTCTGAATAAGCTTTATGATGTTGGCTTTCGTGGATTCATTTACAATTGGTTCGAATCTTACCTTAGCAATCGAAATCAAAGAGTCAAAGTTTATAATGCATTGAGTGATTCTATGTATGTTAATTTAGGTGTCCCACAAGGATCAGTCCTTGGGCCCATCCTTTTCTTGATATACATAAATTCTCTTTTTGACCTACCTTTTCTGGGGATAGTGAATGCTTTTGCTGATGATATTGCGATTGGATATAATGCAATAAATCCATTGAATTTAGTTCCTGATATCAATCATGATGTCCACTTATTAAGGTTATGGTTCGCGGACCGTAAATTAATTGTTAGTAACAAAACCAAATTGATGCTGTTCAGTCCTGATTCTAATACCCAAACTGATATAAAAGTAGTGTTTCATGCTCCGCATTGTTCCAGTTTTAGCCTGTTCAATAACAATTGCTTAAGATCTTCTTTAATACGTAGTTTTTATCCCGAAGCAACATGCAGTAGTACGTGCTTTAATGTTGAAATTGTAAAAGATTTCAAATATCTAGGTGTTACAATTGATCAACACTTGAAGTGGGCTGAGCACATATTGAACCTTAAGCAATACTTCCTTTCCACAATAAGATGTTTTTACCGCCTAAGACAGTTCTGTTCAAATTCTACGTTAAAGAACACCTATTACGGAATATTTCACTCAAAACTACAATATGGCATTTGTTGTTGGGGAGGTGCTTATCTAAACAAAATTCAACAATTAACGGTCCTTCAAAAGTGTGTTGTAAGAAAGATATGCAACGCTTCTCGATTAGCTCACTCTTTAGAATTATTTAGACAAACGAAAATTCTACCAGTAAGACAGTTGTTTTATTTCAAAGTTTTAAAAATATTTTTTATGAGAGGTGGTTATTTGGAAAGCCCTACAACAGACTTTTATAACTTGAGAAGAAATGCTACCACTGTTTCAACATTACCTTTCCGGACTACTCTTTTTAGAAACTCATACACAATCGTTTCTCGCAAATTGTACAACCGTCTCCCAACCGAGATACGAAACATTAGAAACTTGTCACCTTTTTTAAAATCCTTAAAATCATGGCTTTTCAACTTTAATACTTATGACATCGAATCTCTGCTAAGCTACATTGTTTAATAAATTTGTAATCACTACTAAGATCTCTACTGAGTTTTTTTGTATTTATACTTCTTTTAAACTTCAATTGATGAAAGTAATGTTATTTGTTAACTGTATATTATTATTGCTTAACTTTCTTTTATCTAACGTTTATTTTTGTAGTCACCCCACAATAAAATAATTTTTTGTTAATGTGGAATTATCTCAATTTTATATAAATTTAAATGCTACAAACTATTCTCTTAAATTATTGTAAAAACAAATTATGTATGTATTTATTTATCATAGATATAAGTTATTAAAAAATTGTTAGGAGAATAAGAACTCAATAAATTCAAAATTCAAAAATTCAAATTCAAAAAAAAATTCAAATTCAAAATTTGTGTTCTACAAAAAACTTGTGAATTAAAATCAAAAAATATGCAATTTTTTACACACGACCTTCCATCAGTGAGATCTCTAAAAGTTGTACTTTATGGACTCGATTCAATTATCTATTTTTTTATTTTTTATTCATTTATTTATTTATTTATTTATTTAATTTATTTATTTATTTATTTTAATTAAGACTGATTAATGTACTTTCTTATTAATTTGTCTATTTATTAACTTGTTTATTTATTTATTTATTTTCAATCTATCTGTTTATTTATTTAAATGTTAATTTATGCGTTCAAGTATTTATTTATTAAATTGTTTATTTATTACCCAAACTAAAACCCATAATTGTTAGTTAATATTGTATAAGTATTTTTGAAAACTCATTGTTGGTTTTGCGCAAGCCATCCCTTCTCTCTAGCTCTATAACATTTGTCTCTATTTGTTTTATTTATACTATATATATAAAGGTTTTTATGAAATACAATTCGAAAGTGTCATCGTTTTCGATTAGGGAACAAATGTCCGAAAGTCAAATTTCCAAGCATATCTTGATTTCAGATAAGGATCTAGATAAAAATTTTGAGAGAAAAATATGGCTAAAAACTATAAAAAATTATTTTAGTCTGACGATTTATGAATGTGATACAAACTATTGTTTAATTAATATGATTTAAATGTGATGTAAGATATTAAAAAATGATGTTTAATTGATGTTCTTATTTATTTATTACAAACTATTATCAGCACTAATCGGCTATCTGATCTGATCAGACGTTCTCACCTGTGCGGTACAAAAATAAAAGTAAAAATTCATAAAAGACATCGATCACCTTCTTCTGTTGAAGACATTTTGTCTTTCAACACTAAAACCCGTAAAATGAATTCTCAAGACGTTAATTCAAAAAAGTTTGGTTATTACACTCCCTTGCAGTGTATGCCAGAACCAGATGACATTGAATGTGAAGATGTGATTACCCAAACTGTGGAAAAAAAAATTAAAATTCCTTTAATTTGTGTTCTACAAAAAACTTGTGAATTAAAATCAAAAAATATGCAATTTTTTACACACGACCTTCCATCAGTGAGATCTCTAAAAGTTGTACTTTATGGACTCGATTCAATTATCTATTTTTTTATTCATTTAATTATTTATTTATTTAATTTATTTATTTATTTATTTATTTATTTATTTATTTTAATTAAGACTGATTAATGTACTTTCTTATTAATTTGTCTATTTTTTAACTTGTTTATTTATTTATTTATTTTCAATCTATCTGTTTATTTATTTAAATGTTAATTTATGCGTTCAAGTATTTATTTATTAAATTGTTTATTTATTACCCAAACTAAAACCCATAATTGTTAGTTAATATTGTAAAAGTATTTTTGAAAACTCATTGTTGGTTTTGCGCAAGCCATCCCTTCTCTCTAGCTCTATAACATTTGTCTCTATTTGTTTTATTTATACTATATATATAAAGGTTTTTATGAAATACAATTCGAAAGTGTCATCGTTTTCGATTAGGTAACAAATGTCCGAAAGTCAAATTTCCAAGCATGTCTTGATTTCAGATAAGGATCTAGATAAAAATTTTTCTTTTTTTATTTTTCATTTATTTATTTATTTATTTATTTAATTTATTTATTTATTTATTTATTTATTTATTTATTTATTTATTTATTTATTTTAATTTAGACTGATTAATGTACTTTCTTATTAATTTGTCTATTTATTAACTTGTTTATTTATTTATTTATTTTCAATCTATCTGTTTATTTATTTAAATGTTAATTTATGCGTTCACTTATTAATTTATTAAATTGTTTATTTATTACCCAAACTAAAACCCATAATTGTTAGTTAATATTGTAAAAGTATTTTTGAAAACTCGTTGTTGGTTTTGCGCAAGCCATCCCTTCTCTCTAGCTCTATAACATTTGTCTCTATTTGTTTTATTTATACTATATATATATAAAGGTTTTTATGAAATACAATTCGAAAGTGTCATCGTTTTCGATCAGGGAACAAATGTCCGAGAGTCAAATTTCCAAGCATGTCTTGATTTCAGATAAGGATCTAGATAAAAATTTTTCATTTTTTTATTTTTCATTTATTTATTTATTTATTTAATTTATTTATTTATTTATTTATTTTAATTAAGACTGATTAATGTATTGTATTGTATTTAATTGTATTGTTTCCCCTAAGGGTTACAAGCTGTCCGCCTCCTTACTCTCTCTACTCTCCCTCCTCTTGTGCATTCTCTCTCTTCTTACCTTTTCTCACCTTCTCTAGTTCCTTTATCCATTCTTCGCCCCTCCCTGTTTCGTCCATTATTTCCCTCATTTTGTCCCCTATTGATTTCCCTTCATCTCCGCCTGACCTGCATCTTTCTATTAAATGTTCCCACGACTCTTCTTCACCCTCACATACCCTGCACACCCTCTCTTCTTCTCGCCCCAAGTACCACCTTTCTCTCACCTCATTTCCTAGCCTTACTCTTGCTATTCTCCTTGTCCTTTCTGTTTTCCACCCCTCTGTCAAATATTTCGGTATTCCCTCCGTCATCACTTCTTTATACCACTTGTTATACCTGGATTCTTTGATTAGGTCTCGTCTTTCCTTCTCGTGCTCTTTTCTGCTTTCCATTTCCAGTCTCTCATATCCATTCAAACCATCTTCTCTTCCCTCCCTTTCCTTCATTTCTTCTCTCTCTTTTTCCCATCGTGATCTTCTCCCCCGTCCATCTCTCTGTCTCTCTTTAATCTCCTCCAAACATTCCCTAGCTATTTCACTTCCTTTTCCAGATGCTAACTTCTCTTCATAATTCCATGCCCTTTTCCCTGCTCTTATCATAATCTTATCTCTTTTCGTTTCCTCTCTCACCATGTATCCTGGAGTTTGCCATTCTACCCCTAGGCTCCATTTAAGGTACCTTTCTTGCATCCTTTCCATTTCTTGTCTCTCCTTCCATCCCCATACTTCTGCCCCATATCCCATCACCGTCCACACCAGGGTGTCGAAAAGCCACATTTTCCTCTCCCATATCTTTTCAAATTTCCTTCTTCCAATTCCCCATGCTTCCTTCATGACCGCTGCTGCCTTCTTTATTCTGTCCTTTATATGTGCCTCCTGCCCACCATTCTTTTTGAACACATACCCTAAGTATTTAAATTCTTTTACCTCTTCTATTTTCTTTCCTCTCCATCTCCAGTCTACTGTTGTGTTCCTCCCTCCTCCTTTTCTGAACCTCATCACTTTCGTCTTTCCCACGTTCACTTCCAGTTTTTTCCTCTCGAAGTACTTCTCTAGTCTTCTTATCATACTGTGCATCTCTTCTTCATTTTTCGCCATTACCACCACATCATCTGCGTAAGCCAGTGAGCAAATCCTTCTTCCCTTCACTTTGACCCCTCCCCAGCTCCCTTTTCCCAGTTCCTCTTCTATATCCGCCGTTAACAAGTTGAACAGAATTGTGCTCATCGGGCATCCCTGCCTTACTCCCTTTCCCGTCCAAAATTTGTCTCCCATCACTCCTGCCGCTTTTACTCTACTCGTGGTTTCTTCGTAGACTTCCCCCACTCTTTCCCTTAGCCCTTCTCTCACTCCTCTTTCCTCCAACGCGTCCATCATTATTTTCCTGTCTACTGAATCAAACGCAGCTTTCAAATCTATAAACAGTGCCACTAGCTTACCCCTCTCCTCTGCAACCTCCCTGTTTACCACATAGTTCAGCACATATACGTTGTCTATCGTTCCTACTCCTCTTCTAAAACCTGTTTGATTTGGTGGTATCATCCCTTTCTCCTCTGCTTCTTCTTCTAACCTCTTCGCTAGAACCGCCGTATATATTTTGTATAGCGATGGCATGAGCGTTACTCCTCTGTATTCCTCTACCTTTGTTCCTGCCCCTTTCTTTTCTATCGGCGCGATCGCCCCTTCTTTCCAGCCCTCCGGCCATCCACCTCCTCTCCAGACTTTCCTACAGATTCCCCACGCTACCTCTATACCTTGCTCCCCTCCATATCTCCATGCCTCATTTGGTATACCATCTATTCCTACAGCTTTTCCTTCTTTGAGATTTCTAATCACCAATCTGATTTCTTCTTTACTAATCTCTGTCTCGTCTCCCTCTCTTCTTGTTCCCTCTGTTCCCATTCTCAACCTTTTTTCTTCTCCTCCAATTAAGCTCATAAAATAACTTTTCCATTCTTCTGCTTCAATCCCTTCCCCATTTGTTTTTCTCTTCTTTCTGTCTCTATTTATTATTTCCCACACTTTATTTTCAGTATTGGCCTCTGCAATTTCTCGTACCATTTCCTCCTGCTCCTCCCTTTTCTTTCTCTCAATCATCGCATGATATTCCCTTTTTTTCTCCCTGTATTTTTCCTTCGTCCCACTTCCCTTTCTCCAACACCTTAGCTCCTTTCTTACTTCTCCTTTTTTCTCCCTACATTCTTCATCCCACCATCCTCTCATATTCCGTTTTCTTTTTCTTCCACCTACCTCCTCACTTCTTTCAATCTCTTTTTTTATCCTCTCTCCTATTTGCTTTTCTGATTCTTCTCCGTCCTCCTCCAGTCTCACTCCTCGCATTCTCCTCTCGAATTCTCGTTTCATTTCCTCCGACCACCTACCCATTTTTGTTCTTTTGTCCTCTTTTACTTTTCCTTTCTTTCTCCTTCTTCCTTTTTTCATCGTTATCACTAAAGGATGATGATCCGACTCTACTCTATCTGCTACTTCCATCCTTTCTATCCCTCTTCTCGTCCTCTCGTCACCCAAAACATAATCTATTACTGTCTCCCCTCTGCCTCCTGTGTACGTGAACTCTCCTTCCTCATCACCTTCTATGTTCCCGTTAAAAAGACTGATTAATGTACTTTCTTATTAATTTGTCTATTTATTAACTTGTTTATTTATTTATTTATTTTCAATCTATCTGTTTATTTATTTAAATGTTAATTTATGCGTTCACTTATTTATTTATTAAATTGTTTATTTATTACCCAAACTAAAACCCATAATTGTTAGTTTTGTTGGTTTTGCGCAAGCCATCCCTTCTCTCTAGCTCTATAACATTTGTCTCTATTTGTTTTATTTATACTATATATATAAAGGTTTTTATGAAATACAATTCGAAAGTGTCATCGTTTTCGATTAGGGAACAAATGTCCGAAAGTCAAATTTCCAAGCATGTCTTGATTTCAGATAAGGATCTAGATAAAAATTTTTCATTTTTTTATTGTTCATTTATTTATTTATTTATTTATTTATTTAATTTATTTATTTATTTATTTATTTATTTATTTATTTTAATTAAGAGTGATTAATGTACTTTCTTATTAATTTGTCTATTTATTAACTTGTTTATTTATTTATTTATTTTCAATCTATCTGTTTATTTATTTAAATGTTAATTTATGCGTTCAAGTATTTATTTATTAAATTGTTTATTTATGTAGGATTCCAGAAATAAAAAGGGGTATTTAATATGTCTGTTTGCTCGTTATTTATGTTAAATACTTTATTTAAATTTGTTTAAAATTATATACATGCAATAAAAGATCACTAGAGAAAGGAACAACTTCTCTTACTTGCCGAGATACCGAATTACCGATCTTGCTTGTTCGACTGCTCGTTTTCAACTAACTGAATATAGGTAAGGAATTTAGTTGGAATGGAAAAAGGGGTCGCCGTTTCTTCTTTGTCTGTTTGTTCGTACAAGTCGTTCGTTTTCTTGATGTGTGTGCGTGTCTGTCTCTGTAGTTTTGGTCAATCCCACATCCGGCCATCCTAACCGATCATTCGCCTCGAATGACTCTTCCTCCTCCCCACTTCTTCATGTGTTCGGCTACGGTATTGGTTTGAGCTGGTCCTTCCTGAGTCCCGACCTTCTGGACTTCATATCGTCCATGTTTTGAAAGTTTGGTGACCTTATAGGGTCCCAAAAACTTTGCTCTCAGCTTCATTCCGGTTCCATACTGGGTACGCTTAATGGCGACCAATTCATTCAAGGCATATTTTCGTTCCGGTTTCCTCTTTTTATCGAAAGATCTCTTATTTTCTCGTTGGACGGCGTTAAGGTTTTCGCGAACCTCAGCACGCATCTCATCTCGATCCCGATCTAGTTCCTGAAGAAGTGATTCGTTTAGCAAATCTCTCAGGTCTGACCTCTCGTTCGCCCTCATGTCCACTCCAGTAAGGATCTTAAAGGGACTCCTCTTTGTACTCCGGGGTGGAGTGTTATTCAATATCTGTTGAACCTTGTCCACATGCCTATACCATTGGCTTGGGTTGTCAACACATGCTTTGGCTAGCATCGGTATGACAATTTTGTGGATCCTCTCCACTTGTCCGTTTCCCCTGGGAACTCCAGTAGCGATCAATAAATGCTGAATTCCTTGACTGGAACAATACTCTCTGAAAACCGTTGAAGTAAATGCGGTACCCCGGTCAGAGATGATTCTCTTTGGGTTTCCAAAGATAGCCGCTTGTTTATTTAATCTTTCAACCACTTCTGCTGTGCCTGTACTCTTTACGGGATAGAGCCACGTAAATTTCGAAAAACCATCAACCACTACCAAAAGATGATTATATTGTTTTTGGGTAGTTTCCATAGGACCGACATGATCGACATGATAGGTACCTAAGGGCGAATCCTCTTTATGAATGGGAGACAAAAAGCCTTCTTTCTTTCCTACCTTCGCATCGGTCACAATACACTTAATGCAACTTTTTACAATTTCCGTTACCTTCTTTGTAAGACTTGGGATGTAAAAGTCTCGTTCTACTAGATCAACGGTCTTCTTTGTTGCGAAATGTCCTTGTTGATGAGCGGTGATAATTATTTCTTCCTCCATAGATGACGGCACAACAACCTGTTCTCTATTAGGATCCTTATAAACGATGCCGGCCTTCAAAAAATAATCCTCATAGGGTCCGATTTCTAAAATCGCCTTAACCGCACGAATCCATCTGTCCGACGACTGTGCCTCCTTGATGCGATGATTTAAAGATTCATCCACAATTAAGCACCACATTCGACTCAAGGCATCGACATGTTTCATCTTACCAGCTGGCCTATGTTCAATGACATAGTCAAAATCTTGTAAGAACATTGACCATCGCGAAACTCTAGTTGGAACATCCGCTTTCCGCATCGTCATCGCAAAAGCATTGCAATCAGTTACGATCTTTACTCTGATTCCCAACAAATAAACACGCCATTTTTTGAGAGCTTCAATTATCGCGAGCACTTCCAGCTCATAGGAGTGTAGCTTTTCTTCTGCAGGTGAGGTCTTGCGGCTCATATATTGAATCGGGTGGAATTTTTGATCATCCGCATTCTTCTGCATCAACACTGCACCGTATCCGTACATGCAGGCATCCGTATGCACTTCCGTTGTCGCTTTAGTGTCGAAAAGCTGTAACACGGGTGACGAAGTTAGCGCTTCCTTCAACTGGTTAAACGCGATTAGTTGCTCGACATCCATTTTAAAATCATGACCCTTTTTTAAGTTGTCCGATAAGGGCTTCGCCATCAGAGCGAATCCATCTACAAATCTCCTAAAGTACGATGTTAGACCGAGGAATCGTTGCAGCGACTTCTGGTCAACAGGAACTGGAAATTCTCTAATCGCTCGCGTTTTCTCCATGGATGGACGTATCGTGTTGTTCTCGACAACATATCCCAAAAAATTGATCTTCCTTTTCAGGAACTGACCTTTCTTCCACCTAATGTGCATACCGTTGACTCGGGCCACATCCAACACTTTGGCCATCTTTTCCAACCCCTCCTCTTCATCTTCAGATGGGATGATGATATCATCCATATATACCACTATGGTTTTATCCTGAATTAGAGGTCTCAAAACCGCAGAAATATACCGGCAAAACACCGCGGGGGAATTCGAAATCCCAAAAGGAACATATAAGAACTCGAACTGACCATGATGGGTCACGAATGAGGTGTATTTCCTGGAATTCCTCTCCACCGGCACATGCAGAAAGCCATTACTCAGATCAAGGGTGGTAAAGACTTTGGCTCCCTGAAGACGGTCAATGACATCGTCTATCAGTGGCATTGGGAAATTGTCCCGTATCACTTTCTCGTTCAGTCTGCGGTAATCGCAGCAGAGACGTTTGGTTCCATCTCTCTTCTGGACTAGCACCACTGGTGAAGCATACTCTGACGTACTTGGCTGAACGATTCCATCTCGCATCCACTCAGCGACTTGTCTCTCAACGATTTGTTGATCGGAATACGAGAGTCTTCGCGGCCCTTGATAAACTGGAACCTCGTCAGTCAGTACCAACCGCATTTCAACAGGTGATGGCGCACCTTTTCCTGGCGCATAGCTTCGAATTAACGTTCTTAACTTTTCTCCATCGCTACGCTTAAGATGATCTACTTCAATATCAGTTTCACCACTAAATTCTTTCCCATCGGCAGATAGGCAAATCGCTCCAAATTCCTTAATCAATTCAATTTCTAAAGAATCGTCTACCGTCTTGGCTACACTACGTTCAGTATCTTTCCGACCCTGTACCTCAGACCCCTGGCCACTTTTGCCCTCAATGGTCAAGTACTTCCAGTCCTCAATACTCCTCGTATCTCCAGCCCCACCTCTGTGACCAGCTCTGCCTACCTTACTGCCCATTCTCTCGACCGACTTGTTTTCGGACCTCATGTCCACAATCGATGTCGATTTGTTGCTACTCTTGCTCGTAAAATCCGCACCATCATCCGTGATGTGCACGTCTACCTCCCTCAGTACCTCATTCCCAATCACTGCTGAATATGGGATATCTTCCTCCCTAACAACATGAAAATTCAGAGACAAGCCTATCCCGTCGACCACCACATTTGCATCAAAGCAACCTATCGTTATAACCTTCTTTTGTCCGATACCAGACAGACTTCTTTTAATTGGTCTCAGTTCAACGTCGTTCAATAAAAGCAAGCTGTCATAGCGAAGCAAATTCAAATCACTTCCTGTATCAAACAACGCTGAGAGTCTCTGGTCATTAAGAATAATGTCTTTAAAGATTCGGTTACAGTTTGTCGCTAAAGAGATTCGGCTCTCCGGAACTTCCTCGGATTCCACTGATGTCGCAGTGTGCACTTCGTTTCCTGTTCTTTTGCCCGCGCGCCCTCTGCCTCGGCACTCCCTTGAGGTATGGCCCTGCTGGCCACAACTGAAACACCTAATATCGTTTCTTTTTCTACAATCTCTCGAAATGTGGCCCTGCTGACCACAACTGAAGCACTTAATATCGTTTCTTTTTTGACACTCCTTTGCCATATGCGACATATCCCCACATTTGTAGCATTTTTTCCCGTTTTCCCGCTTAACGACGGAACTCGAGTTCGCTGCTACACCTCTGGACCCTGACGTTTGTGGGACTGATCCTCTTACCTTTTCGTATATTCCCAGCTGGACTTTTAGCTGGGCCACTGATGATGCTTGGTATAGAACTGTCTTATTTTGTCGGCTGTCTGGGATTCCTTCAATAAAATATTCGACGATACTTTCCTCATCTAAGTTGGCACCCTTGCCTATTTCCATGAGGACATACAAATATTCCCTAAGTGACTCGGTCACCTTCTTCTTTCTATTTCTTAGCATCCGGTGAACCTCTGCTGCCGAAATACTTTCCCCAAACTCACTAACCAAAGAATTGCGAAGCGACGTCCAATTTTTTATATTAGCCTGACTGCGAACAAATAGCTTAGCGGCACCTTTGAGCAGATGTTTCCCATAAATATATTTTTGAACGTCGTCCCACCCAGCTGTTGAAGCATTTTCCTCGAAATTAGATATCCACTCTAAAATTTTCGGATGCTCTTTGCCATCGAATGTCATCAGGGAGTCTTCGATATCGCGAAAAGTAAATACTCCCCGCCTCTGGCCCCGATTCTCAGATACAGAAGCTGTTTCAAAGCTGGCATTCCCTTCCTCTCCCTGACCTTCCTCAACCAAACCGAAATGAGAGAGAAGTCTTTTTTGCAGGACGGCTTTCAGGCCAGATGCGTCTAGACCCAATTCCGTTAGTTCTGTCCTCAGTCCGTCCACTGTCAGTCCCATGATAACGTCCCTATCCATTGCCAACAAAATTCCTTTCCCGAAACAGATTAAAATAAATTCAAAGTTGAAATGAAATTTCGCGCCTCATACAATTTAACTCTACTCCGCGGACTATAAAATATTCTTTCGGCAAAATAAGAAAAAAGTTGTTACTCACCCTTTACAAAGAAAGACACAATTTTTCTTCAGAATATTTTCTTCTCTATTCTTTATGCTCTCTTGCCACAGCTGCAGGTATATTCTTCTTCAACTCGTCTGATCTTTCTTGCCGTCGCGTCGGCGTCTTCTACTATCTCCTTACACAGCACCGTTGGAGCCAACAACAACGAAACGGTCCCCAGTGGCAAATTTCATCCTCGATGAAAAATTTTGGTGAAAACAGCAATGAATTCATTCCTTACTTTTATAGGGGAAAATAAAGTAATGATTTCCTATGGGCAAAGTAATGCCCTTTTTCCTCGGTACATTTTCGCATGCAAATACATTGTGATTTCAAGGAGGAAAAGTCCTGCACAGCTTCACGAGCTCGCAAATATCATTGAGCACTGTGTGTTTCATTAGATGAAGAACAAAACGAACAAAATAAACAAAAAAAAAAAACAAAAAAAAAATCTCTACTAGCGCAGAGTATTATTTTGTTTTCGTTAATGGATTGGTATAATTATCCCTTTGTTGGAAAAAAGAATTGAAAATGACCTGAAAGTATCAATGGATATAAACATTATGCACTTTTGCTGATCGCGGACGATGCGACGCGAACGGTTTGGGTTTTTTTCCAGTATCATAAAAAAATGTTTTTACTACTTTATAACGGTTTAGGTTTTTTATTGTCTTTCTCCTTTCTTCTGCGATCGTTAAAAAATGTTTTGTTCTTTAATTTAATCAGTGCCAACGAGATCTTTGTCGAAGAAGGATGAAAGTGCAAGTTGATAAGTGAAAAAAGCGAAGAAAATAAAATTACTATTTTTAAATATAATTGGTGAGTGAATTTGTTAAAATATACCTACTGCTAGAATGAGGGGAATACGTGAAGAAGCGATAGTTAGCGATATAGTGCCTGTGCCTGTGATCGAAATAGTTAATGATATACGAGTAGTTGACCCGTGTTCAAGTAGTACGAGTATTCATCAAAACGTTTGCCAAATAAATAATCAGATTTCCGAAAATATTCAAAAGTACAACACGTTAACGTTCATGGTTGAAAGAGGCAAATACGGTTAATCAATGATTTCATAGCTGCGTTTTCATGTTATATTTCATTCATGAATAAATGTTGATGAAAATTCAACTTCCAAAAAAGAGATGAATTCATCAATAACCTTACACTTTATGTTTCACCTGAGTAACAGAACAGATGAAAACGCAGCATACTCATATTCAATGATTTCACCTACAAATATTCACCAAGAAATTCACTGGTGAACTCCAATGACATCCCAATGTTAATTTCACCAAATGATTCACCAAAAAATTCATGGGTGAAGGCTCTGTTCCTTGGTGAATCTCGTGGTGATTCCTTGCTGAAAAATTGAAAATTTGCCACTGGGTCACTGCGCGTTCGTCTTCCCGTTGTTGCCCTTTCACATGTGTTTGTGTATATAGGGATTGACTTCCCCTATATCACAATTTAACACTGTGTCTTACTGTTGTGTGCAAGCCAGCACAATTCACAACCAAAAAAAAGGAAAATAACGTCTCGTGTCTTTTCGTTGTGTGCACGCTAATACAATTCGCAAAAAAAAGGAGAATATAGCGTCTCGTGTCCTTTCGTTGTGTGCACGCCAATACAATTCACACAAAAAAAAAAGAATAGCGTCTCGTATCTTGTCTTTGTGTGTACGCTAACACAATTCACAAAAAAGAAAGAATAGCGTCTCTCAAACAGGAAAATTACTTTTTGGGTTTTATTTTTATTTTATATGTGCGCAACACGATGGGTTATTTATTTTTTGCATATGCTTTTGAATCTGACGCGCAAGTACACAACACAATTGTACACTGCACAAGTTTTTTTTTCTTTTTTGTAGCACTGAACACTGTACCGCTGAACTTTTCCCGGACGAGTCCACAATTTGTAGGATTCCA
>OU426990.1:73906069-74311069 GCA_911387755.1 Chrysotoxum bicinctum | reverse complement strand
CCCCACTTCAGCCTCAACATAAGGGTCTCACGCAAGCTTTACCGGTGTCAACTGCAGCCGATAGCAACGTTTGGACCAACAACATCATCATTCGAGTTAGAGAGAGTTTTTTTTAATGATTTATTGAATTAAATAACAAATAAAATAAATATATAAAATAAATAAAATAAATAAAGCTAAGCTTCTTGCTTTTATCGCTCATTAGTTCATAACTATGTATTATAAAAAAAAATATTTTTTCAACTTAAATATTCAAAAAAAATTGTAATTGAAATTTGTAATGTATTGCAATTGGAATCTCACCGCCACGTTCCCCTTCTCTTTTCCAATGCACAGAACCACAATGATTTAAGAGAACTTCAGTGATATAGTTTTACTGCTTTCAAATAAAGCACAAAATGTTTGGAAGTTGGAATGAAACGGAATCCAACCAACAAATGCTTTTTTTTATTGCCTTCCAATTTTTTTATGAATATCTTTTTAGGAAGAAATTTTTATGTTTGATAATATTGTAAATTGCATGTGTAGCACACTGACATGACGGTGACGGCGCAGGCGATGCAACATAGAGAATCAAAGTGTTCGAATGTGTGCCTGATGTTTTAATAAGAATTACAAACAATAACGAGTTGGGATTTGAGAGATTTTTTTTGTATCTTTTTTTATTTATTTATTTATTATTTATTTATTTATTTATTTATTCATTTATTCAATTATCTATTTTTTTATTCATTTATTTATTTATTTATTTATTTATTTATTTATTTTAATTAAGACTGATTAATGTACTTTCTTATTAATTTGTCTATTTATTAACTTGTTTATTTATTTATTTATTTTCAATCTATCTGTTTATTTATTTAAATGTTAATTTATGCGTTCAAGTATTTATTTATTAAATTGTTTATTTATTACCCAAACTAAAACCCATAATTGTTATTGTTAGTTAATATTGTAAAAGTATTTTTGAAAACTCATTGTTGGTTTTGCGCAAGCCATCCCTTCTCTCTAGCTCTACAACATTTGTCTCTATTTGTTTTATTTATACTATATACATATATGTATAAAGGTTTTTATGAAATACAATTCGAAAGTGTCATCGTTTTCGATTAGGGAACAAATGTCCGAGAGTCAAATTTCCAAGCATGTCTTGATTTCAGATAAGGATCTAGATAAAAATTTTGAGAGAAAAATATGGCTAAAAACTATAAAAATTTATTTTAGTCTGACGATTTATGTATGTGATACAAACTATTGTTTAATTAATATAATTAATATGATTTAAATGTGATGTAAGATATTAAAAAATGATGTTTAATTGGTGTTCTTACTTATTTATTATTATCAAAGGGCACGGTAGTGCCTGGCACTACACCCTTTTTACGGGAACAAACTCAGGCGAGTTTTGAGCCCTACCTATCTTCAGTACTAATGAAGTCAGAAACTTAAAATTCCGAATATTTTCTAAGCTAGTCAGACACAGGTGCCTCATCAAATTTCTTGCATAAGCGGTTCCTGAGATATAAGGCCTAAAAAATCACAAAAACCATAACTGACTGACTGACTGACAGATCATCAAAATTATGGAGCATTTCCCGACATCGTAGAATCTAGTAATTTTGCACAACGGTAGGTCTTGTCATGCAAGCAGAGGAAAAAATCGAAAATTTGAAGTTTTCCATTCAGGGGGCGTGGTATCCGCCCACTTTCTCCGAATTGGTGTCGGTTGAATGGAGCACTTCCGACTGCTGTAAAACGATGAAATTTAGGAAAAAAAATATAAAATATGAGGTTTTACATTCAGGGGCGTGGTATCCGCGCATTGCCTCAGAACTGATGTAAATTATATGTACAATGGTACACTTCCGATTGCAGTAGAACAATGAAATTTGGTAGAACGGTAGGGCTCAAATTGCTTATAAAGGAACAAAAATAAAAATTGAGGTTTTCCATTCAGGCAGCGTGGTATCTGCCCACTTTCTGAGAAAATGTTTAATTTATATGGAGCACTTCCGATTGGTGTAGAATGATGAAATTTAGTAGAGGGGTAAAGCTTTATGTACATTCAAAGCGAAAAATAAAAAATCTAAGAGTTTTTATTCGAAGTGTTTTTTTATTGTCATTTTGAAACTATACATGCATTTTGAAAATTCATGACTTTTCTTAGAACTAGAGTGCTCAATTTGGTACTCTTTGTTATTTTAACATGAATGAAAAAAGAAAACATTTGCATACCTGGAAAAATTATGGGCTTACATAAAAAAAACTCTTAACTGTGATGTGAACTATAATCAAATCACTAATTAGGCTATTAATTGGTGAGCTACCGTCATTTAAAAAAATGAGTTAAAATTGCAACGAAAACATCATCGCATCCTCAACAATTATTGCTTTTTTATGGCCTTGAGCGGATGTAGGTACTAGTATTTAGTATTTATAATTAAGACATGTATGTTAGTATTAGGTATCTTGCCAGGACAAGAAGAAACAATTGAAGTGCAAATAAAAACAACCAATAACAAAAAGAAAATATACCAAAAGAAATAGGAAGCTATAAACTAAGTTGATTTTAGTAGGTAGAGTCCAACCTTCTATCTTTCCGTATCTTTCGAGATTTTTACATGGCAAAATATTAAAATCTTTGCAAAAATGGGTGAGATCAGACAAAAACCATAAATGTTAAAAAAAGAGCCAAGTTCTTCTATACAAAAACCTTTGGGTAACAAGTCAGCCGTGAAAAGTACTGAAATCTGAAAGTACTCCAAGCTCTTACTTCATTAAGGTTTAATACCGAATATTTAAAGTAGAATAATATTGAAACAGCTAAAATGTAATAGAGAAATTTTATTATTTAATGATTACTGACTAAAATTTGATGGGCTTACTTGGCAAGTTTTTTGTATGCCCAATTCGAAAGGTTTTAAAAACTTGGCCAGTGAACCTATCAAATTTTATTCAGTAATCATTAAATAATAAAATTGCTCTATTACATTTTAGCTGTTTCAATATTATTCTACTTTATTTTGTAGAGAGATTCGCAAATACAGAAAAGGCAAGTCAATCCGGAGGTCGCCAGGTATCCAGATACTCCTTTTGCAACTGAGCTAGTTTGGAAATTAGGCTCTCGGCTGTTCATCGGCACGAGTAATATAAAACCTTGATCCTGGCCAACGGAAGTCGAAAAGAGGTGAAAAGAAGAAAATGGTTAGATGTGTTGCCGTACTATTGATTAGATTTAGGAGCGCCGGACACCTAATCGCCATGTCGTCGAGGGCAAGTTAAGAGTAAAAAACAATGATATTGCCATCCTTCTAAGAGAGGAAGACTAGGAAAGAGAAACGTCTGTCAGCGTATTGGGCATACCGTTGAGGGGAGGATAAAGCGGGACTTCATCGTAGCAGAGGAGGGATTATAACGGACAGCGTCATCCCCATGCCACCACCGAGGGGATTAACGTGAGTGGGAGGGGTAATCGGAATTGGAGCGCTCTTTAGGATTCATCTGGAGGGGTTATCTCGGGAATCTTTCCCCCCACTCAGCTTCTGCAACTTGACAAGTCCGATGCTCGGATAGAAGTTGTCTGATGCCGGTATGATATTGATAACTTCGATATGGCGTTTTAATGTATGTAACCGACACCTTAATCTAAGCGCAAAATAAAAGAATCTTGCTTAAATAAACTTGCGGACAATATCAAGCCTTGCTGTTGTTTCATTTGAAATATTATTTTTTTAGAAAGCTACTCCTGCCTCCTAAAAGGCGAAAATATATCCCTATTTTCTTTCTTTCTCTAGTTTTTTGTAGCATCTTATACCCAAGTTTATATCTTTCCGTTTACTTACACAAAGCTACAAATTTCAATCCAGTCTGTCAAAGTGCGTATACAAAAATAAAATCGTGTAGAAATTACCTTTTTTGGAAGTAGGCTAAGAGGCATATTGTTGTAAACATTTTTTGCTTGGGATATATGTATACATAATGTAGGAACTATAGGGCAAGTTCTGCATTTGGAAAAAAAATAAAGTGGGTCCGACAATTCCGTCTGTCTGTCTGTATGTCTGTACCTCGATCTACAGCCTAACCCACTGGATCTATTTTCTTCAATCTCGGTAGTTAAGGGTCTTCGTTGATTCCTTAGAGGGGAAATTGAAATTTCTTTCTAGCTCCAAAACTAAAGTTACCCCCCATACACAAGTATTGCAAAATCTTATTTATCTCGAAAACGGCTCTAACGATTTTGATAAAAAAAATAAAATGCACGACTGGATCGCACGAACTTGCTCTTATGTAAAAGTACTTTGGAATTTAAGATACATTTTATAATTATAAAACATGAATTTAAAATTAAATTGCCGTCTGATTTCTAGAAAAGTATGAATTTATGCAAACAAACTTTAAAAAATCGTTTTATTATTAAATAAATAAATTTTTTATATAAGAAAAAAATGTGGGATGCGAATTTTAAGTATTTAATAATATTGATTTTTGGAAATAATTTCAAAAAATAATCGTTTATAGGTTTTGAAGATATTGATTTTTCAAAAAAAAAAAAAAATTTTCAAAAAAACCCAACAAATAATTTTTCGAATATTTTTATATTCAATATTATTTTAAACTTAGGGGGACTCCTGCTGAAAATTTTTGGTTAAAATCGTTAGAGCCGTTAATGAGAAAGTCGAAAATCAAAAAAACGGTTCTATGACAGGTACCGTTAATATCATTTTGCCCCAAATTTTTTTTTACCAAAACGTAGTCCATGTCCATAATATCACACCTAATTTTTTTTATCAAAATCGTTAGAGCCGTTTTCGAGATAAATAAGATTTTGCATTACGGGTGTATGGGGGGTACCCTTAGTTTTAGAGCTAAAAAAAAAATTTCAATTTCCCCTCTAGGGAATCACCGAAGACCCATAACTACCGAGTTTGAAGAAAATAGGTCCAGTGACTTAGGCTCTAGATCGAGGTACAGACATACAGACAGACAGATAGACAGACAGACAGACAGACAGACAGACGGAATTGCCGGACCCACTTTATTCGTCTTCGCTATCATCGTAATGTCAACTTTGATCAAAATCTCGAGTTCGATTTTTTTTTCAAATGCAGAACTGGCCCTATAGTACCTATATCGCAAGTAAAAAATTATGTGTGATATTATGGACATGGACTAGAACCGTTTTTTTGATTTTCAACTTTCTCACTAACGGCTCTAACGATTTTAGCCAAAATTTTTCACCAGGAGCCCCATTAAGTTTTAAATAATATTGTATATAAAAATATTCGAAAAAAAAAATATTTATTTTGTTTTTGAAAAAATTAATTCCAATTTAGTTTTTGAAAAATCAATATCTTAAAAACGTGTGACCGATTAGTTTTTGAAATTATTCCCTAAAATCTATATTCCTAAAAACTTAAAATTGGCATCGAAAATTTTTTTCTAGAAAAATTTGAAAGAAATTTGTTATACGAGTATAAAAAATTACTTTAATAAAACGATTTTTAAAATTTCTTTGCGTAAATTCATACTTTTCCGGAAATCAGACGGCAATTCCATTCCATGCATTGTATTTATAAAATGTATTTTAAATCCCAAAGTACAAAGTAAGAAACTATACATAGGATGGTAACCCTATGTCGGCCGTCTGAATTGGTGGTTACTACAAAAGTGATTTATTGATTTTCGTCACAATTCAATTAACCCATGCTCCACATGCCGAATATCAGTAATTTTGGATCACGTCACCAATGCATTGGATATTGCGGTTAATTGTTTTCATCTTAACAACTGTCTCATTAAGTGCTTATGCCAATGCCAATGCATTGATGAGGATTATGGCAAAAAAAATAACTAACAATATTAAGAGATTATACTAATCCGGTGAAAGCGACATAGGGAATATTCATCCATCATAGGGTGATTACAAAAATGTTTGTCAAAATATTTAAATTTAAAAAATTGAATTTCATTTTAAATTGCAAGTTAATTAAACAAATTTAAACAATGAAAATTTTAAAAGAAAAAATTGAAAATAAAATAAAAACAAAAAGATAGTAAACTGCGTTCCTCAACAGAACATTTGTTGTGAACAAAATTTGTTTTTGTTCATAAAAACCTATATTGTTATTTTAAGTGAATCGTTTACAAAAAAAAACCTCTGATTGCAATAGCGGCTACTGCCATGTCATCGCAGTTTACAAGGGCATTTGGAAAACCTGTAATTATTCCGAGATGTAAGCGTTTCTGGTTTAAGCTCCCAAGAAACATTATTGTACGCCTCAGTTTTGCGAGTTCTGTCCATATTTTGGATCAATTTTTCTGCTATTCTTTGCAAAAAAGTCTGCGTCTTCATTTCTCATGACACCTACGAGTCCTGGTATCCAATGAACTGTGACATTATTGTTTAGCCTGACCACACTCCCATACCAGTTTAGAGTTAATGGCATAGAAGTTTAAAACTTTAGCATGATGAAATCGTTTTAGTTACGATAGTTCTTACGTTTGGCACATTGTCCCATAGTATTCACCATTTCAAGGAAAATGTTTGTTTACTATCCTATCAACGGAGAAAAGTGGGTTCAAGGCCCAATGAATCCTATACCTGTCCCTTGACACGTTCTCGATCCATCGGTATACGAGTACCATTTGCATTTAGAGAGTGGTTCAATGTTTCGCCTTCCCCATTTTTCATGCTATTTACATAATTCAATTCGGAAGGTTTAGTTGTATGTTTTAACAATTTCCTTGCATGTGAAATAAACTTAATAAACACATATATGATGATAGGGCTGGTTTTTTAAATATACCAAGCTTGATTCAATTCCTTCTCTTAACAATACTTACTCCAATTTAAATTTTCCAAAAAAAATATGTCGTTTTATTTGTACCATATCTTAATTAATTGAGTTAATAATCAATACATATAACGAAAATCTTTCCCAAATACACAAGTTAAACAAAAATATGCATTTACTTTAAAAACTGCAGTTAGTTCTGTACATATAAACTTATTTGTTTAGTTGTTAATTTCAATAATTACAATTATTTTAATTTTCTTTTCAAGTTACAAGTTTTTCATTATTCATCTAACTCCAATCAATTGAATATGGACAAATTAGCTGCGTCTAAATTAAGATTAAACTCTAAAAAATAGAATCTGAATCGACACGGAAAAACCCAGTGGCGATTCCTCTCAGTTAGCAGGTTTATCACCGCTAAACCAAGAATTTAAATGAATAAATAATACATCATAGTACATTTTATATTGAAAACGCAACTTTCAAATCATACTTTAGTTAACACAACACAAAACTACCATACAAAAACTATACCTTAGCAGAAAACTACTTACCCTAAGCCTACCCATATTCCTATTCTCTAATATTTTTCTGTACAAACGCAACATAAAACTCTCATACAAAAATGCGTCCTTGAAGCATTAATAGCGTAAAAATTTGCGCTACCAAATTCCCTACAATTTATATAATACAAGAGCGTGTTCGACTACAACATGTCCTAAGGAAATCCCAGCTATATAGATAATATGAAAGCGTTAGCGCAAAAACATGCGATAAAATAAGAGACACATCAGGTTGAATGAAAGAGGAGTAGGTATTAGCATGCTTTGGTTTTCATTCCAATTTACTGAAATGGATCGAATCTTATCTAACTGATCGTGTTCAGATTGTTAAAATTGATACATATTTATCGAATCAAATTTTTATTCCAACGCAACGGGCGTACCTCAAAGTAGTCATATTGGACCATTGTTCTTTCTTTAATTTATTAATCATTAGTGTCCGACCGAAGCTTCGGCTTCGGCCTTCGGCTCGGCCGATATTCGGCCAAAAAACAACATTCGGCCAAACCTTCGGCTTCGGCAATTTTAGGCCGAAGTTTCGGCCGAAGCCGAAGAATCTATTTATTATATCGAGCATCGTACTAGGCGCCGGAAAAAATTTCAATTTTTGAAATTTTTAAATACCGAAGAAAAGATTGCAATCTGTTCTTCGGTAGGTATTCAAAAATTTCAAAACACATGTGTGCCATCATAGTAGGCGCCGAACAAAATTTCAATTTTTGAATTTTGCCTGACACCTTTTGCGCATCGTTTGTGTTTTGTTTTGGTAAATCGTGGATTCGGTTAGGTTTGTGTTGTTTATTAATTTAATTTGTGCAATTTTAAAAGGAAAAAACACTTAATAATTTTAAAAAAATTCAAGTAAGTACATACATATAATGTACATATTCGTATTGCAAGAATATGAAACAATGCATTTACATGCATTTACTTATAATTATTTATCCGCTCTTAAATCGAGTAAAAGTAAAATATAGAACTGTTTTGGGCGATTTGTGTATTTTTATTTTGTTTTGTTGTTTATATTTTTACATAGGTATATATTTACATGATGGCATCTTTGGGAAAAAATCCTATCTGGGAATATTTTTCCAAAAACAGCGATAAAGCAATTTGCAAAATATGTAAAAAAGCTTTGTCTCTTGGAAGTAGGGTTGCCATCCGTCCGTATTTTCCCGGACATGTACTCTTTTTTCACTGTGTGGGGGAGGTCCGGGATAGTTTTTGATAATTGTCCGGGATTGTACTCCTTTTACCCATTGTGTATCTATTTACTTTTATGCTACTTATAATTAAATGGTTATTCAAAAATGAACTGAGGCCCATTAAAATGAAGTGAACGAACAGATCCAATATATGAGAAAAGAAATTATAGAACAACTGCCCAACTTATTGTTAAAGCTCTTACACAAAATAACTTATTATCAAAAGTAAGTGGATTTTGCGCTGACAATTATTGCAATACCAATTTTGGTGGAAGACAAAGGAAAGGTTCGAACAATGTCTATTCGAAGTTGAAATCTTTAGTCAACCAAAACATGATAGGTATAGGATGTCCACCACATTAGTCAATGCGATCTACCATTGATGTGATACTTTACCAGTTGACGCCGATATCATAATTGTAAAAATATACAACTATTTCTCTATCTACACAGTCAGAACGGAAAGACTTCGAGATTTTTCGGAATTTCTTGAAAATGAATATAAGCCTTTCTTATACCATTCGAAAACCAGATGGCTTTCTCTCTATCTTGCTGTTGAACGTCTTTTACTTATGTACGAGAATCCGCCTAAAATATTGCAAAAATTTTTTAAAGACGACTTAAGCGAGGCGTATTTATTTTTGGTTCATTCTCTCATGTCAACATTCAACGTCAATATTCAAAAACTTGAAAAACAATACATTTCTATTATTGAAACCGTTGAAATTTTACAAAATATTGTCAATAATATTTACGAGCGAATCGATAAGGATTTTGTTCCACTTAAAATTAAATCTATTTTGAAGAAGCTTGATGATTCCGGCTGTAAAGAAAACGTTATTAAATTCAAAAGTACAACAAGCACTGTAAAGGCTATTTATTAAAAAAAAAAAACAAATGAAGTTCCTTTTTTTATACCTCAAAGATGTTTTGTAACTTAAAAATGTGATTTTTAAACTAAATATTTATTTTTATTTAAATGTTAATACAATTTTTTGTTTCCTCTTACAATATAAATGTGTTTATTCTGTCCTTGTTTTGTACTCTTTTTTGAATCCTCATTTGTCCGGGAAAGTCCAGGTTTTTGAAACTCCAGTACTAGTTTCATCTAAACATATCTGGCTACCCTACTTGGAAGTGTTTTACCAAAAAATCAGACCACGACAAATATTAAGAACCATTTGGCAGGCCAACATTTAAATGAATGGGAAACTTATTCGAAAATTAATGAACAAACAAAACAAGAAAAACAAACTTTAAAAAAAAAAAAAAATGAGAGCGAAAGGTCAAACTTAAACCCTTCACAAGACAAAAATGAACTGAAACAATCCACATTATATGAAATGATTGAAAAGAAAAAAGCTGCGCTGTACCCTGATGATCATCCGATATCCCTAAGAATCGATAAAAATATAATGGATCTCATTATCGTCGACATGCTGCCGTATAACTTGGTTGAAGGAGACGCATTTCGAAGGCTCAACTTAGCTGACCCTGACACTCCATTTAGATACAGAAAAAAGTCTGAAAAATACTTCAGAACGACTTTAATGCCAGCGACGTATTTAAAGGTAAAAGAAAAAGTCATACTTCTCTTGGAAAAGGCTGAATGGGTCAGTCTTACTACAGACATATGGAGTAATCCTGCGAAGACTTGTTCTTTGCTGAGTTGCACAGCTTATTTCATTCAAGCAACGAAAAGACAAAAAGTTATATTGGCAGCAAGTGCACTTGAAGACAATCATACTGGAAAGCATATTTCAGAAACGCTAATCAATATAATTGCTGAATTCCGATTGACCAACAAAGTTCACATGGTTATACGCGACAATGCTTGTAATATGCAGTCTGCCATGCGTCTTGGAAATTTTGCATCCATTGGATGCGTAGCTCATACGCTTCAGTTGGTAATTCATGACATTATATTCAAAAGCGATCCCATGATGGATATAATAAAAAAATGTCGCAAAATTGTTGGACATTTTAAAAGAAGTGAGCAAGCTTGTCGATATTTAAAGCAATTCCAAGAAACTTGCGACTTACCCAGGCACACTTTGATTCAAGATGTTGAAACACGCTGGAATAGCACGTATCTAATGTTGGAAAGGCTCATGGAACAAAAATCCGCTGTAAATTTGTACATGGTAGAACGCGGTGGCATAGAAGTACCAGCAGCAGAAGAATGGGTTCAAATAAGAGATTTGATATCCGCATTGAAGTGCTTTTATCAAGCTACACTTGATATTTCAAGCGACTCTTCATCAATATCATTAATTATACCACTGGTTGTCATGCTGAATTCAAAACTAGCTCCAAAAGATGAAGATACTGAAAACTTAAAATTGCTTAAAATCCGGTTGTGCGAGTCTGTTAATAGACGATTTTCGTACGCAAAAAGTACTCCAAATTTATCGATTGCTACCCTTATAGATCCTCGATTTAAAGAGAAGTATTTCACCGGTGATGAAATCGGAAATACCAAGGCAAAAATATTGGAATTATTACAACAGAACTGGTCAAATCAAACGGTTCCGATGATTTTAGAAGCCGATGATCCCCAGCCATCTTCTTCAACATCAGCATCAGGATTGCAACATGATGATGATGATTTATGGGAATCACATGATAAATTTGTTTTGCCAGTCGAGAGCGGAACTTGCTTAAATGAACCTCCTCAATTTGAGGGACAGCTGTTGTCTTTTTTGAAAGAACCTTTACTCTTACGAAACGCTGATGTATTATATGCATATTGGGCGTCCAGCCCATACAATTATCTAAGGACCGTAGCTATAAAATTTTTGTCTGCGCCACCCACTAGTGTTCCTAGTGAACAACTGTTCAGTGCTGCCGGACAGATATATGCGGACAGAAGATCAAATTTGAGTGGTGAAAATGTTGACAAACTTTTGTTCTTAGCATACAACATTAGACTCTTTGATTTTAATTATTAATGTATTGAATTAATATAACTAAAAATTATTACTAAAAATGAATTATTTATTTCTTTTTTCTTTATAATTACTAATTAGTTATTAGTTATTTTTATTTAATTTGTCTTATGTTTTTTAAGCAATAAATTTTAATAAAAATAATATTTTTATCCAATTGGAAAGGAGAATTCTTGACTTTTTTCAACCTTAGGCTTCGGCTTCGGCTTCGGCCGAAGATTTTCTTTCAGCCTAATAATTCGGCTTCTGCTTCGGCTTCGGCTGAAAATCGACCTTCGGTCGGACACTATTAATCATATATCTGAGGTCTAAATTAATTCAAAATGCCTTCTTTATGCAGACGATATAAAGCTTTACAGGAACATCGAATCAATTCAGGATTGCATACTACTACAAGAAGATTTTATAAGGCTAGCGCAATGGTGCGAAACTAACTGCCTTCATCTCAATATAACCAAATGTCAAGTATTAACTTGTTTTAAAAAGAGAGTATGTTCTTACTACAGATATAATTTGTCAAATGTGTCTTTAGAATGAGTCTCTCAAAAGAAAGACTTGGGAGTTATTTTAGACGTTAAATTATCTTTTAAATCTCATAAAGATTGGATAATAAGTACGAGTAAAAGTAACTCTATGCTTGGGTTTATTAAGAGAAACGCTCGTGAGTTTTCGGATTTTTTTACACTAAAAATCCTCTATTTTTCGTTGGTTAGATCTGTTTTAGAGTATTGCTCAGTTGTATGGAACCCATTTTATTCAACTCACTCTGAAAGAATTGAAAGGGTGCAACGAAGATTCACGAGGTACACCTTTTTGAAACTAATTTATTGGAACAGTGATATTCCTTGTTATAATGCTAGGTGCTTATTACTAGGAATTCATACTCTCGCTCTTCATAGAAGATATTTTTCAATTATGTTTGTTCGTGATATTTTAAATTCTCGAGTTAAATGCTCATTTCTTTTAAATGAATATGGTTTTCGTGTTTCCCCAAGAAATACTAGAACTTCAGTTATATTTTTCGTCCGCCATCATCGAACTAATTATGGTTGCAATGAACCAATTTCAAGATGCGTCAAAGAAGCTAATTCAGTCTGCAGTTCAATTGACTTTTTTGAAAATTGTACAAGAGAGACTTTTAAAAATAAGCTATTATATATACTTTAGTAAATTTTGAACAAATTTCCAATTTATAAATTTAAATAAAAACACTGTTATTACTTATTTATTTGTTATTATACTTGTTATTATTTATTATGAAATTTTGTTATCATTATTTATTTCTTCAATTGTTATATATATTCAAGTCTGAAAGAATAATAATCTGATTGACAATATACTAAACTAAACTAAACTCAATATTTTTTAATAAAGTTTTTCCAAATTATAATTTAATTTAATTTTTATTTAAGGAAAATAGTTTTATGATTGTTTAGTTATGTTGTATTTTTGTATTTTATATTTTACTGATATTTAATAAGATATTGTTTATTTAATTATGTTCGTAATAATTAAGTTAACTTGTGTGTTTTATAATTAAAAACAATCTGCATTTTGTTGAATGCTTGTAATTAAAATTTTCGAAACCAACCTAGCGATATTGTATTTGTTCATCATTTGTTGCTTCTCGCGTACGCTTCTGTGGATTTTCGTATCTTCGTTGAAGCGATTGTGGTTCTTGAAAGAATCTCTTGGCTATTGGTCTTTGAGATATTTGTCGTACTACCTATAAGATTTAATTGTTTTATTTATATTTATTGTATGTACATATGTATATTAAAATTGTCTTCATAATTTTATTTTTGTTTGATTATCTTCAATTATTATTTATTATTACTTAGTTTATATTAAAAAGATTTATTTTTCATTTAATCATTAGATAATTTCCAGAGAAAACAAAAGGATTACAAAAAGACGATTACTTATTATACTCACTTGTCTGGCCAGGGTTACGGCTGTAACTTCGTTCGTCCTCGTATTCATATTCAAACTCTTCTAATTGGCTTTCTGCATCATCATATACCTGACCTGTGAATCCAGTGAATTTTCTTAAAATACTAACTCCTCATCTTGATCTTACATCCCCTTTGACCTCTGTACTGGTCTTTATTTGTTAAATTGAAAGTTAAAAATTAAAAATAATTTTCTACAATTAAGCTAACCAACCTTGCAGTATCTTCACTGATTCCACAGACTTTTGAGCTTTAACTACCTAACAATGTGTTTGGGTGGCGATATTTCCGAAACCAAGCCTTGTAAAAGGTTGCGGTTTTCAAAATTTATGGTCAATTTTGTAAGAGCTATTCACGAGTGAAAACCAGAAGGTTCTGCGAGGCCTGGTTATCGAAATATGGCCACCCAAATTGATTTTACTGAAAATCGACCCAAATCTAAAAAAGTAATCGGATGCGGATGAAGATATTTCCGCAACGAAGGCTCGTAACGGGTTGCAGCTTTCAATTCTCAACAGAGAATTAACAGACCTTTCCATGGATGTGCCAAACTCAAAAATTTATTTTTTATTAATTTTGGCAAAAATCATGTTGTGCCGCAAGGACACTAGCTTAAACCTTAGACAACAAAATAATGGATTGTCTTCTCCGCAGTCCAATTATTTCGTAGTCAAATCCCTAGGTTGCCGGCGCAACCACAAGCGATCACACGAACAAAACGGAGATGCAAAAAACGAAACAAAAGTTCCCCTTTTCAATAAAAAATGCAAAATTATACTGTATCTTCTATAATTCTATTCTTTTATTTTTGTGAACTTCTAATGAACAATTTTGATTTGGGAATAAGATGCATTTTTACTTGCATAACGAAATCTCGGTTTCTTCTTGTATAACTGAAAGCATCAAGATCATTATACCCTTACGCAGATCTTAATCCACCAGCTGGTAGTTCTTGCGCTCCAGCTATAGTTCGTTGACACATAGTGGTTCGTCTTCTAAGGTACTATAAGGCAAGTTATGTATTCGTAAAAAAAATCGAACTCGAGATTTTGATCAAAGTTGACATTACGATAATAGCGAAGACCAAAAAAGTGGGTATCGCAATTCTGTCTGTCTGTCTATAATGTTCTACTACAGCTAAATGCTAAACGGCTCGGCCGATTTTCTTTTAACTTGGTAGATATGGGTTTTATTTTTTTTCCCCCGGATGTTTTTGATTTTGATTTTTTAAGACCAAAAATAACGGTACCTGCCATACGATTTTTTTTCGAAATTTTATAAATATGTACATTATTTTTTTTCTCAAAAATTGTCCCATAGATTTAACAAAAAACAAATTCTTAAAATTTTATTTAGTTAAACCTTGGTAATGAATGAAAAAAAATTTCCAACAAATTATTATTTTTACTACCCCCCTTGGAACCATTTTTTTTGTTTTTGATTTTCTCAAAAACGGTACAACCGATTTTGATCATTTTTTTTTATGTTAAGGCTCCCCAGCAGTTTCAATATTATTGTGTATTCAAATTTTCAAAAAAAAAAATTACATTTTTTTTTTTGAAAACTCAATATTTCGTAAACGCCATGCTCGATTTTTTTAAAGACTTGACAAATAAAAGTGTCTTAAAATAATCTACAAGATATGAGAAAAAAAATTATTTTACCTAAAACTAACGGTACCCTCCATACAAATGTTAAAAAATGGTTTTCGAAAATCGTATTTTTCTCGAAAATGGTTCCGAGAATTTTGCTTAAATTTTTAGTCTTTCGATTAATTTTTAAGATCTATAATTTAATGCAAAAAAAATTTCAAAGCAAGATATTACTGACTGTACCTACCATAGAACGATTTTTTAAAATTTTGAATTTCTCATTATCAACATAACGGATTTTAATGAAATATTTTATAGAGATGCTTCTAAAAACTTTAAGAAACATTGCAATTCAAAACTTTAAAAAAAATATTTTTTTAATTTTTGAAAAAAAAAAATCATTTTTTTTTTGAAAATTCGATATCTCAAAAATGGGTTAATATTTTTTTTGGAAATTTAATTTTCATTCGTACAAGAATAAAAACCTTAAGTTGACGTATCAAGATTTTTTTTAAAATATTTTAAAAATGTTATATAATATAATACCTTATTTTATTAAGAAACCACTACAACGACTTATAATTTTTGTTCTTGATAAATTCATATTTGCATAGCATTCTGCTTTTGTCTCTTACTACTAAAAGAATTTAAAAATGATGATAATTTTATCTTTATGAACAGTTTTTTCTAATAACATTCGTTTTTAAAATTCCTAGTCTATTACATAGGAGCAAGTTCGTGGGACCCAGTCGTGCATTTTATTTTTTGTTCACTCTGGCTGAATCGTCCATCATCCCGCACCTCTCATCTTCTTCATCGCCACGAACGATCGTCGACTGCTGACCACTGGGCTTGACCACTGCATACATACACACAATTTAAACATCGCATCGTGGGCGGGTCCAACTAAAACATCGCATAGTGGGCGTATTGAACTCCCACAAATAAACAATTATGAAATTATGATCGATGATCTTTTGAGTGTCATCTCTTGTTATGATCTTCCAAATTTAACAACTAAGAATATGTAAATACCTATGCAGGTATTTTGATTTGCCGCCGGTGGTGATTGGAATTTTCTATGGCGTCGGTGATTTGCATCTTTGGCAAATGATGATTGTTTTTTAGGTTCATGTTTCATGTTGCGTTGCAACAATCATTATTTTTTCGAAGTTCACCAATCCCACCGAGATATACATCAAACGAAAGGTCTATTCAATACCTACACACGCATGCAAGCTAAATCGTCCTGCGTGATCTGGTTATCGAAATATGGCCATCCAAAGTGATTTTACTGATTCCACAGATTTTTGAGCTTTAACTACCTAACAATGTGTTTGGGTGGCGATATTTCCGAAACCAAGCCTTGTAAAAGGTTGCGGTTTTCAAAATTTATAGTCAGTTTTGTAAGAGCTATTCACGGGTGAAAACCAGAAGGTTCTGCGAGGCCTGGTTATCGAAATATCGCCACCCAAAGTGATTTTACTGAAAATTGACCCAAATCTAAAAAAGTAATCGGATGCGGATGGAGATATTTCCGCAACCAAGGCTCGCAACGGGTTGCAGCTTTCAATTCTCAATAGAGAACTGACAGACCTCTGGTATAGTATGGTAAGCCGGGGCACATTCGGCATTGCTGTTTTCACTAAGAACTGTACTCTGTGAACACATTTGAACACTGGTGGGCACATTTGAACACTTTTTGTTTTCCAGTCTGATAAAACCTAAAATACGATATTCGAGCAATTGGGCTGATATTTTACTCACATGGAACAGTGGTATTGACGTTCAATTTAGAAAAATATTTGGTCCATTTAAAGAAATATTTATATTGAATTTTTATCTTCAACCAATATAGGTTCTTATGTTCAAAAGTGCCACATGTATGAGGCAGTTTTGAACTTGGAAGGGGCACTTTTGAACAGTGATATTATTATTTTTTTACTGAATAAAAGAACTTTTAAATTTATTTTTTATTTTAATTTTTTAATAAGAACTTATCAATAAAACTCAAAATTAAAACTTTTGTTATATTATATTCATGTAGATAACTTGGGGTAATGTGGTATAGGCGGGTAATGTGGTATAGGCAGTTTTCTCAAAAACTAAGCATGTTTCTTCAACGGTTTTTACCTTAGCGGACGGTAATATAAATAAAACTAAGTACTCGTGTTCAATCAAGTCAAAAATCTTCGTATATCTCAAGCAAATATTTGAGAAGGGTTATTGCGTGAAGTTGATTTTTTTTTGGGTCAAACAGAAAGTGTTTGTGTGCTCTCAAAAGTTGTGTTTCAAGCTAGTTTATAAATTCTTTACAAAACTTAGTTAATCATCTACGAAAAACAACTGTTAGTTTTGTTCAAAGGTGTTTATTTTATATTTTATTATTTATTTTTGTAAAAATATACAGTTTCGGCTAATGTGGTATACTAGCCGTGGCTACTGTGGTAGTATACCACTTTACCCATCATAAAAGTTTATTTGTTTTTTTGGCTATTTGTGTTTTTTCTAAAGATTCATTCGTTAAAATGTCTAAAAGGGTTGAAGTAAGAAAATGAGATTCTAAGGACATGGAATCATACTGTGAGGAATGGAAAAAATAGGAAATTTGAGATTTCACACACATTTAAAAAATCTACTGGGTAATGTTGTAAAGTATACCACAATAGACAGCATAGTGTACCACATTACCCTTTAACTTTCAAAAGTGACGATTTAAAGGTTATATCAATATTTTGTCTAAATCTATGTTAGTTTTTGTTAGAATTCGACAAAAAGAAATCACTTGGTAGCTTATATGTTTTTGGTAAAATCTACCAAATTTAGGAGCATTTGTTCCATAACTTTTTCTGTTAAGTCAAAAAAACAAACATGTATACCACAATACCCTAACTTCCTCTATTTGTAGAAAAAAAATCTAAAACTTGGATTTTTAAGTAAAAGCTGGATTTTTAGTGAATAAGAATAAGCTTAAGCTAGCTGTGAATCACAAAAGTAAATAAGCACATCTTAGCTTAAACATCATTTCCTTCAAACAATCGATAGTAATGTTAAAAAAAAACTTAATATTTTTGTCTATAATTGATATGTATTTCGAACTAAAAAGTAACATTTCAAATAAAAATGTAAAGAAAACTTAAGAAATATTCGACTTAAACTTAAAATAATAAAATGCAGGACTGGTTCGCACGAACTTGCTCCTATGAAATAGACTAGGAATTTTAAAAACGAATGTTATTGGAGAAAACTGTTCATAAGAATAAAATTAAGTTTTTAAATTCTTTTAGTAGTAAGAGACAAAAACAGAATGCTATGCAAATATGAATTTATGCAAGAACAAAAATTATAAGTCGTTGTATTTGTCGGTCAAGATGTTCCCATAAATGCAGGCCCGGATTAATAGGGGGCTAGGGGGGACTGAAGCCCCGGGCCCCGCGGAAACGAGGGCCCCATCCCATTAAGAAATTTAAACCGTAAGACCGCGATATTCAAACTGTATAATCTAATACGCCTCAAAAATAAAAACCAAAATTAGCTGACCCCACAAAATCCAAACTCGAAAGCTATATACCCCAAAAAACGTTAAACCCATATAGCCCAACTCACAATTAATCCCATAAACTTTAAACCCACATAGCTCAACTCGCTAATATCTCCAAAAAGTCAAACCCACATAGCCCAAGTCGCTATTAACCCAAAACTGTAAACTCAAAAAATATTAAATCCATGCAGCCTAATTCAGAAAAGGTTTGCCAGATTGAAAAACAGATTGAATTCAATACCTCGTATTTTTTTTTTGCGCAGTCCAGCATATTGGACTAATTATCTCGAGTACCTTATTTATTCTTGATTAAGAGAGATGTGCGATTTGAGTAAGAGTAAGAGTACATTTCGATACTAGTGTCGTAAAATTTAGAATTGTTAATTTCCACGAGTCCGTTTTGAGTTTAACAAGCGAAAAATATCGATACAAATTTTGCCGCAGAAGTATTGAATCGTATTTTTCGACACAACGTACGTAAATTTGAATTTTCCGAAACGCTCCCGTGTGCAAAATTCAACTTTACGCGTATCTATTATGTATTTATAATGTATACTTAATCATTCAATCTAATAAATCCTAACTACAACATAATTTGTTACTTTTAATTTTTAGAGTTTTGAATAATCAAAAAGAAAGGGTCTGATGGTTTTGAGTTCATGGTTTTTGAATTAATTACGTATTGGGTTATGTGGGTTTAACGCTTTTGGGTTTACGATTTTTTATTTGCGATTGCGAAATGAACACATTTAATTTTTTAAAAACGTTAAAAAGAGGAGCCCCTGATAAATAATTAGCCCCGGGTATCAAAAATTATTAATCTTATCGGGGGTTGGAGCAATTGGGGGATAGCTTCTTGGATTTTCGATGCGTCAACTTCTCGACGCATCGTCTCTGAGAGCGTGGACAGTTAGCGCCTCGGGTTATTGGAGGTAGGCTCGCTTGGGGCTTAGGACGCTCTGGGTTATGAGGGGTTGGCTTGCTTGGGTTTTATATCTTTTTAGGGGCCCTTAAATTTGAAATAGCCCCGGGCCCCCATTTTATTTGATCCGGGCCTGCATAAATGCCATTCTTTGATAACATGTCAGGTATGTTTAGGATCATTGTCTTGCTGGAAGACAAATGACCTACCCATACCCAGCTTATTGGCATTTTTCTGTAAATTGTTCTTTAAAATACTAAAATATTCGAACCTATTCATCAAAGAATCTATAAACACTAAATTGCCGACATCAGATGCTGCCATACACCCCCACACCACAACCTTTCCACCACCGAGCTTCACGGTTACTGACATGTTCGATGATTCAAACTTTGTTTTTTTTTCTCCAAACTTTTCCGCGGATATTAAATTAGCTTTCATTGGAGAAAACAACTGTGTTCTAAAATTCTGCTTGTTTAGATTCATGGGTATTTGCAAAGAAGAGCCGCTTTTGTCGATTTATTTTACGTATGGAAGGTTTCTTTCTAATTTTTGGACCATAATATCGGATTGGTAGAGCACTCGTCGAATAGTTTGAGGGCTTACTTTGGGATTCCTCTTCACTTTCCTAACAAGAATACAGCATTCCTGCTTGTCATTGTCATTGATCGAGGGTCATTTTGCAAACTCCCAATGTTATTTTATTTGGTTATTATTTTGTGTATAGTAGAGGGACTTTTGTTAAAAATTTTACCATTCTCGCACTCCGATTTATTTTCCAAATAGTGTTTGATTATAATTTTTTTAAATGAGTGCTTACTTACTTTTGTGATACACTGTACCTTGAGTGAGTCCAATGTGAACACCGTCCATTATTCATTAATCTTTTTCATTATTCAGTTTTTTGTTTCAACATTTTCGTTTTTAGTTGCTTTCGTCTAACAACAAATAAATTAAAGGGTCCTTATTCGGAATTTCCAACCGCGCCCCCCACCAAAATACACTTTTTTTTAATGAATCGATAAAAAAAAGTGTGCTGTTGATAAAAAACATCAAGTTATGGAGGAGAAACACTTTTTTATGGTAAAAAAGTGAAGTATAAAAAATGAATATAGGCCATAGGGTAAATTCAAAGTTTCTTTAAATCCAGATTCTGTAAATGCAAAAGAAACCTTGCATACACCCAACCTCGCACCTACCCCAAATCCTATAGTGTTCCCAAGCAGGGGGGTTGCATACATATCTCACTGTTTATACGCCGTAATGCGTAAGCAAGCAAAAGAGCAAATATCCCATAAAAAAGAAGTAGTTTTAGTTATAGTACTGTGGGTGGTGCGCTTATACTTCACTTTTTTACCATAAAAAAGTGTTTCTCCTCCATAATTTGATGTTTTTTATCAACAGCAAACACTTTTTTATCGATTCGTTAAAAAAAAAGTTCATTTTGGTGGGGGGGGGGGGGGGGGAAATTCCGAATAAGGTCCAATAAAAGTACATATTTATCGAAATTAAATTTTTATTCAGTATTTTTCATAACTAATATATAAAATCTCATAGTTAATTTTGTTTTAGAAAAATGGACGACTCTATGGAGAAATACAGTGCTTCACCGATGTTTCAATCATCGTCGTTGTCGCCCACCTCTTCAGCCTTCGACATGGTCACACAATTTTATTAGAGAAATTATACAAGGTAGGATTTCGAGGTTTTGCGTACAAGTGGTTTGAGAGTTATCTTAAAAATAGGACGCAATATGTAACAATCAGCGGTTGTACTAGTAGTCCGAAATCCAGTAACGTAGGTGTACGGCAGGGTTCTGTTCTTGGCCCAGTTTTATTTTTAATATACATACATTTTATTTGCCTTTTTTCATTTTGTTTATAAAAATGTTTCGTAAAATATTCTTTTTATTGCTATATAACTTTTATTTCATTTTTATTTCTTTTGTAACAATGTTTTGCCAAATATTCTTTTTATTCTTAAATACTCTTTTCTATCCCAATTTCGTCGCTTCATATTTCTTATCTTTTCCCTTCCCTTACTATAATACCTACGAGTGCAGCTAACGACACAAGGGCGTTCACTGGCAATAGCATGGATTCGAACTTGCACGACATGATTAGAATTTTAAGGGCCCAAAGTAATAACGGATTAAAGTTGTGCCATTTCAATGCACAGAGTCTTTTCAATATATTAGGTGAGTTTAGATATCCTGTTTGTGGACTCGAAGATAGATGTCATATCTGTGTCTGAAACCTGGTTTCAGCCGGACAGAAGTGATGACTTCTATAGTTTGAAGGGTTTTAGGCTGTTCCGAGCCGATAGGAGGTTTTCTTCTGGTGAAGGCGCCGCCGCCCTGTACGTGCATGATGGGCTTACAAGCAGATTTATATGTAAATCGGACGATAACTGTCCTTTAGAATATGTTTTCGTCAGTATTATATGTAACACTGAGAGTGTTTTGGTTGAATCCATTTACAGACCTTACAACTATATCAGCACCATACCTTTAATAACAACTTTGGAGTCTTTTTCTTGTTTTTTTTTCTTATACTATAATATGTGGTGATTTTAATTGTAACCTGTTGAATTCACGTTTAGCCGAAAACTTTCTTAGTGGATTTAGGGCACTCAATTTGAGTCCTGTTAACTATTCCACCCCTACCCATTTTACTAAGGAAGCTAGTACATTACTAGATCTTTATCTTGCTAGTGCCGTTGGTAAGGTAATTCTTTACACCCAACTTTTGGCACCTGGCTTCTCCAACCACGATTTGATTTTCGTGTGTTTGGATGTAGCGTGTCAGGTTGAAAAACAAAGGTTTCAATATCGAGATTACAAAAATATTAACGCAACTCAATTGGTACATGACTTTGAGTGCATAGACTGGGACTCATTATACGTCATGCAAAACGTAGATGACCAAGTAGGTTTTTTACAGCATAATGTGTATAAGCTTTTCGATCAGCATGTTCCCTTAAATACCCGTGTAGTTAAACATGGAGCTCCACCCTGGCTGAATGGTGGCATCACTGCTGTCATGGCACGTCGGGATGCCGCTTACAGTCAATGGAGGCGATACAATTTGGAGGACTTCCACAAATCCTATTGCAGACTTCGCAACCAAGTCGTCGTAATGATCAGAACTGCAAAAAGGATTTACTACGAAAACAAACTTGGAAATTTAACATCTGGCAAAAAATTATGGAATAACTTGCGGGAAATCGGCATAGGGAAACCATGTAAGAGGTTAGCTGATGACATCGATTATGATGCTCTCAATAAAAAATTCACCACCACACCTCCGTCCCTGTATGTAACTTCAGCTACTGTTTCTCCTATTGAAGAGGAATTTACTGGTATAAACAGCGCCTTCAACTTTATTCGAATACTTGAGGAAGATATTGTGGAGGCAATAATATCCATCAAATCAAACGCTACAGGCCTGGATTTAATGGAACCTAAGTTCGTTAAACTGTTGCAACCATATTTACTACGCTATATTACTCATATATTTGATAGTATACTTACCACATCCAAGTTCCCATTAGAATGGAAGAAGGCCAAAATTATTCCCGTCGCTAAAAAGCAAACGGTTACTGCTACAGAATTCCGGCCCATTGCTATTCTTCCGTTTCTTTCAAAGGCGTTCGAAAAAACTATTTTGAAGCAGATACAAAAATACCTAACAATCATCAACAACCTGTTAAGTTCCTGCCAATCTGGTTTTCGACCAAAGCGCAGCTGCAAATCAGCCTTACTTTTTGTGACTGATGAAATAAGAATCGCAATGGACAATGATCATATAACACTGCTAACGCTATTAGACTTTTCAAAGGCTTTTGTAAAAAGCTGCGAAGAAGTTTTGGTTTTTCCTTAGAATCCTGTAAGCTTGTTCATTCGTATCTTAGCGGAAGGCAACAAAGCGTGGTGACAGGTGAACGTTCTTCCACCTTTCTTAATGTCTTAGCTGGAGTGCCTCAGGGATCTATCCTTGGACCAATCCTCTTCTCACTATATATAAACGAGCTGCCATATGTTGTTAAAAATCGTCTGATTCATCTTTATGCTGATGATGTACAGCTCCTTATAAGTCGACCTTTTGTAGCAAAATAAAATGCACGACTGGGTCGCACGAACTTGCTCCTATGTAATAGACTAGGAATTTTAAAAACGAATGTTATTAGAGAAAACTGTTCATAAGGATAAAATGATTTTTTTTTCATTCTTTAAGTAGTAAGAGATAAAAACAGAATGATATGCAAATATGAATTTATGCAGGAACAAAAATTATAAGTCTTTGTAGTGGTTCCTTAAAAAAATAAGCTTTTATGTACAAAATTTTTAAAACATTTTTAAGAAAAAATTTTGGTACGCCAACCTTAAGTTTTTATTATTGTACGAATAAAAGTCTAATTTCCAAAAAAAATACTAAGCCGTTCTTGAGATATCGAATTTTTCAAAAAAAAAAAAATACTTTTTTTTCTAAAAATTGAAAAAATATTTTTTCTTAAGTTTTTAAATGCAATGTTTTCTTAACTTTTTAGGAGCTTTTTTATAAAAAATGTCATTAAAATCCGTTAAGTCGATAATGAGAAATTCAAAATTCGAAAAAATCGTTCTATGGTAGGTACAGTCAGTAATATCTAGATTTTAAAATTTTTTTTATTAAATTATAAATTGTAAAGATTAATCAAAAGAAAAAAAGTTTTAGCAAAATTCTCGGAACCGTTTTCGAGAAAAATGCGATTTTCGAAAACCATTTTTTAAAATTTGTATGGAAGGTACCGTTAGTTTTAAATAAAACAAAATTTTTTTTCTCAAATCTTGTAGATTATATTAAGAAACTTTTATTTGCCAAGTTTTAAAATAATCGAGCAAGGGGTTTTCGAAATATTGAGATTCCAAAAAAAATTTTTGAATTTTTTTTTAAAAATCCAAAAAATTAAAAATTGAAAATTTGAATATGTAATAATATTCAAACTTTGGAGGAGCTTTGGCATAAAAAAAATTATTAAAATCGGCTGTACCGTTTTCGAGAAAATCAAAAACAAAAAAAATGGACCCAGGGGGGCTACCGAAAATAACAATTTTTTGTAAAATTTTTTTCAACCATTAGCTATTTTTTACCAAATGAAATTTTTGGAATTTTTTTTTAAAAATTCTGTGGGACAGTTTTTGAGAAAAAAAAATATTTATAAAATTTCGAAAAAAAATCGTATGGCAGGTACCGTTATTTTTGGTCTTAAAAAAAAATAGAAAAAAACGTCCGGGGGTAAAAAATTAAAACCCATATCTACCAAGTTTGAAGAAAATCGGCCGAGCCGTTTAGGCTGTAGTCGAACCGACAGACAGACAGACAGACAGACAGACAGACAGACAGACAGACAGACAGACAGAATTGCGAGACCCACTTTTTTGGTCTTCGCTATCATCGTAATGTCAACTTTGATCAAAATCTCGAGTTCGATTTTTTTTACGAATGCATAACTTGCCTTATAGTACCTATAAGTCGCAAGTAAAAATGATGCCGTTGCCTTAATGAATGAGGATTTGCTCCTCATTCTACAATGGTCCAAAAAGAACCATCTGTGCTTAAATCCTCTCAAATCAACAGCTCTTCCGATTCATCGCAAAACATTTGATCTTACGACCCTGAGCCCCTTAAAGCTTGAAGGCGAAATCATAGACTATGTCAGTACTGCCAGAAATGTAGGGATAATTTTCAATCGTACCCTTACATGGAACGACCACCTTAATAGTGCAATTGGAAAAGTCTATGGTAGTCTTCGTGCTATTCAGTTCACTCGAAGTTTCATCCCTACAAAAACTAAATTGCTAATTGCCAAAACTCTTTTACTACCTATTATGTTATATGCATGCGAAGTTTTTTGCAACTTGGACTCTGCCACTAGCCGCAAATTAAATGTTGCATATAATAACATTACTCGCTACGTCTATAATCTGCGACGGTATGACCACATATCGAACTTTGCACTACGTATATCTGGCTGTAGTCTCGACAATTTAATAAACTTCCGATCGGTGAGCTATCTGCATGAAATCATTCAAACTCAACAACCGAATTATCTACATGACAGGCTGAACTTCCCTAGTTCATCAAGGTCTTTTGTCCTTATACAACCTCGATTTAAGTATCTCATTACTGAGCGTCAATTTTTTGTCCATGTTATACGCCTTTGGAACTCCCTGCCCACTGCGATGAGAAGTATAAGAAGCGCGAATAGGTTTAAATCTTTAGTTTTCAATTATTTGGCAAATCGTTGACAATATTAATTAGGAGAGTTCTCATCTTTATCATTTTTCTTTTCTCTTGTTTTATCTTTCTTTTTTTTTACATTTTCATATTTATTTTATACAAATGTAAATAGAATCTATCTTTTTTCTATCTTTAATTAAATTTCAAATTCCTGAATTAATTTAAAGGCTTCAAAACTTTATAAGACTTAAGTCTTACTTTGTAAGCGATTTTGAAATAAATAAATAAAAATACAAATACAAATACATAAATTCTCTTTTTTCACTTCCATTTCTGGGCAAAATCAAGGCCTTTGCAGATGAACTTGGTATTGTCTACTGTTCAGCTAGTCGATTAGATTTAATTTCAGATATAAACCATGATGTTCATTTATTAAGGTCTTGGTTCGCTGAACATGAACTTATAGTTAGTAATAAAACTAAACTGATGTTTTTCAGTCTTTTAGGTCAAGAAATTCCTGATGTCAATATAACATTTAACTCATTTGACTGTTCAAGACACAATTTATTAAATATTTATTGTCATCTACTACGTGTTCAATCTTTCGACAACAATCAACTATGCAGTGATACCTGTTTTAATATTGATAGTGTTCATACCTTCAAGTATTTAGGTGGAACTATTGATCAAAATTTAAGTTGGTCCCAGCACATATCAAATTTAAAACAATTATCTTCTTTCATCTACTCGATGTTTATATACTTAGGTTAAAAAAATTCTGCTCAACGAACTTGCCTAAGACTATTTACTGTGGTATATTCCAATCGAAATTGCAATATAGAGTTTGCTGTTGGGGTGGTGCTTACCTAAACAAATTGCAACAACTTACCCTTATTCAAAAATCAGCGATAAGAAATGTTTCTAAATCGCACAGACTTGCTCACTTAATGACTCTGTTTAAAAGCCTGCAAATTCTTCCGGTAAGACATTTTTATATTACTTCAAAGTTTTAAAGATTTTCTTTATAAGAGGTGGATATTTACAAAGTCCAATCTTGAATAGCCGTAGTCTTCGTAGAAACGCAATGTACTTCACAAATATTCCTTCCTTTCGCACTACTAACTACAGAAACTTTTACTCCATTCTGTCTTGTAAGTTGTTTAACACTCTTCCGCTTGAAATTCGGTCATCAAGAAATTTGTTCGATTTCACAAGTAAAATCAAATTATGGCTTCTTTGTTTTGATCAGATGGAAATTGAAAGTTTGCTTTTGTATGTGATATAAATAATTACTTATTATGGTTTGTTACATTGAAAGTAAAATATTTTTATCTTTTTTGTTTCGTTATATGAACTTCATATTTTTTCGATTGTGTATTCAGTTTTGATTTGAATCATGCTTATTTTTTTCTTCTTCCTTTTTTTAACATGAATTTTTGTTTATATTTATAAATTTGGTATTTATAATTAGTTCTTTGTACACCCCACACAATGTTTATTATTGATGTGGCATTATCTCAATTAGTTTCCTAATATAAAGATGCCACTACCTATTCTCATTATTTAACTTGAAATTCTAAGTATGTATATTTATGAAAAATTGTAAATATTTAAAATGATTTAAGTGAGAATAAAGCCTAATTGAATTGAAAAAAAAACGGCACCACAAAAACCATGACAATATTTGACGGACGTTTCTTTAAAATAATACCTGAGAAATGTATCATTCACACAACAGTTGCGACTTGCGTTAAATGTGAACCCCTCCACATTGAAATAAGAGGTTATGCTCACTCATCGTCAGACATGGAACTGAAGCTGTTGAAGAATACACAGAGTATTTACATGCTGGTTTACTCATTACATGTTGTTCAGGCATAACACTAACAACATGTAATTGAGTTAAACTAGTATGCCCAAGGATGAACACGAATAAAATAATGTGAATTATAAGCGACATAGAAATAAGACACGGCATTCTCCGCTTTAGTTTAGCCACCATCCCTGGAGATAAAATATCTGAGACAACAACCTTCAGTCTCAGAACATCGAGCCACACATCTTTCCTATCCTTCTTTCTCTTCCTTAACTTCACGCCCGACTTAGATTCGTTATCAAATGAAAAACGTTTTTAAAAAATATTATTAAACTTTATTAAATGGTGTTTAGTATCCAACTGAAATTACATTGTTATGTTTTGTGAAGGCGAAGCTATGTCAAGCAATGCACGATTGGATGCATTTGTTAGAGTCAGCATAATATCGGTTTTCGGAATTAAGGCCAGACGATTGGCAAATGAACTCGATTATGAGTTGTCATCATTTCTTTTGCTTTATTGCTAACCACGGTTGTGGGAACTTCCGTTCGATTGCTGAGCTTGACATAACTTCTCCCTCCTTTAATTTGAAACTCTCCTGAGTTACATACATTGTACGTTTCATTTTTTGAACTTTAATATAAACATAAATGAATATAGCTATGATTGACAAAATTATAAGTATTACAATGTATACATTTAACAAGATGTGATGTTTATGATTAAATTTCAATTCGTTTATATTTTCGATATTTTCTATTTGTTTCATTACTATATCATCAAAGTTAAGTGTTTCTCTTGTATGATTTAGATTTATCACGTAAGGAATAATGAATCTCTGTTCAAATATATCTTTTCTGTTACTGAATGTGGTATTTTGAATATTTAGTTTACAATTGTTAAAATTCAATAAAAAGTTTAAATTTAAATTTGTAATTCTTTCATCACAAGTACTGGTTAGAGTAGTTATATTTTTTACATTCTTTAGCAATAGCAAATCATCTTCTATTTCAACAATTTTCATTTGGGAATTCTTTGTTTTGGTACAAATATTATAGTACGAGTATATATCTACATAAATTAGATTTCTTTAGGTTTTTAAAATCAACATTTCTTTCGTATATGTAAATAGTTCCATTAATTTTTACAATTTCTTCATCATTTATTATTAGTTCTTCATAATGCATATTTGTTAAGGATGTTACTAGATATTTTCTTGTTTCTATTATTTCGTTTGGAATTTTAATCACAAAAACTATTTTTTCTTCTTCATATAAAGCAGTTTCCATTTTTATATTCTTAAGCTTTTCAAAAGTGATATCATATTTAATTATTTCTTCTTTACTTAAAATATTGTTTCCCATTATACCTGTTCTGCTAGAAGCTATGTTATTTTGGATATGTTCAACATTGTCTTTTATAATTCCCACGCCATCCAGTTGCACACCCTAAGGCTTCGGGCGTCCTGGTCTACGCCATCTCTCCAGCGCCAGCGCAAGCATGGTCTACCACGCTGTCGTCTACCATAGAATGTACCACAAAGAACTTTCCGAGCAGCTTCCTCTTCGCTCATGCGAGCTAGGTGCCCTGCCCACCGGAGTCTACCGAGCTTAATTTTTGTCACGATATCTGCTTCTAGGTAGATTGCGTACAATTCATGATTGTACCGTCTCCGGAATCGTCCTTCCTCACATATGGGGCCAACAATTCTCCTTAAGACTTTTCTCTCGAACGCAGCTAAGAGGTCGGAGTGCCTTTTGCTAAGCACCCAAGTCTCGGATCCATATGTGAGTACTGGCAGGACCATGGTCCTGTACAGCAGCAGTTTTGAAGTTATGGTGAGATTTCTGGATTTGAAGAGCTTTGACAGACTATAGTAGGCTCTGTTGGATTTGAGAAGCCGCCCGCGTATTTCTTCTTCTATATTGTTATCGGCTGCTACTATTGACCCAAGGTATTTAAAGGATTGCACCACTTCAAATTCGTGCTCCGCTACCTTGATTGTTTGTTTGACCAACTGTTCCTCTCGCATTCGACGCCACCATGTACTTTGTTTTACCTTCACTAATGTGCAGCCCCAGATTTTGTGCCGCCTGCTCGATCTGGATGAAAAATCGTGAACAGCTTGTTCGGTTCTTCCGATGATGTCAATGTCGTCTGCGTAAGCCAGTAACTGGCTGGACCTGTTGACGATGGTCCCTCTTGTTGCCGTGCCAGAGTCACGGATTGCTTTCTCCAACGCCAGGTTGAAGAGGAGGCAGGCCAAACCGTCCCCTTGTCGGAGTCCATTAAAGATGTTGATTGGTCTGGATAGCAATCCGGCTATTTTTACTTGGCTTGTTACGTTGGTCATGGTCAACCTACATAGTCGTGTCAATTTATTTGGGATGCCGAATTCTCTCATGGCTTTGTAAAGTTCTACCCTGGCTATGCTATCATAGGCGGCCTTAAAGTCTATAAACAGATGGTATGTTGGGATGTTAAATTCTAGACATTTTTCCATCGCCTGCCTAAGGGTAAAGATCTGATCAGTTGTTGATTTGCCTGGAATGAAACCACACTGATATTGTCCGATGACGGTTTTAGCGTATGGGGTTATCCGGTCTTGTAGGATAGAGGAGAGTATCTTATAGGCGGTACTCAACAACGTGATACCTCTATAATTGCTGCACGTTGTGACATGTCCCTTCTTATGTATGGGGCATATTAAACCTTTTCGCCAGTCTTCTGGCATTTCTTCCTGCTCCCATACATCTACTATAATACCATGAATTGCTTGACGTAAGGCTGGCCCGCCGTGATTTAATAATTCGGCTGGTATGCCATCGGCTCCCGGGGCTTTGTTCTGTTTGAGCCGGCCTATAGCCTTCTCAACCTCTTCTATGCTTGGTGGCGGCAACATAGGATATTCTTCTTGAAGTAGTGGAGCCTCCACTTCTGCAGTGAGCTGACCATTTAGCAATTCATTAAAGTACACTTCCCGTCGCTCCAGTATGCCCTCAGGATCGGTGATCAGATTTCCCTCTCCGTCCTTGCAGTATGTGCAGCGTGGTGTGTACTGCGTCATGTTTCGGACGGATTGGTAGAACTTCCGCGCCTGGTGCGGACCTCGCTCTCGGCTGTTTTCTATTTCACAGATTAGGTTCTTCTCCCAGGCTGATTTCTTTTATCTGTGAAGCCGTTTTTCTGTTCTTTTGAGCTCTTTATATTCCTCTTCGCGTGCCCGCGTTCTATGAGATTGTTGCATTGCTCGGTACGCAACATTCTTACGTTCAGTCGCTAGCTTGCATTCATCATCAAACCAGTCGTTCCGATTTTTACGACTGCTGCCTAAGATGGAGTTGGCAGTACTAATGACAGTATTTTTAAGACGTGTCCACTTCTCATTTACGCCCAGCATACTGGCTCCAGGACTTACTCTCCCTAAATCAGGTGTTTCTAGGGCGAGTCCTAACGCATTACCAAAGGTGTTACTGGTGTTTTCATTGCGCAGGGCAGCCGTGTTGATTCGAACCTGATCGGCGGATGCAATGCGTCTTCGCAAGGCAATCCGCCCTCGGAAAACCATACCAACAAGATAGTGATCCGAGTCGATATTGGCACCTCGGTACGTTCGTACCGTCATCAAGTTCGAGTAGTGGCGACGGTCTATCAACACGTGGTCTATTTGGTTACGAGTGACTCCATCAGGTGATACCCAGGTGGCTTTGTAGATATCTTTACGCGGGAACCTGGTATTCGCAACGACCATGTTTTTCGATGCTGCCAATTCTAAGACTCGAAGTCCATTGTCATTAGTGTTCTCATGCAAACTATGGGTGCCTGCGTAATGCCTGAATACCGGCTCCCGACCTATTTTTGCGTTCAAATCCCCAAGGATGATTTTAACATCATACCTTGGACAGGCATTGAGGGCCCTCTCGACTTGTTCGTAGTAAGTCTCTTTTTCTTCGTCTGAGGACTCCTCCGTAGGTCCGTGAACGTTAATGAGGCTGATGTTCGTAAATTTGCCTCGCACGCGAAGGGTGCATAGCCTTTCGCTTATAGCGTTAAAGCCGATGATACTCGTAGTAGACTTCATTTTTTCGCTGACTAGGAAGGCTACCCCGAGCACATGGTGTTTTGTATGACAGCTATGTCATATTCTTTCTTCTGTAAAACACCATTCCCTGTCCATCTGATTTCTTGAAGAGCTGTTATGTCAGCTTTATATTTTGACAGGGTATCGGCTAGCTGCTGAGCAGCTCGAGCTCTATAGAGCGATCGTACGTTCCATAAGAAAATTCGTAAATCGTTTTTCCTTTTTCTTTGCGTGGGTTGTCGTCGTGAGATCTGTCTGTTTCCGAGGCTTGTTGTCGTTCTCGAAATTCTTTAAGTTTTATGGGACAGGGAATTAACCTGTCGCCAACCTGAGGAACCAGCCTGATCATATTAGCCAAACCTTTTTTAAAAGGCTTGTTTCTAGCGGCCGCCGCGGAGAGGCTATGATCACACTTCCACCAGTCCCGAATAGTTACGGCACGTGCATGTTTTCGTATGCTACATGTTGTTCCCCCTATTCGTCTGATGGCTGACCGCTCTGTTGGGTCTATGATGTGTAAAATAACATCATATCTATTAACTATGTTAACATTACCTACAATAATTTCCGTAAATCCACTTTGCGTATCAATTTTTTCTATTGTCAACGTCGCGTCAGTTGTCATCAATAGGAATAATAGTAGTATCCATTTTATCTGAAAATTTATTCGGTCTTTTTATATTTGAGGGATGTACATTTTCAAGTTTAAGTTTTCTATATCTAGGTTCTTGTTTATGTCTGAGGGCTTTGTAATTTTTAACAAACCCTTCTTCTCTTTCTTCGTTATATTCTTCTCTATCCCTATTAAGTTTATCGATAGCCTTGTCTTTCATATTTATCATAAATTTAATCTAACTTTTTCTTTATCTACTCTTCCTTCTAAAACATCTATTGGTTTGAATTTAATTGCTGAGTGTACTGACTTATTGTACCATTCTACACATTTATAATATTTTCTCTTTTATTGTTAGTTCTAATTTTTCTGTAGTGAGGACTCGCATTTTCTCACTAATGGTGTTATGCAATCTCTCTATATCAGAATTTCTGGTGTGGCTATTTGGTTTAGTAAAATGAACTTCAATATTTTCTTGTCTTAAAAAGTCTTTAACATTTATATTCTGGAATTCTTTTGCCTTTAATAGAGAAGTATAATCGCAATTTTTCTTTAATAGTAATGCTATTCCTGTCTTCTAAATGAAATATTATACAGTGCTTGGAGAATTTATCTATGAAAGTTAAGAAGTTGTTTTTAGTATTAGTATAAATATCTGCGTGGACTATTTGATTACAGTCAGTTGGAGTTTCTGTGTGTTCAAATTTTTGTTTAATTGGTTTCCTATCGTATTTAGCTTGATTACATGTATCACAATTATTAATGTACTTTTGTATCAATTCTTTGAAGTTTCTAAAATATATTAAATTCTTAAGACCAGCATAATTTTCGTTTATGCCTGCATGACCTGTCTCAAGTTTATGATATTTTGCTATTTGTTTATAAGTGTCATCTTCATTTTTCATATTTTGCGCATGATATGTACATTTGATAAATTTTATTTGGTCACCGTTAAATAATTCAATAAGTTTTAATTGAACTAAGTTATATTCGTGTTCTGTAAGTTCCGAAAAAATACCTACTTTGCCTTTCCTTTTAATAAACCTCCTAAATATGTCTACAAGTCTTTCTTCTATAATGTCTTCGGAGTTTATATACATAATTCTTTTATTATTAAGAATTTCTATCTCTTTAGTTTTATTGTTTGTTAGAATAATTTGTGTATAGAATCTATTAACTACTGTGTCTAGAATAACAAAATGGTCATTCTGTTCCTCTTCTTGAGAGTGAATTGTATTATTATCTACACTCATATTGTCAGTTTCAAAATTCAAATTTTCATTGGGTGTAACTGTAATTTCTCCCTCCTTTTGTGTGAGCGTCTCGATCACATTAATTTCTCCTGTTTCAATATTAATCCGACTGAGAAAATCTGCGGCTTTGTTTTCCTTTCCTTTTATATATAATCAATATTAATATTGTATTCTCCTAGTTGTAATAGCCATCTCTGAAGTCGTTGATTTATATCTTTACACTTTACCCTTATGTTTTGATTGCAACCATTTGAGTGGTTGATGGTCTGTCATTAAATCAAAAGGTCTACCATAGATATAAGGTCTAAAGTAGTTCACAGACCAAACTATTGCTAACAGTTCTTTTTCTGTAGCTGAATAATTTCGTTCGTGCTCATTTAATGTACGGCTTGCATAGCAGGGGCCGAATTACCGCTTCAGTGACGAGTGAGTGAGTCCCATCAGTGATCGAATGAAAATGTCAAATTGGAGTACTTTATTGCTCGATAACGTAAGCGGTAATGCCAAACTCACATAATTCAGTCACGTATTACTCTGAAGTATGGTTAGCCGGGGCACATTCGGCATTGCCGTTTTCACTAAGAACTGTACTCTGTGAACACATTTGAACACTTGTGGGCACATTTGAACACTTTTTGTTTCCCAGTCTGATAAAACCTAAAATATTCGAGCAATTGGCCTGATATTTTACTCACATGGAACAGTGGTATTGACGTTCAATTTAGAAAAATATTTGGTCCATTTAAAGAAATATTTATATTGAATTTTTATCTTCAACCAATATAGGTTCTTATGTTCAAAAGTGCCACATGTATGGGGCAGTATCTAGCTTGGGGTTTTCGAAATATTGAGTTTTGGAAAAAAATGTTGATTTTTTTTTTTAAATCCAAAAAATTTTTTTTTGAAAATTTGAATACACAATTCTATTAATGTGTTTGGGAAGCTTTAGCAAAAAAAAAATAATCAAAATCGGTTGTAACGTTTTTGAGAAAATCAAAAACAAAAAAATGGTTCCGTGGGGGTACCCTAAATAACCATTTTTGAAGAAAATCGGCCGAGCCGTTTAGGCTGTAGTCGAACCGACAGACAGACAGACAGAATTGCGAGACCCACTTTTTTCTCGAGTTCGATTTTTTTACGAATGCATTACTTGCCTTATATAGCCTTATAAGTCGCAAGTAATAACAAATTTGTATCACAAAAGTAAGTAAGTTCAAATAAACCTTGAATTTATTACATAGTTATTTTGTAAATCTTATCCATTTAGTACTTCGTTGGATACCCTTTGGCTTTTATAACTGCTTCCATAGGTCGATGCATTGAGTTAACCAAATTTTGAGTAACGTTTTGTCTAATTTATTTAGACCATTCATCCTCAAGAACACGCTTTAAATCATCTTTCGTCCTGATTATAAGTTTTCTTACTTGTCGGTCAAGACGTTCCCATAAATGCCATTCTTTGATAACATGTCAGGTATGATTAGGATCATTATCTTGCTGGAAGACAAATGACCTACCCATACCCAGCTTATTGGCATTTTTCTGAAAATTGTTCTTTAAAATATTCAAATATTCGAACCTATTCATCAAAGAATCTATAAACACTAAATTGCCGACACCAGATGCTGCCATACACCCCACACCACAACGTTTCCACCACCGAGCTTCACGGTTACTGACATGTTCGATGATTCAAACTTTGTTTTTTTTTCTCCAAACTTTTCCGCGTCCATCTGAGCCGTGGATATTAAATTAGCTTTCATTGGAGAAAACAACTGTGTTCTAAAATTCTGCCTGTTTAGATTCATGAGTTTTTGCAAAGAAGAGCCGCTTTTGGCGATTTATTTTACGTATGGAAGGTTTCTTTCTAATTTTTCGACCATAATATCCGGATTGGTAGAGCACTCGTCGAATAGTTTGAGGGTTACATGAATTACCTGTTTCTTTGGTTATTTCTGCTGATATCTTACTTTGGGCTTACTTTGGGATTCCTCTTCACTTTCCTAACAAGAATACGGCATTCCTGCTTGTCATTGTCATTGATCGAGGGTCATTTTGCAATCTTCCAATGTTATTTTATTTGGTTATTATTTTGTGTATAGTAGATGGACTTTTGCTAACAATTTTACCATTCTCGCATTTCGATATATTTTCCAAATAGTGTTTGATTATAATTTTTTCAAATGAGTGCTTACTTACGAGTACTTTTCTTATACACTGTACCTTCGCGTGTCATATTATGTCACCAAAATAAAATGTCAAAAAAAATACATTAATTTTCAATTTGTTTTAAAAATCCTGCCTCACTTTCTGGTCTCTTTCTTACCATGAAGTGTGAATGAGAAAAACACAGAGACCTCAAAATAAGTCGGCAGAGTGAGTCCAATGTGAACACCGTCCATTATTCATTAATTGTTTTCAGTTGCATATCAATTTTTTGTTTCAACATTTTCGTCTAACAACAAATAAATAAAAGTACATATGTACATATTTATCGAAATTAAATTTTTCATAACTAATATATAGTTAATTTTGTTTTAGAAAAATGGAATCTGCTCGTCATACAAGTATCAAAGCAATGCAGTTGCAAGAACAATTGGAGAGGAAAATTTTAAAGTTCATTGTTAGTTCAATGATGCCTATAGAAACCGTTACAAATTCAGATTTCTTAGAAATGTTCAAAGGCTTCAATGTACCCGAACAGGATTTGAAGGTTTTCGATCGGTGCATTTTGGATGCAAAACTTGTGGAGTTATTTTACAACACTTCGGAACAACTGAGAGCAGATTTGGGAGATGCACTTGAGGTTTGCTTCGTTGCAAATATATGGCAGAGGCAGGAGAAAACAAGTTGTCTCGTTACAATGGCACATTGGATAGATGGCGAAATGACGAGAAGATCGGCAGTTCTAAAGATTAAAAAGTTACTCCCCATCGAATGTCGATCTGATATCCTTAAGCATATGCTCAAGGATATTAAGGAAGAGTTTAATATAAGAACTTCGGGAATTTATTGCGCTTCGACTGTGACCTGTAACCTTCTTAGAGCGTTTAGTGCCTATGGCGTTGAAAAAAAATCAATAACTGATCGTTTTCAGAACATTGATAATGAAATCAATTTGAAAAATGACCTGCTCTCGGCATTGGAGCCTCGCAATCTCTCGTGCTATGTCCAGGTTTTAAGTAGCTTGGCTTCGTTTGATGTTGTTAGAGTTATATCGAATTGTGAGATGTTGTCCAATTTGCATGGCAGAGTTATGCAAAAATGTAATATTCTTTGGAACCATCAAAAGGCGAATGAAATTCTTGAAGAGGTGACAGGAATCACACTAACAAGACCTTCCATGGTTGGCTGGATTTCATTGTATACTGCCCTTGGGGAAATCCTTACGATTAAGGATAAAAGTATGGAAATTTTCCAAGCTTTCAAAATAAAGGACTATCTCAATGGAACGGACTTTTTGTACATTGAAGAGCATTTAGCGTGCACAAAACCCATAGCCGATGCTATAGCTATATTAGAAGGCTCCAAACACAGTCTATTTGGTTCATTGTTGCCAACGCTTCTAGCACTACGGAGACATTTGAATAAACTTCTCGAAAGAGAATGGACCTATTGCAGTTCTTTGGTTTTAGCAATTGAAAATATGGTCAGTGAGAAATTCCAGAGTTTCTACAAATTCGAAACTGATGAAGCCGTTGAAGCGGCAATAGCAGCATTTTCACATCCAGAATTCAAAAATAGATGGCTTCCTTGTGTCGACCTGAATTTCCAGGTAAATATGCTAAAAGCATTCAAGGCAGCTGTACTAGAAGAACTTCCTAAAACACGACCATTAGACACAAAAGAAGGAATACTCAATGTTCAATCACGTTCTGATTTGTTTTTTGATTTCGGTTCGGAGAATGAAGTTATGGAACCGATGTCATCAGTTGTTGATATGCAAGTGTTAAATTATTTCAACTATACAAGCAGAAGTTTGGATAGCTTAATACATTTTCCAGAGATCTATAAGGTTTTTATGAAATATAATTCGCCACTGTCATCGTTTTGGACGGTGAAACCAATGCCCGAGTATATTTGTCAGCATGTTTTGACTTCAGATAAGGTCTTGGATAAAAATATCGAACTCAAAATTTGGCTCAAAGCTAATGAGCATTTACTTTAGTCGTTGGATGTGGTACAAACTATTGTTTAATTTATATGTATAAAATGTGATGTAAGATGTTAAAAAAATGAAATGAATGAAAATGAAAAAATGTTTAATTGGCGTTCTTATTTATTTATTATTATCAAAGGGCACGGTAGTGCCTGGCACTACACCCTTTTTACGGGAACAAACTCAGGCGAGTTTTGACCCCTCCCTATCTTTAGTACCAATGAAGTCAGAAACTTAAAATTCCGAATATTTTCTAAGCTAGTCAGGCACAGGTGCCTCATCAAATTTCTAGCATAAGCGGTTCCTGAGATATAAGGCCTCAAAAATCACAAAAACCATAACTGACTGACAGATCATCAAAAATATGGAGCACTTCCCGACATCGTAGAATCTTGTAATTTTGCACAACAATAGGTCTTGTCATGCAAGCAGAGGAAAAAATCGAAAATTTGAAGTTTTCCATTCAGGGGCCGTGGTATCCGCCCACTTTCTCCGAATCGGTGTCGGTTGAAGGGAGCACTTCCGACTGCTGTAAAACGATAAAATTTGGTAAGGTAGCAGGGCTTAAATTACCTACAAAGAAAAAATATAAAATTTGAGGTTTTCCATTCAGGGGCGTGGTATCCGCCCATTTCCTCAGAACTGATGTAAATTATATATGGCACACTTGCGATTGCAGTAGAAAAATGAAATTTGGTAGAACGGTAGGGCTCAAATTGCATATAAAGGAACAAAAATAAAAATTGAGGTTTTCCATTCAGGGGGCGTGGTATCCGCCCACTTTCACCGAATTGGTGTTGTTTGAATGGAGCACTATCGACTGCTGTAAAAGGATGAAATTTGGTTAAGTAGCAGGGCTTAAATTGCATACAAAGAAAAAAATATAAAATTTGAGGTTTTCCAGTCAGGGGCGTGGTATCCGCCCATTTCCTCAGAATTGATGTAAATTATACATATATGGCACACTTGCGATTGCAGTAGAACAATGAAATTTGGTAGAACGGTAGGGCTCAAATTGCATATAAAGGAACAAAAAAAAAATTAAGGTTTGTCATTCAGGGGGCGTGGAATCCACCCACTTTCACCGAATTGGTGTTGTTTGAATGGAGCACTATCGACTGCTGTAAAAGGATGAAATTTGGTTAAGTAGCAGGGCTTAAATTGCATACAAAGAAAAAAATATAAAATTTGAGGTTTTCCAGTCAGGGGCGTGGTATCCGCCCATTTCCTCAGAATTGATGTAAATTATACATATATGGCACACTTGCGATTGCAGTAGAAAAATAAAATTTGGTAGAACGGTAGGGCTCAAATTGCATATAAAGGAACAAAAATAAAAATTGAGGTTTTCCATTCAGGGGGCGTGGTATCCGCCCACTTTCACCGAATTGGTGTTGTTTGAATGGAGCACTTTCGACTGCTGTAAAACGATGAAATTTGGTAAAGTAGCAGGGCTTAAATTGCCTACAAAGAAAAAATATAAAATTTGAGGTTTTCCATTCAGGGGCGTGGTATCCGCCCATTTCCTCAGAACTGATGTAAATTATATATGGCACACTTGCGATTGCAGTAGAACAATGAAATTTGGTAGAACGGTAGGGCTCAAATTGCATATAAAGGAACAAAAAAAAAATTAAGGTTTGTCATTCAGGGGGCGTGGAATCCACCCACTTTCACTTCCGACTTCTGTAAATCGATGAAATTAGGTAAAGTGGCAGGGCCTAAATTGCATACAAAGAAAAAACACAAAAGTTGAGGTTTTCGATTCAGGGGCGTGGTATCCGCCCACTTTCTCCGAATTGGTGTTGGTTGAAGGGAGCACTTCCGACTGCTGTAAAACGATGAAATTTGGTAAAGTGGCAGGGCTTAAATTACATACAAAGAAAGAAATATAAAATTTGAAGTTTTCCATTCAGGGGCGTGGTATCCGCCCACTTCCTCAGAACTGATGTAAATTACATGGCACACTTCCGATTGGAGTAGAACAATGAAATTTAGTAGAACGGTAGGGCTCAAATTGCATATAAAGGAACAAAAATAAAAATTGAGGTTTTCCATTCAGGGGGCGTGGTATCCGCCCACTTTCACCGAATTGGTGTTGTTTGAATGGAGCACTTTCGACTGCTGTAAAAGGATGAAATTTGGTAAAGTAGCAGGGCTTAAATTGCCTACAAAGAAAAAATATAAAATTTGAGGTTTTCCATTCAGGGGCGTGGTATCCGCCCATTTCCTCAGAACTGATGTAAATTATATATGGCACACTTGCGATTGCAGTAGAACAATGAAATTTGGTAGAACGGTAGGGCTCAAATTGCATATAAAGGAACAAAAAAAAAATTAAGGTTTGTCATTCAGGGGGCGTGGAATCCACCCACTTTCACTTCCGACTTCTGTAAATCGATGAAATTAGGTAAAGTGGCAGGGCCTAAATTGCATACAAAGAAAAAACACAAAAGTTGAGGTTTTCGATTCAGGGGCGTGGTATCCGCCCACTTTCTCCGAATTGGTGTTGGTTGAAGGGAGCACATCCGACTGCTGTAAAACGATGAAATTTGGTGAACCAGTAGGGCTTAAATTGCATATAAAGGACTAAAAATAAACATTGAGGTTTTCCATTTAGGGGGCGTGGAATCGACCCACTTTCACTTCTGACTTCTGTAAAACGATGAAATTTGGTAAAGTGGCAGGGCTTAAATTGCATACAAAGAAGAAAATATCAAATTGAGATTTTCCATTCAGGGGCGTGGTATCCGCCCACTTTCTCCGAATTGGTGTTGGTTGAAGGGAGCACTTCCGACTGCTGTAAAACGATGAAATTTGGTAAAGTAGCAGGGCTTAAATTGCATACAAAGAAAAAAATATAAAATTTGAGGTTTTCCATTCAGGGGCGTGGTATCCGCCCATTTCCTCAGAACTGATGTAAATTATACATATATGGCACACTTGCGATTGCAGTAGAACAATGAAATTTGGTAGAACGGTAGGGCTCAAATTGCATATAAAGGAACAAAAAAAAAATTAAGGTTTGTCATTCAGGGGGCGTGGAATCGACCCACTTTCACTTCCGACTTCTGTAAAACGATGAAATTTGGTAAAGTGGCAGGGCTTAAATTGCATACAAAGAAAAAAATATAAAATTTGAGGTTTTTCATTCAGGGGCGTGGTATCCGCCCACTTTCTCCGAATTGGTGTCGGTTGAAGGGAGCACTTCCGACGGCTGTAAAGCGATGATATTTGGTGAACCAGTAGGGCTTAAATTGCATATAAAGGACCAAAAATAAAAATTCAGGTTTTCTATTCAGGGCGCGTGGAATCCACCCACTTCCACTTCTGACTTATGTAAAACGATGAAATTTGGTAAAGTGGCAGGGATTAAATTGCATACAAAGAAAAAAATATAAAATTTGAGATTTTCCATTCAGGGGCGTGGTATCCGCCCACTTTCTCCGAATTGGTGTTGGTTGAAGGGAGCACTTCCGACTGCTGTAAAACGATGAAATTTGGTAAATTAGCAGGGCTTAAATTGCATACAAAGAAAAAAATATAAAATTCGAGGTTTTCCATTCAGGGGCGTGGTATCCGCCCACTTTCTCCGAATTGGTGTCGGTTGAAGGGAGCACTTTCGACTGCTGTAAAGCGATGAAATTTGGTGAACCGGTAGGGCTTAAATTGCATATAAAGGAACAAAAATAAAAATTGAGGTTTTCCATTCAGGGGGCGTGGAATCCACCCACTTTCACTTCCGACTTCTGTAAAACGATGAAATTTGGTAAAGTGGCAGGGCTTAAATTGCATACAAAGAAAAAAATATAAAATTTGAGGTTTTCCATTCAGGGCCGTGGTATCCGCCCACTTTCTCCGAATTGGTGTTGGTTGAAGGGAGCACTTCCGACTGCTGTAAAACGATGAAATTTGGTAAAGTAGCAGGGCTTAAATTGCATACAAAGAAAATAATATAAAATTTGAGGTTTTCCATTCAGGGGCGTGGTATCCGCCCACTTCCTTAGAACTGATGTAAATTATATGGCACACTTCCGATTGCAGCTCCGATTCCGATTCCATCTCCCGTTCTATTGCAGCTGTGTAGTCTAGTCGTGGTGATGCTGTGTGAAGATTATTCGCACAGGGCGCCACGGCTGGATTCATGCGGTTATCGGGCGCGTAACATGTTTTGATTTTCTTTTTTTGTTGTCAATTATGAGCACATGCCATAAGGGCATAACACCTATGGTTATGTGTCTTCTTTAATGTCATCATTCTTAATTGAAAATTTTTAAGCTTTGCTTAGTTACACGTCGGATTTATGTGTTTTGTTCATTGTAATGGTGAGTAATTTCAGAGTCGATGTATCCAATATTCGTGGGCTCAGGAAAAATTTCTTTGCTGTGTTCGTTCACGCTGAAAAATTCAAACCAGCTATTCTGGCACTCAGCGAAACACAGGTAGGTGAAAGCTCCGATCCTTCTGAGTTTAACCTTCCTGGATACAGCTTAGTGCCACTATTTATCCTTCACTACGGTATTGCCATTTTTATTCGAAATGACGTTGCTTATCAAACTCTTCCTCAATTTAGCCATTGTTCCCGCACGGATTTTAACGTTATGTGGTTAAAGTTAAACGTCAATAAACAAATTATTCATTATTGTTTCTTGTATCGAAGCCCAAATTTAGACAGTAAATCTACACTGAACCAATTTGATGCGCTGTCGGATTCCATACAAGCGATTATCTCTTGTAATCCAAGCACCGAAATCGTTATTACGGGCGATTTTAACGTGCATAATCCTAATTGGCTTCGATATTCGGGCCAGGCAACACCAGAAGGTGCATATGTAGAAATCTTCTCTGAGTTTAACCATCTCACTCAACTTGTAGATGAGCCAACGCGAATTCCAGATGTTGCTGGCCAATCTCCTAATACCCTTGACTTATTCCTCACTTCCCACCCTGAGAAATATACAGTAAATGTATTAACGCCTTTAGGTACGTCAGACCATTCCGTAGTGTCAGCTGTTTTTCCATGCTCCAACGCCGTAGTTAAAGAAAAAATTCCCAAAAGAGTCGTATGGCAATACGAGAAAGCCGATTGGGATGGTCTCAACAACTTTTTCCGAAACTTTAACTGGTCGATAAGCTTTCTCGATAGGAACGTGGATGCGTGTGCTGATATGATAACAAACATAATCACAAATGGTTTGAAAATGTTTGTTCCTCACAGATCAAAAAGTTTAAAGCCAAAAGAAAACTCTTGGTTTGACGGTAGCTGTAAAGAAGTGATTAGGGTAAGAGAGTTGTGCTTCCAAACATACAAAGCCAACCCTTCTGAGGAAAACCACATTAAGTTTAAGAGAGCAAGGAATGCTTGTAACGCTTGGATCAAAAGAACCAAATTCTTTCACGAACAAAAATTAAGACAAAAAATAATCCAGTGCCCTAAAGGCAGTAGAAACTTTTGGTCATTCGTAAAGAAAATCAAAAACTCCACCTCTTCGTCGGTTCCCACGCTCATCTACAATGATAATCCTGTTGTTAGTTCCATAGATAAGGCTAATTTGTTTGTAGAACTATTTGCAAGAAATTCTTCACTGCCCGATAGCGACATGAGTCCACCGGTTCTTGAAAATGTAAACTTTTCAATGAGCAAAATTTATTTTCGCACCCGAGCAGTCGCTAGAATATTAAAAGATCTCGATATTCACAAATCTGCTGGCCCGGATGGTATATCACCCATCGTTCTGAAGAAATGTTCTTCCTCATTGGCAAAACCACTGCGCAAACTTTTTTATCTTTCCTATTCTACAGGGTACTTCCCAAAGAGTTGGAAAACAGCGTTCGTCCAACCAGTCCCCAAAAAAGGCGCATCTTCTTCACCTTCTAATTATCGGCCAATCGCACTGACGTCCCTTTTGTCTAAGGTCATGGAAACACTGATCAATCGGCAGCTTAAGATATATCTTGAAGAACATAATCTTTTTAATGACCGCCAATATGGTTTTCGCAGTAATAGATCCACTGGTGATTTGATGGCATATCTCACTGAAAAGTGGAACCAATCCTTACATCTTTTTGGGGAAAGTAAGATCATTGCGCTTGATATTTCTAAGGCATTCGATAGAGTCTGGTATCCTGCTCTTTTATCAAAAATGGGTGCGTTTGGTATCGATGTATCTCTTATTCGTTGGATTAGTAATTACCTTTCTGACCGTTCAATTCAAGTCGTCTTGGATGGTTTCAAGTCTGAAGTTAGTAAAATAAATGCTGGTGTCCCTCAAGGCTCTGTTTTGTCACCGACTCTTTTTCTCATTTTCATAAATGATCTTTTTACCGAAACTACTAATCCACTTAACTGTTTTGCTGATGACAGCACCCTCAGCTTTTCATATTCATTTCCTGATTCAATTCCTTGTTCTTTGAATGTTGAATTGCAACGGCAATATATGTTGAGCTCTCTAAATTCCGATCTAAATAGCATCGTTAAATGGGGTATTAAAAATCGTGTTGAATTTAATGCTTCTAAAACTCAGAGCTGTTTTTTGTCATTAAAGCGGAATATTCCCCCTATGCCCCTATTCATGGATGGAGCTTGCATCATAGAAACTGAAAAGCTATCAATTTTTGGTATGTGTATTACTACCACCTTTCGTGGAATGACGACATATTGGATATTGCTAAAAATTCGGCCAAATGCTTAGGTTTCGTAAGACGATGTAAAAACTTTTTCTCCCCCTCTGATCTGGCCACAATTTATAAGGCTTATATACGTCCCAAACTAGAATACAATTCTCATATCTGGGCTGGTGCTTCTAAAACATCTTTACAATTACTAGACAGAATCCAGAATAGAGCTTTAAGGCTGATAGGTGACAGAGTAATTTCTGAAGCAATTGTTTCGTTAGAACATCGTCGAAATGTCTCTTGTCTATCACTGTTTTATCGTTATTTCTATAAACAATGTTCTATTGAAATAGCGAGTTGCATTCCCCCCCTAAAAAAATTTCACCGTAATACTCGTGCCGCAGGGAATGCTCATCATTATACCCTTGAGCCAAACTTTGGACGTACAGTTAAGTACAGAGATTCTTTCTTTTGCCGTACGACTCGAATGTGGAATTCCTTAACCGACTCTGTTTTTCCTCCCCATTTCAATGTCCAGAAATTTAAGACGAATGTACATCGGTTTCTCCTACTCAATCCTCCCACTGTTTCCTAAATGCTCGCACTGTGTTCAACCAACATTTAAAGGGTAGTCATAATCCCTTGAGTGCGCGTTAATTATAAAAAAAAAAAAAAAAAAGTAGAACAATGAAATTTGGTAGAACAGTAGGGCTCAAATTGCATATAAAGGAACAAAAATAAAAATTAAGGTTTTCCATTCAGGGGGCGTGGAATCCACCCACTTTCACCGAATTGGTGTTGTTTGAATGGAGCACTTTCGACTGCTGTAAAAGGATGAAATTTGGTTAAGTAGCAGGGCTTAAATTGCATACAAAGAAAATAATATAAAATTTGAGGTTTTCCATTCAGGGGCGTGGTATCCGCCCATTTCCTCAGAACTGATGTAAATTATATATGGCACACTTGCGATTGCAGTAGAAAAATGAAATTTGGTAGAACGGTAGGGCTCAAATTGCATATAATGGAACAAAAATAAAAATTGAGGTTTTACATTCAGGGGGCGTGGTATCCGCCCACTTTAACCGAATTGGTGTTGTTTGAATGGAGCACTTTCGACTGCTGTAAAAGGATGAAATTTGGTTAAGTAGCAGGGCTTAAATTGCATACAAAGAAAAAAATATAAAATTTGAGGTTTTCCATTCAGGGGCGTGGTATCCGCCCATTTCCTCAGAACTGATGTAAATTATATATGGCACACTTGCGATTGCAGTAGAAAAATGAAATTTGGTAGAACGGTAGGGCTCAAATTGCATATAAAGGAACAAAAATAAAAATTGAGGTTTTCCATTCAGGGGGCGTGGAATCCACCCACTTTCACTTCCGACTTCTGTAAATCGATGAAATTTGGTAAAGTGGCAAGGCTTAAATTGCATACAAAGAAAAAACATAAAATTTGAGGTTTTCGATTCAGGGGCGTGGTATCCGCCCACTTTCTCCGAATTGGTGTCGGTTGAAGGGAGCACTTCCGACTGCTGTAAAGCGATGAAATTTAATGAACCGGTAGGGCTTAAATTGCATATAAAGGACCAAAAATAAAAATTGAGGTTTTCCATTCAGGGGGCGTGAAATCCACCCACTTTCACTTCTGACTTCTGTAAAACGATGAAATTTGGTAAAGTGGCAGGGCTTAAATTGCATACAAAGAAAAAAATATAAAATTTGAGATTTTCCATTCAGGGGCGTGGTATCCGCCCACTTTCTCCGAATTGGTGTTGGTTGAAGGGAGCACTTCCGACTGCTGTAAAACGATGAAATTTGGTAAAGTAGCAGGGCTTAAATTGCATACAAAGAAAAAAATATAAAATTTGAGGTTTTCCATTCAGGGGCGTGGTATCCGCCCACTTCCTTAGAACTGATGTAAATTATATGGCACACTTCCGATTGCAGTAGAACAATGAAATTTGGTAGAACAGTAGGGCTCAAATTGCATATAAGGGAACAAAAATAAAAATTAAGGTTTTCCATTCAGGGGGCGTGGAATCCACCCACTTTCACCGAATTGGTGTTGTTTGAATGGAGCACTTTCGACTGCTGTAAAAGGATGAAATTTGGTTAAGTAGCAGGGCTTAAATTGCATACAAAGAAAAAAATATAAAATTTGAGGTTTTCCATTCAGGGGCGTGGTATCCGCCCATTTCCTCAGAACTGATGTAAATTATATATGGCACACTTGCGATTGCAGTAGAAAAATGAAATTTGGTAGAACGGTAGGGCTCAAATTGCATATAAAGGAACAAAAATAAAAATTGAGGTTTTCCTTTCAGGGGGCGTGGAATCCACCCACTTTCACTTCCGACTTCTGTAAAACGATGAAATTTGGTAAAGTGGCAGGGCTTAAATTGCATACAAAGAAAAAAATATAAAATTTGAGGTTTTCCATTCAGGGCCGTGGTATCCGCCCACTTCCTTAGAGCTGATGTAAATTATATGGCACACTTCCGATTGCAGTAGAACAATGAAATTTGGTAGAACGGTAGGGCTCAAATTGCATATAAAGGAACAAAAATAAAAATTGAGGTTTTCCATTCAGGCAGCGTGGTATCTGCCCACTTTCTGAGAAAAGGTTTAATTTATATGGAGCACTTCCGATTGGTGCGAAATGATGAAATTTAGTAGATCGGTAAAGCTTTATGTACATTCAAAGCGAAAAATAAAAAATCTAAGAGTTTTTATTCGAAGTGTTTTTTTATTGTCATTTTGAAACTATACATGCATTTTGAAAATTCATGACTTTTCTTAGAACTAGAGTGCTCAATTTGGTACTCTTTGTTATTTTAACATGAATGAAAAAAGAAAACATTTTCATACCTGGAAAAATTATGAGTTTACATAAAAAAAACTCTTAACTGTGATGTGAACTATAATCAAACCACTAATTAAGCTATTAATTGATCAGCTACAGTCATTTAAAAAAATGAGTTAAAATTGCATCATCATCGCATCCTCAACAATTATTGCTTTTTTATGGCCTTGAGCGGATGTAGGTACTAGTATTTATAATTAAGGTAGGTATGTTAGTATTAGGTATCTTGCCAGGACAAGAAGAAACAATGGAAGCGCAAATCAAAGCAACAAATAACAAAACCAAAGAAATAGGAAGCTATAAACTAAGTTGATTTTAGTAGGTAGAGTCCACCCTTCTATCTTTCCGTATCTTTCGAGATTTTAACATGGCAAAATATTAAAATCTTTGCAAAAAGGGGTGAGATCAGACCAAAATGATAAATGTTAAAAAAAGAGCCAAGTTCTTCTATACAAAAACCTTTGGGTAACAAGTCAGCCGTGAAAAGTACTGAGATCTAAAAGTACACCAAGCTCTTACTTCATTAAGGTTTATTAACGAATATTTAAAGTAGAATAATATTGAAACAGCTAAAATGTAATAGAGAAATTTTATTATTTAATGATTACTGACTAAAATTTGATGGGCTTACTTGGCAAGTTTTTTGTATGCCCAATTCGAAAGGTTTTAAGAACTTGACCAGTGAACCTATCAAATTTTATTCAGTAATCATTAAATAATAAAATTGCTCTATTACATTTTAGCTGTTTCAATATTATTCCACTTTATTTTGTAGAGAGATTCGCAAATACAGAAAAGGCAAGTCAATCCGGAGGTCGCCAGGTATCCAGATACTCCATTTGCAACTGAGCTAGTTTGGAAATTAGGCTCTCGTCTCAACTGTTCACCGGCACGAGTAATATAAAACCTTGATCCTGGCCAACGGTAGTCGAAAAGAGGTGAAAAGAAGAAAATGGTTAGATGTGTTGCCGTACTATTGATTAGATTTAGGAGCGCCGGACACCTAATCGCCATGTCGTCGAGGGCAAGTTAAGAGTAAAAAACAATGATATTGCCATCCTTCTAAGAGAGGAAGACTAGGAACGGGTAACGTCTGTCAGCGTATTGGGCATACTGTTGAGGGGAGGATAAAGCGATGCCGATATGATATTGATAACTTCGATATGGCGTTTTAATGTATGTAACCGACACCTTAATCTAAGCGCAAAATAAAAGAATCTTGCTTAAATAAACTTGCGGACAATATCAAACCTTGCTGTTGTTTCATTTGAAATATTATTTTTTTAGAAAACTACTCCTGCACCTGCCTCCTAAAAGGCGGAAATAGATCCCTGTTTTCTTTCTTTCTCTAGTTTTTTGTAGCATCTTATACCCAAGTTTATATCTTTCCGTTTACTTACACAAAGCTACAAATTTCAATCCAGTCTGTCAAAGTGCGTATACAAAAATAAAATCGTGTAGAAATTACCTTTTTTGGAAGTACGCTAAGAACAATATTGTTGTAAACATTTTTTACCTACGATATTATGTACATACATATATGTCAGTGGCGTAGATAGCTTTTCGCTATGGGGGGGGATAGATCTAGTTCGCTCATTTTTTTAAAAGTTTTAATAATTCAAAAAAAAAAAAAAAACAAATAACAAGACTTCATTGAATTCATTATGTATGCCATACAAAAATTATATTTTTTAAAGATAATATATTATACGCATTAATTTGAATATGAACTAGAATAAATATTGATATACAGTGCCTTGCATAAGTATAACCGCACCTGTAAAAATGCGTTTTGTAGAAAATTAAAATGGTAATGACACTTTACTATTTTTTTTATTAAATGGCATCACTAATCAAGTAAATTGAGAAGAAAAAAAGTTCCGTTATTTTCTTCTGGTGTTTAAACATTAAAAACATATTTTTTATATATTGCAAAAGTATAACCGCACAATGCAAACCTCTCTGAAGCTTCATTCAGTTATGTGCTTCGAAATGACAAGAAACAATGCCGATTGGTAAACATTTAAGCTATACGGAAAAAGTCAAAATTCAAGCTTTTCGGTTAACTGGCCTAAGCTTAAGGGCTATTGGTAGGAAAATTTAAAGATCAGATCGTGTCGTCTGAAATTTCTTACAAGATCCAGAATCTTATGAGACGAAAATAAGACCCGGGCATCTGCAGAAGCTGACACGTCGAGATAAGGGGCGTTAAATAAATACTGCATCCAATTCGGCGCATTCTTTGCAAGACGTTCGTGACGAATTGGGCTTAGGAATTTCGGTTTCAACGGTTTTTCGTGCCTTAAAAAGCAGTAAAGTGATTGTTTGGTGCAAAATGATGCCAGGTCCAAATTTGACAATAGTCTACAAAAAAAAATATTGATGGGTCAGGTGGTTTTAACGGATATTGGCGCGATCTGAGGAAGGAAAAAAGTTTGTTTTCAAAAGGAACTTGGGCGGTGGCAGTTGTAAGGTTTGGGGGCCTTTTGCGACCGTGCAAGGTTGCACTTGCCTTCACCTCTGCAAAGATGAACAGTTCAGCTTGCACCCAGGTGCTTCAGGATAATTTGGTACCCTACTTAACACGATTTCGTCGAGTTCGGCATGTCTTCCAGCATGTCAACAGTCAACTTGTCAACAGTATGTCAAAAACAATTTTTAGATTGGTGGAAAATAGAGGCAGCAATGTCCTTTACTAATTTAGCTAAAAAAATTTACTTAAAATAAAAAAAAAACAGATCAAAATAAAAAAGCGGTTATACTTTCGCATTACAAAAAAAAATCTGTTTTAATTTTTAACCTCCAGAAGAGAAACTAACGGAACTTTTTTTTCTTCTCAATTTACTTAATTAGTGATGCCATTCAATAAAAAATAGTAGGTTGTCATTCCCATTTTAATTGTCTACAAAACGCATTTTTACAGGTGCGGTTTTACTTATGCAAGGCACTGTAGTAAGTAAAATAATATTAATTTAAAAACTAAATCACAAAATAAATTCCAGTTTCCTGTTCTTTTTAGATAAAACACCTCGTCTGCTATTATAGGTATTTCGCTATGAATAGCTAGAGCAAATACATAAGTAAACATCCAAAGCCTATCACACTGTTATTAAAATAGACATATTTTTAATAATCTCACTTCGTTGGTCATGCTTCTTTGTATTGTTTTTATTCTCTTTACTGACTGGAGAAAGTTTTTTCGGGAGTTGACGTTGAAACCGGCAGTGTAGCTAATATCTTTAATAAAATATATATAGCTGGATGGAAGCGCTTTTTCTTGCACGTTTACCTATTATCAATTGGTGAGAGACGTACAAAAAAATTTCAGAGTGCGTTTCTTTAACTTATTTGGTTCATGACTGCAGGTTATGTTGAACAATTATCGATCCCAATGAGGGGGGATATATCCCCCTGATCCCCCCCCTGTCTACGCCACTGATATATGTAGCTACTATAGGGCAAGTTCTGCATTTGGAAAGAAAATCGAACTCGAGATTTTGATCAAAGTTGACATTACGATGATAGCGAAGGCGAATAAAGTGGGTCCGACAATTCCGTCTGTCTGTCTGTATGTCTGTACCTCGATCTACAGCCTAACCCACTAGATCTATTTTCTTCAATCTCGGTAGTTAAGGGTCTTCGTTGATTCCTTAGAGGGGAAATTGAAATTTTTTTCTAGCTCCAAAACTAAAGGTACCCCCCATACACCCGTATTGCAAAATCTTATTTATCTCGAAAACGGCTCTAACGATTTTGATAAAAAAAAAAATTATGTGTGATATTATGGACATGGACTAGAACCGTTTTTTTGATTTTCAACTTTCTCACTAATGGCTCTAACGATTTTAGCCAAAAATTTTCACCAGGAGCCCCATTAAGTTTAAAATAATATTGTATTTAAAAATATTCGAAAAAAAAATATTTATTTTGTTTTTGAAAAAATTAATTCCAATTTAGTTTTTGAAAAATCAATATCTTAAAAACGTGTGACCGATTATTTTTTTAAATTATTCCCTAAAATCTATATTCCTAAAAACTTAAAATTGGCATCGAACATGTTTTTCTAGAAAAATTTGAAAGAAATTTGTTATATAAAAAATTACTTTAATAAAACGATTTGTAAAATTTCTTTGCGTAAATTCATACTTTTCCGGAAATCAGACGGCAATTCCATTCCATGCATTGTATTGTTGTGAACAGAGCTTTATACTACTACAGCGCCATCTGTTGGAAAACTGCATATCTAATTTATGGAAGAAACAAAAAGCTCTTTTCCAATGTCAAATGTATTTCCCCTTATTCCAATCATCTAGAACATTCCAAGACGAGAAGCTGCGCGAATTTTCGAGAACAACTAACATGAGTATATAAGGGAGTGCTCGCGGTGAGCACGAGACAGTTGATTTTGGATTATGAAAGTGTACAAAAGTATTGCTTATTGGATTGTGTTATTACTAAACAAGTGTGATTTAAATTTGAATAAAGTTAATTGAGTTGATTATAAATTGAGATTTATTGTTGTGATTTGGAAAGTAAAAATAAAGAAGAGATACTAAAAAGAGTAATAAGTTTTATTTAACGGACCTAGTAAAAATATTACAGTATTTATAAAATGTATTTTAAATCCCAAAGTACAAAGTAAGAAACTATACATAGGATGGTAACCCTATGTCGGACGTCTGGGGTCGAATTACCGCTTCAGTGACGAGTGAGTGAGTCCCATCAGTGATCGAATGAAAATGTCAAATTGGAGTATTTTTTTGCTCGATAACGTAAGCGGTAATGCCAAACTCACATAATTCAGTCACGTATTACTCGATAACTGATGCGGTAATTTGGCCCCTGAATTGGTGGTTGCTACAAAAGTGATTTATTGATTTTCGTCACAATTCAATTAACCCATGCTCTACATGCCGAATATCAGTAATTTTGGATCACGTCACCAATGCATTCGTATTGCGGTTAATTGTTTTCATCTTAACAACTGTCTCATTAAGTGCTTATGCCAATGCCAATGCATTGACGATGATTATGGCAAAAAAAATAACTAACAAGATTAAGAGATTATACTAATCCGGTGAAAGCGACATAGGGAATATGCATCCATCATAGGGTGATTACAAAAATGTTTGGCAAAATATTTAAATTTAAAAAATTGAATTTTATTTTAAATTGCAAGTTAATTAAACAAATTTAAACAATGAAAATTTTAAAAGAAAAAATTGAAAATAAAATAACTGCGTTCCTCAACAGAACATTTGTTGTGAACAAAATTTGGTTTTGTTCATAAAAACCTATATTGTTATTTTAAGTGAATCGTTTACAAAAAAAAACCTCTGATTGCAATAGCGGCTACTGCCATGTCATCGCAGTTTACAAGGGCATTTGGAAAACCTGTAATTATTCCGAGATGTAAGCGTTCTTGATTTAAGCTCCCAAGAAACATTTTTGCACGCCTCAGTTTTGCGAGTTCTGTCCATATTTTGGATCAATTTTTCTGCTATTCTTTGCAAAAAAGTCTGCATCGTCATTCCCCATGACACCTACGAGTCCCGGTATCCAATGAACTGTGACATTATTGTCTAGCCTGACCACACTCCCATACCAGTTTAGAGTTAATGGCATAGAAGTTTAAAACTTTAGCTTGATGAAATCGTTTTAGTTACGATAGTTCTTACGTTTGGCACATTGTCCCATAGTATTCACCATTTCAAGGAAAATGTTTGTTTACTATCCTATCAACGGAGAAAAGTGGGTTCAAGGCCCAATGAATCCTATACCTGTCCCTTGACACGTTCTCGATCCATCGGTATACGAGTATCATTTGCACTTAGAGAGTGGTTCAATGTTTCGCCTTCCCCATCTTTCATATATGTTTTAATAATTTCTTTGCATGTGAAATATACTTAATAAACACATATAATGATAGGGCTGGTTTTTTAGATATACCAAGCTTGATTCAATTCCTTCTCTTAACAAAACTTACTCCAATTTAAATTTTACAAAAAAAATATGTCGTTTTATTTGTACCATATCTTAATTAATTGAGTTAATAATCAATACATATAACGAAAATCTTTCCCAAATACACAAGTTAAACTATTATAATTTAATTTAATTTTTATTTAAGAAAAATAGTTTTATGATTGTTTAGTTATGTTGTATTTTTGTATTTTATATTTTACTAATATTTAATAATATTGTTGTGAACAGAGCTTTATACTACTACAGCGCCATCTGTTGGAAAACTGCATATCTAATTTATGGAAGAAACAAAAAGCTCTTTTCCAATGTCAAATGTATTTCCTCTTATTCCAAACATCTAGAACATTCCAACACAAGAACTTTCGAGAACAACTAATTTGAGTATATGTATAAGGGAGTGTTCACGGTGAGCGAGACACAGTTGATTTTGGATTGTGAAAGTGTGCAAAAGTATTGCTTATTGGATTGTGTTATTAAACAAGTGTGATTTAAATTGAATAAAAGTATTTGAGCTGATTATAAATTGAGATTTACTGTTTTGAATTGGAAAGTGTAAATAAAGAAGAAATACTAAAAAGAGTGATAAGTTTTATTTAACGAACCTAACAAAAATATTACATTGGTGTCAGAAAAGTGGAATAAAACTTATTGTGCAGTGAAGTGTGGAAAAAAAAATAGTAAAATAAAAAATGAGCAAGTTACTAAAAGAGCTCAACTGTAATGAGCTGAAAAGTGAATTAGGCAAGCGAGAACTTTCTAGAGCAGGATCGAAAAATGAGCTTGTTCTGCGTTTGGCCGAATATTTGAAACAGCAAAATGAAGACCCGGACATCTTCGTCTTTGAAGCTGACGCTGAGGAAGCAGACGTAAGTAAAAATGTAGATGTTTCAAATATGATTAGTCTTCTGCTTCAGCAACAAAAGAATGTTCTCGAACGTCTCGAAGAGCAACGAAATGAACAAAAGAATGAACAAAAGAATGTTCTCGAACGTCTCGAAGAGCAACGAAATGAACAAAAGAATGAACAAAAGAATGTTCTCGAACGTCTCGAAGAACGCCTTGATAAACAGCATAGCGAACAAAAGGACCTTCTCGAAGAGCAGAGAAACATGTTAGAAGGCAAGCTTGTTAACATCGAGAATAATGTGTCTGCGCTTGATGAACGTGTTTCATTGCTAGAGAATCAAGTCGACAACAAAATGGAGACGTTTTCAAAAGAGCTAGATCGCATTCGAAATATAAAGATTCGGGAAAGTTCTGGAGAAACCTTGAGGAAAAAGGAGATGCAACCTCCAACCTTTGATGGACAAACTTCTTGGTCTATATACAAGAAGCAATTCGAGGCAGCTTCCACAACAAATGGCTGGGATGAGGCTGACAAGTATATAGCCTTAACTCTTGCTCTTAGAGGAGCAGCTGCTGAGTTGTTGCAAACCATACCAGCAGATAAGAGCGGCGACTTCAATTCCTTAGTTTTGGCTATAGACAAACGCTTTGGTAACAGCCACATGAAAGAAGTCTTCAAAGTGCAACTCAATTCCAGAGTTCAGAAGAGAGGCGAAACTCTACAACAACTCCAAGCGGACATTGAAAGGCTTGTTCATCTTGCATATCCAGATGTTGGAGAGGAAATCTGTAACCAGTTTGCATTTGAGGCATTTGTTCGCGCCATTTCCGACATACATCTTCAAAGGGCCGTGCGAACTGCTGGAAAACGAACTCTTTCAGAAACATTAGCGTTTGCCTTGACAATGGAAGCAGCTGAGCAAGCTTCTCACGGAGTACATCGACTTAGAGAAGCCATCGTCGAAGAATGCTCATGTCAAAGAACTGATGTCCAAAGGAACCAACGAAACGGACTTGCAAAGTGCTGGAATTGCAACAAGACCGGACATTTACAGCGTCAATGTCGATTACCACCAAGAAGAGCTTGTCAACATTGTGAACACGGAGTTTTAAGCCCAGAACAAGGTAACAATAACATCAGTGTTACTTCCCGAACAGTTTTCCCAACAGGGAAACGAGTAAGAACCAACTTCGAGGGGCAGAAGCTGGTTTCTGGTATCGATGGCCCCAGAAACACCATCCAGGTCTCTCAAACTAAACGAGACAATAGAAGTCTGACTGTCGAGGCAACTTTAAATGGCAACAAACGTGTGGTCACCATCGACACCGGTGCCACAGCCTCCATTGTGCGTCAAGACCTAGTTCACCTGAATTGGCTACACAACACCAATAGCTACCGTCTGAGAACTGCTACAGGAGAAGCAGCTAGGGTTTATGGTGAGGTCCGACTTGGAATTCGAATAGCAGATCTAGAATTCTCACACAAATTTTTGGTGGCAGATATATGTGACGAGTGCATCATCGGAATGGACTTCATGAATGAACATCGAGTAGTTTTGGATATTGGCAACCAGGTACTCAAATACCAGAATACAGAGATTCCAATGATCTATGGGCACGAAGGAATAACAACTCTAAGGACTGTCATCAAAGAAGATGTGGTTATTCCTACTTCTTCTGAGGTATTTCTTTGGGCAAAATTAGATGGTGAGTGTGGACGCCATCGATACCTAATGGTGGAACCAGGCCCAGACTGTTCTTCCCAAAAGGTCATCATTGGGAAGACACTTGTGGCTCCGAAGAACAATATGGTCCCCGTACGGATACTCAACACCAAACCGTACGATGTAAAGTTAACGAAAGGAGAAATTATCGGTAAGTGCGAGTCTGTCGCAGCCATAACACAAATCGACGCTGAAACACCGAGAAAGACATTAGACCCTGAGGAGCTCAATAGCATCAAGGCAAAGATACTCAATTCATCTAACCTAGACCAACATCAAGTTAAAATGGCAGAAAGCCTTCTGAATGAGTATGCCGACATTTTCGCTTCACCAACCGGAAATATGGAAGGACACAAATGGTGCAGCATCGAATAAATACAGGAGATGCAAGACCCATTCGTCAGCCCGCAAGACGTCTGCCACTGGCCAAACAAAATGAAGTTGACGAAATGATTACCACCATGAAGAAGGATGGTTTGATTGAGACCTCCAAGAGTCCTTGGGCGTCACCAGTGGTCCTAGTCAAATAGAAGGACGGAAGTACACGGTTTTGTGTTGACTACCGAAGGTTGAATGACGTAACCAAGAAAGACAGCTACCCCCTGCCAAGAATTAGTGACACCTTAGATGCGATGGAAGGAGCACATTGGTTTTCAACGTTGGACTTGAAAAGTGGATATTGGCAAGTTGAAATTCACCCTGAAGATCGAGAAAAGACAGCGTTCTCCACAGGTAATGGGCTCTGGCAGTTCAAGGTAATGCCGTTTGGTCTTTGCAACGCTCCGGCAACATTTGAGCGTTTGATGGAGTGCGTCCTTCAAGGTCTGACTTGGAAAACTTGTCTTGTCTACTTGGATGATGTTATCGTTTATGGAAAGACATACGACCAACACTGTAAGAACCTAAAGGGTGTGTTCCAGAGACTTCGAGAGGCTAACCTTAAACTGAACCCAGAAAAATGTGCACTGTTCCAGACTGAAGTAAAGTATTTGGGACATATCATCTCGTCCCAAGGAGTCAAGACTGATTCTGAAAAAGTTGACACAGTCAAAAATTGGCCAACACCACAGGACAAACATCAACTACGAAGTTTTCTTGGTCTTGCTACTTATTATAGACGTTTTGTTAAGGACTTTGCCGGAATTGCGATGAAGCTGAAGATCGCTGCATCGAAATTTATGTTTTCATTTAGGATAGCAGATCTCGATAAGTATCAAAGGTATTGGAATATTTTAAACGCCAAAATGTTGGGCGCAAATTTTCCTAGGGGCGATGTCCGTTACTTTTTTTAAATTGTATCTCGTTATATTTTATTTTAGTGAGTTTTAAAACTTTTAAGACAAAAAAATTTTTAGGAGAGGATATAGACCGCAATAATTTTTTTAGAAATAAAATAAATATGACCCAATGTAGAATATACGTTTCTCTAGGGGCGATGTTTCTCCTTTTTTTTATTTTTTTTTTATTAATTATATTTAACCATGATTTAACCATGAAATTAACAAAAAAAAAACAAAAAGTTTGGACCCTTATAACTTTGGATTGACTAACCGTATGTATAAGAACGGTACATGAAAAAATTAGAATTTCCAAGCTCTAAAGGCGATGTCTTTTCTTTTATTTGTTTGTTTATTAAATTTTTTTAAACATGAAAGTTAAAAAAAAAAGTTTAGACCCTTATAACTTTGGATCAACTAATCGTATGTATAAGAACGGTACATACAAAAATTAGAATTTCCAAACTCTAAAGGCGATGTTTTTTCTTTTTGTTTTATTTCATGTTCTTGAGTCATTTGTTGTCTAGCAACAAATTACAACAAAAAGGAAAATAGATATCTACGTTTTGTGTTAGTTAGTTAAGATGTTGGTTATTTGTAATATTTTTATATTTTTTATTGCATTATATTAATAATTGTATATTATCAAAATTATAATATTTACTTCATATAAATTTTTATTTTTTCGATTCAAGTTTTAATAATTCTGATAATAATTATACAAAATTGGAATTATATAAAGAAAAGATTAATTGTTATACAAACAAAAACAAAATTTCAGCAAAGACAAAGAAAAAGAAAATTCCAGAATGAATATACTTTATAGAATAACTATTATGATAATTAGATAGATATTATGAGATATGTTTAACAAATTTGAATTGAAAAATATTTATTGCTTTTAGTTTAGCTAAACCAAAAAAGGATGGTGTTGAGCTATTAGTTTAGCTAAAACAAAATTAAACTAGGTTTAGTTCTAACGATGATTCAAGTTATTATTAGTTCAGACATCCAAATTCTGCCCACCGTTTACAAGTATGGCACTGGCACCAAGTTTGCTAGAACACAAATGACTCAAGAACATGAAGTAAAAGAAAAGAAAAGACATCGCCCTTAGAGTTTGGAAATTCTAATTTTTTTATGTACTGTTCTTATACCTACGATTAGTTGATCCAAAGTTATAAGGGTCTAAACTTTTTTTTTTAACTTTCATGTTTAAAAAAATTTAATAAACCAAAAAAATAAAAAAAAAAAAAACATCGCACCACGAGTTTGGAAATTCTAATTTTTTCATGTACCGTTCTTATACCTACGGTTAGTTGATCCAAAGTTATAAGGGTCTACCCTTTTTTTTTTTTTAAACTTTCATCTTTAAAAAACTTTAATAGACAAAAAAATAAAAAAAAGAAAAAACATCGCCCCTAGAGTTTGGAAATTCTAATTTTTCCATGTACCGATTTTTTACCTACGATTAGTCAATCCAAAGTTATAAGGGTCCAAACTTTTTGTTTTTTTTTTTGTTAATTTCATGGTTAAATCATGGTTAAATAAGATTAATAAAAAAAAATAAAAAAAAGGAGAAACATCGCCCCTAGAGAAACGTATATTCTACATTGGGTCATATTTATTTTATTTCTAAAAAAATTATTGCGGTCTATATCCTCTCCTAAAAATTTTTTTGTATTAAAAGTTTTAAAACTCGCTAAAATAAAATATAACGAGATACAATTTAAAAAAAGTAACGGACATCGCCCCTAGGAAAATTTGCGCCCAACATTTTGGCGTTTAAAATATTCCAATATCTTTGATACTTATCGAGATCTGCTATCCTAAATGAAAACATAAATTTCGATGCAGCGATCTTCAGCTTCATGAATTGCGAAGAGTTTGCATCAGCTTACGGAAAAGAACAAGCAGTTTAGATGGTCAGGTGAGTGTGAAAAAGCCTTCCAAGAACTGAAATACCGTCTATGCAATGCTCCGGTGCTGATCTATCCGACTCCAGGCAAGTCTTTTATCATCGATGCTGATGCAAGCAATGTGGGAGTCGGCGCTGTTCTGTCACAAGTGCACAAATGGCGAAGAAAAGGTTGTCGCCTATTTCAGCAAAGTACTGTCGAAGACCGAAAGGAACTACTGTGTGACCAGAAGAGAACTCTTGGTACTCATCTTGGCAACGAAACACTTCCACAAATACATCTATGGACAGAAGTTTCTTCTACGAACCGATCATGGTGCTCTTAACTGGTTGTTGAACTTCAAGAACCCAGAAGGACAAGTCGCAAGGTGGATAGAAAGACTGCAGACTTACGATTATGAAATTCAACACCGAAGGGGAAAGCTGCACTCAAATGCCGACGCGCTATCCCGAAGGCCTTGTAAAATAGACTGCAAGCATTGTAGGCAGCGCTGTCAAAGTACTGCAATTGCAGTATTTGTACTGCTTTTTGAAGCTCCGTACTGCCGTACTGCAAACATAGCCGAAGTACTGCTTTTTTTTCTCGTCAACTTTTCCATACAAAATGTTCAAAGAATTAATTTTCATTATTACTGTACTGCTATGCACTCAAAAACTATTCTCTACGAACATACCTAAAAATCAAATTTAAAGCGACAAGCCATTAGCTATACGGATGCGGATTACGGATCCATTTATTCTATTCTCTTCTCACTCCGTTTCTTTTTCTTTCTGTTTCCGTCGTCATCGTCATATAAACGTAATTGAAAATTGAATTGCGTCTGCGTGCTTTGGTAAAATCAAAAATCATAAATCAACCACGTCACGAGCCACAGTTTTTTTTAGCTCGTATTGTAGGCAAACTGGCAAACCGGATTGACAGGGGTTTAGAGGATTATTTCTATTTATCAAACTTGAGACCGGGTACAGGATTTTTATAAAAAACGATGGATAGGTAAGATTTAATTATTTTCATTCCTTAAGGATTTGTGACTGTGTGTATATGTACGTAAATATTTACGAACAAATTACTTTAGGTTTCTGATTAGAAAAAAACCAAAATCTACTGACAACGTTGTTGATTCCTCGTCGTCAGCGTCAGCCTTGACACCTGAAGTGTTTGACGTACCGTCTGGATCTTCTGCTTCTGCAGCAAAGACAATTTCGGGGCGACTTTCCTTTAAGGTAGCACGAGTATAGTGTTGATTTTTTTTGTACAGTTAGGTATGGGTCTCAATAGAACAGGGTTAAAATATTAGAGTGAGGAAACCCCCCTAAATCCTAAAAAAAAATATTTTCTTTTCGGTTTTAACCTCACTTTTTGTTTGACTCAATTTTTTTGGCGAAATTGTAAATTAAAGTGCTTAATTGGTTTATGTATTCAATGTTACTATCTATTCTGAATCGAACACAAAAAACCGAATGATTTTATGTCTTTTAGTTCTTGAGAAAATTGAAAATTACTAAGACTACTTTTTGTTTTTTGCTTACATACTTACATCATACTTGCATCAGTGCTAGCATCCAGCATTATGGCGCTTAAACAGTGAGATATGTATGGGGGGGCATGCTGCCCCCCTCCAACCCCCCTGCTTGGGCTCACTATAGGATTTGGGGTAGGTGCGAGGTTGGGTGCCCGCAGTTTCTTTTGTACTTCATAATTTCAATACAAGTACAATAAATTTCAAGAATATCCCAAAAAAACAGCGCGTATAAAATCACTGAACCAAAGAAAGAGAGGAAAAACGTCAAAATAAAGCAAAAAAAAAGTTTTTCATGTGCATCGCAGCCATTATTGTGTTCAATTTGTATGAAAAAGTGAAACTTTAAAAATTAATTAAAAATAGTTATAAATGTTTCCTCACTTTAAAATTGTGATATTTGTTATTTAAAAGTGCTAATCTATCGAATAAAACTATCCGCGTGTGGAAATTCGTGCTACCTTAAAGGAAAGTTGAGCCGATAAAACACAGGAAACAAGGTTAGTTTTGACTAGTTCTGGGAAATTTAAACAATTATGTATTCGCATTTTTCTGATCAGAAAATATTTTACTAATAGACCAAGAGCCCACAGCAATTTTTGGGTGTGATTGATAACAAACAATAATTAGCATAATAAGATAGGAATTTAGTAGTTATTTACAAATGTGAACGTCTTGCATGCTCTAGTGAGGGCTATAGTTCATCATATATGCAGTTCTTTCCAAGTCTAAATAATTGTAATAACAATTTTGCCAAAATGTGGAGTTAAGCCCCCTGATTGAAAGTATTGAGGTCTAAGACGTTTTGCAGATACCTTTCCGCCTGCAAGACGCGATAATAATAGCGTACTTCTTGCTCGAAGAAGACTGCCTTTCAAAACGTCTTGGACCTCAATATTTGCAATCAAGGCACTTAGCTCTTCATTTTAAAGTTATGGCAAATTTTTTATCATAATTTTTTAGACTGGAAAAAACTACATATCTGATGCACTTTTATGCACTATTGCTCCCACTAGACTTGGCAAGACGTTCACATTCGTAAATAACAACTAAAGGCCTATCCAATTATGATAATTATTTTTTGTTATCAATCACACCCAAAAATTGCTGTGGGCTCTTAGTCTATAAGTTTTTATAGTGCTTTAAATAAAAATACTTATTTTATATTAACTACATATCGCCGTCATTGTATGGAGGAAAGCCCTTGAGTCAATTTTTTAGGAAACTAATAATTTTAATATTGAATTTTATTAGGGCAAAATGCAAAGCATAAAATTCATGTTCGAAATGGATTAGACAACTCACTGCTTTAGTTAGCTAAAAACTTGAGCATACAATTTTAAACACTTAAAACCTTCTCTTAATCAATTTTAAAATGCTAGTCGACTCTAAACATTATAAATAAAACCAAAACCGATTTTTTGTTAATTTTAAATAATATAAACCATACTTAAACGTTAAGAAGCTCGTCTAACTTTAACATGAGCAAATAGCTAATTTATCATTTAAAAGTATACTTAACCTATATTGACAATGGTCATTTCATACCAAAGCAGCAAATCGAAGTAAAGTAAGTACTTTTTATATAGACTGAATATTATTAGAAATGTGGAAGAATCGCACAAAAAAGCTTTTCGATCTCTTATTTTGCAAATTGCAAAATTGTGGCGGTTGATGGACAAACAAGTGTGTACCTACATTGTATGTTATGTATGCTTGTACGTATTGACACCTTGTAACAACAAAATTAAGTTTTATTTTGTGAATTAGCAATATATTCTTCATTTTCATCCAAATATGTAAATATGGTATAAACAATCAAATTCTGGTATGCAAACTGTATTTGCTCAGCGAAAAATTATTTGGTTTGAAGTTGTCTTTTTAACTTGTAAAACCCACATTAGTTAGAAGAGTTGTCTAACGTGTTTAAAATTATGAAAAAGTTAGACAAAGTCTCCAAGCGACTATGTTGAGTAGAGCCAGTTTTATTCCTTAAATGAGCAACGTTTAGAATTTTGAGCCCTGATTTTTTTAATTTTAAATACTCGTAGTTGTACTCTGATTAAAAATTTAAATTCTAAAATTCGAATTCAAGTCGGTAAAAAATAGCTAACAAAACAATTGCAACACCCAAAACAAATCGAAATGGACTCATTGAGTTTTCATTCAACGATGACGATATATATTAGGGTGTGTCAAAGTGATCAACTATGGTATTTTCAAATGTAATAGCTTTTTAAAGTTGCATTACTTATCAAAATTAAATCCTGCGTTTACAATTTTCATTTTAATTAATATCTTTGGCTCGCTCAAAAATAGGATGAAATATAAAAAATTTGGATTTTTCGAGATTTTTGAAATATGTGTTGTTTTAAATTGCTTCGTGTGGCTACAAAAAAATTATATAAAATATTTTTAGGCTTTCAACTGAAAGATAATTGCAAGGAAACACTTTTAAGCTTATATTTGTTAAAATTGAACACTTGATAAAGAAGCTATGAAATAATAAAAGAAGGAAGAAAAATCATTTTTGTATGTAAAATAATTTTTTTTTTTACAAAAAAAAATTCTTAAAAATCAACGGAACCACCTACAATATCGTGGTATATCTTTTTGTAAAGACAAAAATTCTTTCTGTATTTTGTTGAGTTTTTTTTAATATACGTAAAAAAAAAAAAAATTTACTGTAAATTAAATTTTTTTTTTCAACTTCAACCGATTTGAGCGAGCCAAAGACGAAAGATATCTTATTTTTTTTTTACATGTTCTTAAACCTCAGACCCTAATACAACTTTTGAGCACTATTACATTTAAAAATTAGAGTACTTTTTTGCGGCCATACAAAAGTGACACATCCTAATACACATATAGTTTCCCTTACGCCAGAATCACGAATGCGAGAATTAATTTTTTTTAAGTGATTATTTCTTTTGAATTTTTTATACTACATTTTAATACTGCTAATGGGTATCGATAAAAACGTAGTTAGTTCATTAGGTTCTTGAAGATTTAATCTCATCTAAAAGAAATTCCTATTACAATTTCGTGGAATTTTTTGTTTGACCACGTTCAAACTTCTGGCATAAGGGAGATCATACATGTGTATGTAATGTAGGTGTAGTTTTCAGAAATTCTTCTATCATCAGTGATATGAGAATTTGTATACTTTTTATCTTAATTAATCCTACCTATAGCTCAAGAAACCAACAGGCAACAAAAGTTTCGCAGTGCTTGGCTTGAAAAATTAGGCTGGTGTAAGATTGTTGATGAAAAGCCTTTTTGTATTCATTGCAACAAAAAATTAACGAACAACGTCATTAATTTGAAACGGCATGAACGTACCGAACAACATATTCAAATTGTGAAGTCTTTGAAAAATCAAATTTTTATAGAAGAAGAAAAATTGAAGGAAGCTAATACAATCAAAAACAGCATTAAAAAAGCAGAACTACTAATTATTATGTTCTTGATGGAACATAACTTACCCTTTTTATTAATTACTCCTCTCATTAATTTAATTAAAACAGTAGCATTTGACTCCTTAGTATCGAAACAATTAAATTGTGGTAACACAAAGGCCACAGATACAATAACAACACTGTTTGTAAATGAACATCTGCAGGAATTGTCTTCTATTTTGAGAAGACAACAGTTTTCAATTGAACCGCTGAGAAGAAAAAGGAAAACATTCCACTAATCATAGTTTTTGGGAAATCAAAGAAAACTGTTTATTTCTGAAACTGAAAGTTATTCTTCAAAACATTCTGAAGGACAAATGTAGAGCTAGTAAAGAATAGTAACATACCAAACAATTGAAATTAAAAACTTTAAGCTCTGGCTTAATAATTCCTTTTAAAGTGAGTGGAATGTTTTCCTTTTTCCACTAATTGAAAAAAAAAATCAAATAAATTATTTTAAATTAAGTTTTTTTATTCAAATAATATAAATAATGGATTCAAAACATTTTATTTATTTAATATTAAATAATTCTGCAAAATAAAAACTAAAACAAAATTTTTTAATAATAATTCAAGGGAATAAAAATAAACAGAAATAAAATGCACGACTGGATCGCACGAACTTGCTTTTATGTTAAAGTACTTTGAAATTTAAAATCAATTTTATAAATATAAAACATGGATTTAATGAGATAAAAATGTTCAAATATATGGAATTGCCGTCTGATTAATCCTTTAAATATTAAAGTAATTTGTTATATAACAAATTTCCTTAAAACTTTTCGAGAACAAAATTTGGGATGCCAAATTTTAAGTATTTAGTGGTATGGATTTTAGAAATAGTTTCAAAAAATTATCGTTCACACGTTTTAAAGATATTGGTTTTTTCAAAAAAAACTTGGAATTTTTTTTAATTCCAAAACTAATTTTTTTCGAATATTTTTATATACAATATTATTTTAAACTTAAGGGGCCTCCTGCTGAAAATTTTTGGTTAAAATCGTTAAAGCCGTCGATGAGAAAGGCAAAAAATCAAAAAACGGTTCTATGACAGGTACTGTTAATAACATTTTACCCCAAAAAGGAAAGGAAAAAAGAAAATATTCCTGGAATCTTTTCCTTTTTCCACTCAATGATATTTTACAATCGCATTTAAAAAGTAGGTTTACATAATTTTTTTTTGTTTTTAGGCTTATAATGTGCGCTATAAAAATAGCTACGCTTTTGCATCATTACTTCAATTTCCCATTTTTGTGGAATGTTTTCCTTTTTCTTCCCAGCGGTTCAATTGTTGTAGATGAATCAACCGATATAAGCACAAAAAAATCTATGGCTATAGTAGTACGATACTTTACGATTATTTGAAAGGAAGAGTAAAGGACCGATTCTTATCGTTGGTCGAATTAAAAACATCGAGTTTTAAGGATCTTTACGATGTTATAAAATCACTATTCAATAGAATTCAAGTTCCCATGCAGAACTTAATTGGTTATGCCGCTGATAACGCTTCAGTGATGATGGGAAACAAGAGTGGACTTAAGGCATTATTTTTAAAAGATAACCCAAATTTATTTGGTATGCCCTGTACTTGCCACACAATACATCTCTGTTCGTCTTCAGCTGGAAAAGAAATTCCAAACTGTATTGAAAAACTAGTACGAAACATAATATTATACATGTTCTTCTCTCATAGTGCAAAAAGACAAACAGATTTTAAAAGTTTTCAGGAGTATTTCCATGTAAAAAATCATAAAATTTTAAAACTGTCTTTTACAAGATGGTTGTCTCTTGAAGGCGTTTTCAACAGAGTTTTAGAACAATGGGTTCCTCTTAAACACTTTTTTCTTATTACTGGGTTTGAAGCAGATTCTGATTTAGCAGATTCTATTAATATTGAACTAAATTCTACAAATAAAATATATTTGACTTTTTTATCCTATGTTCTAAAACTCAATAACGAAGTAAATACAGAATTCCAAACTGAAAACCCCAGAATCCATACGTTGATGGACACAGTTAAGGGATTTTTCAAAAATATTTTATCAAATTTTATCAAACGCGAAAGTTTAACAGACCCTTTTAACATAAATTTTAATGATGATAATCTTCTGTTAGGTATTAAAGACGTCTATATTGGGCCTAAAGCGGAACTCTTGATAAAAGCAGAAAATATGTCTATTACAAAAATTGTTGAAATAAAATCGATTTGCCTAAGCTATTATAAAACTCTTTGCCAGGCTATAAAAAAAAGAATCGATTTTAATGATAAAACTCTAACAGAAATACAAAAAATAAACCCAAGAAATTTAGGTGAAAGTTTAGTAGAACTCATCACTTTATTTCCAAACCTTGTGCTAAACATTAGCATTGAAGATCTGGAATCTCAGTGGAGGGCTCTTCTGAACTTTACCGATCTGTCTAGAGAACTTGAATTAGAACGTTTCTGGTGTGATGTATTTTCAGCCAGAAATGGTTTGGGAGAAGATCGTTTCCCTAATGTAAAAATATTTATTGGATCGTTACTTGCTTTGCCACATAGTAGTGCTACTTGTGAGCGAGTTTTTTCAAACGTTAATTTAATAAAAACAAAAACTAGAAATTCTTTAAATGTGACTACTGTAAGCGGTATCCTTTCAGCCAAGTCGTTGTTGGACAGCTACCAGGCACATGAATGGAAACCATCTTCAAATTTATTAAAAGAATACAAAAAGACTTAAATTTTTAAAAGGTGATATGTACATTAGTAGTAATAATTTTCATAAAAAATTATTTGTTTGATTAAATTACATAATAAATTATTTTTTCATTTTGCATTTATTTATCAAAACAAAATTTACTTATTACTTAAACCGAAAAATGTTCTGAAGTATGTACATAAAAATATAGATCTCATTATTATTATAAGATTTGAATCCAAGACATGTTATACAAAATTTTATAATATTGTTTTTTTTTTTGTTTGTATAATTCTTTGTTAATTTTGCATTTGTTGAAAAAAACTTATATTTTTCAAAAAAGAAAAAAAATTCAATGGGATAAATATAAATTTTATAATTCTTATTTTTTATAAGCTATATTTTCGCTGGAAATAAAAAAATGATTTTATGAAAAAAGTTTAATTTTATAGCCGTACTGCTGCGTACTGCTTTTTTTCTTGAAGTACTGCTTTCTTAAAGAATGAAACGACAGCCCTGATTGTAGGCGACAAGAAGAAAACGAATCCATCAACATTCTGCGAATAAGGGCTGACCCCATTTGTGGATGGAGCAATGAGGAAATAAGATCTGCTCAACAAGAAGACCCCGACATTGAACCTCTTCTCGCATGGAAAGAACATGAAGAAAAACCCGCATGGAATGACATTTCCGATAGGAGTCCAGTTTTAAAGGCCTATTGGGCACAATGGGACTCACTTCATGTACGAGAAGGTGTTCTTCGGCGTAAATGGGAGTCCGCTGATGGTAAATCCTATGTGATGCAGCTTGTGTTACCTCAATCGAAAATCAAAGAGGTTCTTCGAGAGATGCATGATGGACCTTCAGGAGGCCATTTGGGAGTCAATAAGACTTTAGAAAAGGTGGGGCAACGATTCTACTGGTTGCATGCAAGAGACGACGTTGAAAAGTGGTGCCGAAATTGTGACGCTTGTGCTGCAACCAAAGGACCTGGTAGAAAACTGCAAGGAAAAATGATGCAATATAATGTCGGCTCACCGTTTGAAAGAATTGCTGTTGATGTGGCTGGCCCATTTCCGGAAACGAATGCTGGAAACAAATACATTCTGGTGGTAATGGATTACTTCAGCAAATGGCCTGAGGCATACGCTATCCCGAACCAAGAAGCCAAGACAGTGGCCGACCAGATTGTGTCTAACTGGGTAAGCAGGTTTGGTGTGCCTATGGAACTTCATTCCGACCAAGGAAGGAACTTCGAGTCGAACATATTCCAAGAGGTCTGCGCGTTCCTTGGCATTAAGAAAACGAGAACCACACCACTTCACCCGCAATCTGATGGAATGGTCGAGAGATTCAACAGGACCTTAAAAGAACACCTCACTAAAGTCGTAGGCGACTACCAAAGGAACTGGGATAGGCACATACCACTATTTTTGATGGCCTACCGAAGTGCAATACATAGCTCAACAGGACAAACACCATCTGAAATCCTGTTTGGAAGAAGTATACGGCTGCCTAGTGAGATAAGGTTTGGACATCCATCACAAGAGTCTAAGGAAACAAGGGATTACGTGAGTGACCTACAAGAGAGGCTAATCGACATCCACGAAAGAACCAGGACTAGAATGAGCGCTTACAGCGATCGAATGAAGACAAGGTACGACATAAGAGCAAACACGACAGGATTCCAAGTAAGAGATCGTGTATGGCTGTATAATCCACATCGTCAAAAGGGATTGTCGCCGAAGCTTCAACAAAACTGGGAAGGCCCTTATACTGTCGTCACGAAAATCAATGATGTCGTTTACCGAATTCAAAGAGGGTCAAGAGGAAAGTTAAAAGTTGTGCATAGCGATCGACTGCACCGATACAGTGGCGAATCTGGCGATAGAATTGTTCGGGACGAGCAATCTTAAGAAGGGGGCAATGTTGTGAACAGAGCTTTATACTACTACAGCGCCATCTGTTGGAAAACTGCATATCTAATTTATGGAAGAAACAAAAAGCTCTTTTCCAATGTCAAATGTATTTCCCCTTATTCCAAACATCTAGAACATTCCAACACAAGAACTTTCGAGAACAACTAATTTGAGTATATAAGGGAGTGTTCACGGTGAGCGAGACACAGTTGATTTTGGATTGTGAAAGTGTGCAAAAGTATTGCTTATTGGATTGTGTTATTAAACAAGTGTGATTTAAATTGAATAAAAGTATTTGAGCTGATTATAAATTGAGATTTACTGTTTTGAATTGGAAAGTGTAAATAAAGAAGAAATACTAAAAAGAGTGATAAGTTTTATTTAACGAACCTAACAAAAATATTACAATATATTGTTTATTTAATTATGTTCGTAATAATTAAGTTTACTTGTGTGTTTTATAATTAAAAACAATCTGCATTTTGTTGAATGCTTGCAATAAAAATCTTCGAAACAAACCTAGCGATATTGTATTTGTTGAGTATTTGGTGCTTCTCGCGTACGCTTCTGTGGATTTTCGTATCTTCGTTGAAACAATTGTGGTTCTTGAAAGAATCTCTTGTCTATTGGTCTTTGAGACATTTGTCGTACTACTTATAAGATATAATTGTTTTATTTATATTTATTGTATGTACATATGTACATATATTAAAATTGTCTTCATAATTTTTATTTTTGTTTGATTATCTTCAATTATTTATTATTACTTAGTTTATATTAAAAAGATTTATTTTTCATTTAATCATTAGATAATTTCCAGAGAAAACAAAAGGATTACAAAAAGACGATTATGTACTATATTATACTCACTTGTCTGGCCAGGGTTACGGCTGTAACTTCGTTCGTCCTCGTATTCATATTCAAACTCTTCTAGTTGGCTTTCTTCATCATCATATACCTGACCTGTGAATCCAGTGATTTTTCTTAAAATACTTACTTCTCATCTTGCACCCCCTTTGACCTCTGTACTGGTCTTTATTTGTTAAATTAAAAGTTAAAAATTAAAAATAAATTTCTACAATCAAGCTAACCAACCTTGCAGTATCTTCACTGATTCCACAGACTTTTGAGCTTTAACTACCTAACAATGTGTTTGGGTGGCGACATTTCGGAAACCAAGCCTTGTAAAAGGTTGCGGTTTTCAAAATTTATAGTCAATTTTGTAAGAGCTATTCACGAGTGAAAACGAGGCCTGGTTATCGAAATATGGCCACCCAAATTGATTTTACTGAAAATCGACCCAAATCAAAAAAAGTAATCGGATGCGGATGAAGATATTTCCGCAACCAAGGCTCGTAACGGGTTGCAGCTTTCAATTCTCAACAGAGAATTAACAGACCTTTCCATGGATGTGCTAAACTCAAAAATTTATTTTTTATTAATTTTGGCAAAAATCATGTTGTGCCGCAAGGACACTAGCTTAAACCTTAGACAACAAAATAATGGATTGTCTTCTCCTCAGTCCAATTATTGCGCAGTCAAATCCCTAGGTTGCCGGCGGAACCACAAACGATCACACGAACAAAACGGAGATGCAAAAAATGAAACAAAAGTTCCCCTTTGCAATAAAAAATGAAAAATGCAAAATTATACTCTATATTCTTATAATTCTAGTCTTTTATTTTTGTGAATTTCTAATGAACAATTTTGATTTGGGAATAAGATGCATATTTACTTGCATAACGAAATCTCGGTTTCTTCTTGTATAACTGAAAGCATCAAGATCATTATACCCTTACGCAGATCTTAATCCACCAGCTGGTAGTTCTTGCGCTCCAGCTATAGTTCGTTGACACATAGTGGTTCGTCTTCTAAGGTTTTTTACTTGCGACTTATAGGTACTATAAGGCAAGTTATGTATTCTTAAAAAAAATCGAACTCGAGATCTTGATCAAAGTTGACATTACGATAATAGCGAAGACCAAAAAAGTGGGTCTCGCAATTATGTCTGTCTGTCTGTCTATATGTTCTACTACAGCTAAATGCTAAACGGCTCGGCCGATTTTCTTTTAACTTGGTAGATATGGGTTTTATTTTTTTTCCCCCGGATGTTTTTTGATTTGATTTTTTAAGACCAAAAATAACGGTACCTGCCATACGATTTTTTTTCGAAATTTTATAAATATGTACATATTTTTTTTCTCAAAAATTGTCCCATAGATTTCACAAAAAAAATTCATAAAATTTCATTTAGTTAAACCTAGGTAATAAATGAAAAAAAAAATTCCAACAAATTATTATTTTTAGTATCCCCCTTGGAGCCATTTTTTTTTGTTTTTGATTTTCTCAAAAACGGTACAACCGATTTTGATCATTTTTTTTATGTTAAGGCTCCCCAGCAGTTTCAATATTATTGTGTATTCAAATTTAAAAAAAAAAATAATTTTTTTTTTTGAAAACTCAATATTTCGTAAACGCCATGCTCGATTTTTTTGAAGACTTGACAAATAAAAGTGTCTTAAAATAATCTACAAGATATGAGAAAAAAAATTATTTTACCTAAAAATAACGGTACCCTCCATACAAATGTTAAAAAATGGTTTTCGAAAATCGTATTTTTCTCGAAAATGGTTTCGAGAATTTTGCTTAAATTTTTAGTCTTTCGATTAATTTTTAAGATCTATAATTTAATGCAAAAAAAATTTCAAAGCAAGATATTACTGACTGTACCTACCATAGAACGATTTTTTAAAATTTTCATTATCGACATAACGGATTTTAATGAGATTTTTTTATAGAGAATCATTTTTTTTTTTGAAAATTCGATATCTCAAAAATGGGTCAATATTTTTTTGGAAATTTAATTTTCATTCGTACAATAATTAAACCTAAAGTTGACGTACCAAGTTGTTTTTTTTTTAAATATTTTAAAAATTTTATATATAAAACCTTATTTTATTAAGAAACCACTACAACGACTTATAATTTTTGTTCTTGCATAAATTCATATTTGCAAAGCATTCTGATTTTGTCTCTTACTACTAAAAGAATTTAAAAATGATGATAATTTTATCTTTATGAACAGTTTTTTCTAGTAACATTCGTTTTTAAAATTCCTAGTCTATTACATAGGAGCACGTTCGTGCGACCCAGTCGTGCATTTTATTTTTTGTTCACTCTGGCTAAATCGTCCATCATCCCGTAACTCTCATCTTCGTCATCGCCTCCGAACGATCGTCGACTGCTGACCACTGGGCTTGACCACTGCATACATACACACAATTCAAACATCGCATCGTGGGCGGGTCCAACTAAAACATCGCATAGTGGGCGTATTGAACTCCCACAAATAAGCAATTATGAAATTATGGTCGATGATCTTTTGAGTGTCATCTCTTGTTATGATCTCCCAAATTTAACAACTAAGAATATGTGTATGCAGGTATTTTGATTTGCCGCCGGTGATAGGAATTTTCTATGGCGTCGGTGATTTGCATCTTTGGCAAATGATGATTGTTTTTTTAGGTTCATGTTTCATGTTGCGTTGCAACAATCATTATTTTTTCGATCTGGTTATCGAAATATGGCCATCCAAAGTGATTTTACTGATTCCACAGATTTTTGAGCTTTAACTACCTAACAATGTGCTTGGGTGGCGATATTTCCGAAACCAAGCCTTGTAACAGGTTGCGGTTTTCAAAATTTATAGTCAATTTTGTAAGAGCTATTCACGGGTGAAAACCAGAAGGTACTGCGAGTGATTTGAATAAGAATAAGTGAAGTGAATAAGAATAAGCTTAAGCTAGCTAGTTAAAGATGTTTTATAGTAATACAGTGAATCACAAAATTAAGTAAGCACCTCTTAGCTTAAACATCAATTCCTTCAAACAATCGATAGTAATGTTAAAAAAAAAAAAAACTTAATATTTTTTTCTATAATTGATTGTATTTCGAACTAAAAAGTAACATTTCAAATAAAAAGTTAAAGAAAACTTAAGAAATATTCGACTTAAACTAAAAATAATAAAATGCATGACTGGGTTGCACGAACTTGCTCCTATGTAATAGACTAGGAATTTTAAAAACGAATTTTATTGGAGAAAACTGTTCATGAGGATAAAATTAAGTTTTTAAATCCTTTTAGTAGTAAGAGACAAAAACAGAATGCTATGCAAATATGAATTTATGCAAGAACAAAAACTATAAGTCGTTGTAGTAATTTCTAAAAAAAAAAGCTTTCATATACAAACTTTTTAAAGGGTTTTTGAGAAAAAATGTTGGTCCGCCAATTAAAAGTTTTTATTATTATTCGAATAAAAATTAAATTTACAAAAAGAAATATTAAGCCGTTTCGGAGATATCGAATTTTCAAAAAAAAAGAAAAAATAGATTTTTTTTTTGAAGGGTAATCATATTCCCTTGAGCGTGTGTAGATTATAAAAAAAAAAAATTTGTTTTATACTTTTTAGAAGCTTCCCTATAAAAAATTTCATTAAGATCCGTTATGTGGATAATGAGAAATTCAACATTCGAAAAAATGGTTCTATTCAAGGTACAAGCTCTAATATCTTAATTTCAATTTTTTTTTTATTAAATTAAAGATCGTGAAAATTAATTGAAAGAAAAAAATTTTATCAAAATTCTAGGCGCCGTTTTCGAGAAAAATACGATTTTTGAAAACCATTTTTTTAGCATTTGTATGGTAGGTACCTTTATTTTTAGGTAAAATAATTTTTTTTCTCACATCTTGTAGATTATGTTGAGAAAATTTTATTTATCAAATTTAAGAAAAAAATCTAGCCTTGGGTTTTCGAAATATTGAGTTTTGAAAAAAAAATTTTGCAGTTTTTTTTAAAAATCCAAAAAAAAAAAATTTTGAAAATTTGAGTACACAATTTTATTTATGTTTTTGGGGAGCTTTAGCAAAAAAAATAATCAAAATCGGTTGTACCGTTTTTGAGAAAATCAAAAACAAAAAAAATGGTTCCATGAGGGGTACCCTCAATAACCATTTTTCGGAATTTTTTTCAACCATTACCTAGCTTTAAATAAATGAAATTTTTTTGTATTTTTATTTTTGAAATCTGTCGAAAAGTTTTTGAGAAAAAAAAATGTTTCTAAGATTTCGAAAAAAATTCGTATGGTACCGTTATTTTTGGTCTTAAAAAAAAAGAAAAAAACGTGTTCTACCAAGTTTGAAGAAAATCGGCCGAGCCGTTTAAGCTGTAGTCGAACCGACAGACAGACAGACAGAATTGCGAGGCCCACTTTTTTAGACTTCGCTATCATCGTAATGTCAACTTTGATCAAAATCTCGAGTTCGATATTTTTACGAATGCATAACTTGCCTTATATAGTACCTATAAGTCGCAAGTAAAAACAAATTTGTATCACAAAAGTAAGTAAGTTCAAATAAACCTTGAATTTATTACAGTTATTTTGTAAATCTTATCCATTTAGTACTTCGTTGGATACCCTTTGGCTTTTATAACTGCTTCCATACGTCGAGGCATTGAGTTAACCAAATTTTGAGTAACGTTTTGTCTAATTTATTTAGACCATTCATCCTCAAGAACACGCTTTAAATCATCTTTCGTCCTGATTATAAGTTTTCTTACTTGTCGGTCAAGATGTTCCCATAAATGCTCAATGACATTTAAGTCGGGCGACTGTGGTGGTGATTTGAGCTGGATTTAGACGTTATAAACCAGCCATTCTTTGATAACATGTCAGGTATGATTAGGATCATTATCTTGCTGGAAGACAAATGACCTACCCATACCCAGCTTATTGGCATTTTTCTGAAGATTTTTCTTTAAAATATTCAAATATTCGAACCTATTCATCAAAGAATCTATAAACACTAAATTGCCGACACCAGATGCTGCCATACACCCCCACACCACAACGTTTCCACCACCGAGCTTCACGGTTACTGACATGTTCGATGATTCAAACTTTGTTTTTTTTTCTCCAAACTTTTCCGCGTCCATCTGAGCCGTGGATATTAAATTAGCTTTCATTGGAGAAAACAACTGTGTTCTAAAATTCTGCCTGTTTAGATTCATGAGTTTTTGCAAAGAAGAGCCGCTTTTGGCGATTTATTTTACGTATGGAAGGTTTCTTTCTAATTTTTCGACCATAATATCCGGATTGGTAGAGCACTCGTCGAATAGTTTGAGGGTTACATGAATTACCTGTTTCTTTGGTTATTTCTGCTGATATCTTACTTTGGGCTTACTTTGGGATTCCTCTTCACTTTCCTAACAAGAATACGGCATTCCTGCTTGTCATTGTCATTGATCGAGGGTCATTTTGCAATCTTCCAATGTTATTTTATTTGGTTATTATTTTGTGTATAGTAGATGGACTTTTGCTAACAATTTTACCATTCTCGCATTTCGATATATTTTCCAAATAGTGTTTGATTATAATTTTTTCAAATGAGTGCTTACTTACGAGTACTTTTCTTATACACTGTACCTTCGCGTGTCATATTATGTCACCAAAATAAAATGTCAAAAAAAATCCATTAATTTTCAATTTGTTTTAAAAATCCTGCCTCACTTTCTGGTCTCTTTCTTACCATGAAGTGTGAATGAGAAAAACACAGAGACCTCAAAATAAGTCGGCAGAGTGAGTCCAATGTGAACACCGTCCATTATTCATTAATTGTTTTCAGTTGCATATCAGTTTTTTGTTTCAACATTTTCGTCTAACAACAAATAAATAATAAAAGTACATACATATTTATCGAAATTAAATTTTTCATAACTAATATATAGTTAATTTTGTTTTAGAAAAATGGAATCTGCTCGCCATACAAGTATCAAAGCAATGCAGTTGCAAGAACAATTGGAGAGGAAAATTTTAAAGTTCATTGTTAGTTCAATGATGCCTGTCGAAACCGTTACAAATTCAGATTTCTTAGAAATGCTCAAAGGCTTCAATGTACCCGAACAGGATTTGAAGGTTTTCGATCGGTGCATTTTGGATGCAAAACTTGTGGAGTTATTTTACAACACTTCGGAACAACTGAGAGCAGATTTGGGAGATGCACTTGAGGTTTGCTTCGTTGCAAATATATGGCAGAGGCAGGAGAAAACAAGTTGTCTCGTTACAATGGCACATTGGATAGATGGCGAAATGACGAGAAGATCGGCAGTTCTAAAGATTAAAAAGTTACTCCCCATCGAATGTCGATCTGATATACTTGAGCATATGCTCAAGGATATTAAGGAAGAGTTCAATATAAGAACTTCGGGAATTTATTGCGCTTCGACTGTGACCTGTAACCTTCTTAGAGCGTTTAGTGCCTATGGCGTTGAAAAAAAATCAATAGCTGATCGTTTTCAGAACATTGATAATGAAATCAATTTGAAAAATGACCTGCTCTCGGCATTGGAGCCTCGCAATCTCTCGTGCTATGTCCAGGTTTTAAGTAGCTTGGCTTCGTTTGATGTTGTTAGAGTTATATCGAATTGTGAGATGTTGTCCAATTTGCATGGCAGAGTTATGCAAAAATGTAATATTCTTTGGAACCATCAAAAGGCGAATGAAATTCTTGAAGAGGTGACAGGAATCACACTAACAAGACCTTCCATGGTTGGCTGGATTTCATTGTATACTGCCCTTGGGGAAATCCTTACGATTAAGGATAAAAGTATGGAAATTTTCCAAGCTTTCAAAATAAAGGACTATCTCAATGGAACGGACTTTTTGTACATTGAAGAGCATTTAGCGTGCACAAAACCCATAGCCGATGCTATAGCTATATTAGAAGGCTCCAAACACAGTCTATTTGGTTCATTGTTGCCAACGCTTCTAGCACTACGGAGACATTTGAATAAACTTCTCGAAAGAGAATGGACCTATTGCAGTTCTTTGGTTTTAGCAATTGAAAATATGGTCAGTGAGAAATTCCAGAGTTTCTACAAATTCGAAACTGATGAAGCCGTTGAAGCGGCAATAGCAGCATTTTCACATCCAGAATTCAAAAATAGATGGCTTCCTTGTGTCGACCTGAATTTCCAGGTAAATATGCTAAAAGCATTCAAGGCAGCTGTACTAGAAGAACTTCCTAAAACACGACCATTAGACACAAAAGAAGGAATACTCAATGTTCAATCACGTTCTGATTTGTTTTTTGATTTCGGTTCGGAGAATGAAGTTATGGAACCGATGTCATCAGTTGTTGATATGCAAGTGTTAAATTATTTCAACTATACAAGCAGAAGTTTGGATAGCTTAATACATTTTCCAGAGATCTATAAGGTTTTTATGAAATATAATTCGCCACTGTCATCGTTTTGGACTGTGAAACCAATGCCCGAGTATATTTGTCAGCATGTTTTGACGTCAGATAAGGTCTTGGATAAAAATATCGAACTCAAAATTTGGCTCAAAGCTAATGAGCATTTACTTTAGTCGTTGGATGTGGTACAAACTATTGTTTAATTTATATGAATAAAACGTAATGTAAGATGTTAAAAAAATGATGTTTAATTGGCGTTCTTATTTATTTATTATTATCAAAGGGCACGGTAGTGCCTGGCACCAAACCCTTTTAACGGGAACAAACTCAGGCGAGTTTTGACCCCTTCCTATATTCAGTACCAATGAAGTCAGAAACTTAAAATTCCGAATATTTTCTAAGCTAGTCAGGCACAGGTGCCTCATCAAATTTCTAGCATAAGCGGTTCCTGAGATATAAGGCCTCAAAAATCACAAAAACCATAACTGACTGACAGATCATCAAAAATATGGAGCACTTCCCGACATCGTACAATCTTGTAATTTTGCACAACAATAGGTCTTGTCATGCAAGCAGAGGAAAAAATCGAAAATTTGAAGTTTTCCATTCAGGGGCGTGGTATCCGCCCATTTCCTCAGAACTGATGTAAATTATATATGGCACACTTGCGATTGCAGTAGAACAATGAAATTTGGTAGAACGGTAGGGCTCAAATTGCATATAAAGGAACAAAAATAAAAATTGACGTTTTCCATTCAGGGGGCGTGGAATCCACCCACTTTCACTTCCGACTGCTGTAAAACGATGAAATTTGGTAAAGTAGCAGGGCTTAAATTGCATACAAAGAAAAAATATAAAATTTGAGGTTTTCCATTCAGGGGCGTGGTATCCGCCCACTTTCTCCGAATTGGTGTCGGTTGAAGGGAGCACTTTCGACTGCTGTAAAGCGATGAAATTTGGTGAACCGGTAGGGCTTAAATTGCATATAAAGGACCAAAAATAAAAATTGAGGTTTTCCATTCAGGGGGCGTGGAATCCACCCACTTCCACTTCTGACTTATGTAAAACGATGAAATTTGGTAAAGTGGCAGGGATTAAATTGCATACAAAGAAGAAAATATAAAATTGAGATTTTCCATTCAGGGGCGTGGTATCCGCCCACTTTCTCCGAATTGGTGTTGGTTGAAGGGAGCACTTCCGACTGCTGTAAAAGGATGAAATTTGGTTAGTAGCAGGGCTTAAATTGCATACAAAGAAAAAAATATAAAATTTGAGGTTTTCCATTCAGGGGCGTGGTATCCGCCCATTTCCTCAGAACTGATGTAAATTATATATGGCACACTTGCGATTGCAGTAGAAAAATTAAATTTGGCAGAACGGTAGGGCTCAAATTGCATATAAAGGAACAAAAATAAAAATTGAGGTTTTCCATTCAGGGGGCGTGGTATCCGCCCACTTTCACCGAATTGGTGTTGTTTGAATGGAGCACTTTCGACTGCTGTAAAAGGATGAAATTTGGTTAAGTAGCAGGGCTTAAATTGCATACAAAGAAAAAAATATAAAATTTGAGGTTTTCCATTCAGGGGCGTGGTATCCGCCCATTTCCTCAGAACTGATGTAAATTATATATGGCACACTTGTGATTGCAGTAGAAAAATGAAATTTGGCAGAACGGTAGGGCTCAAATTGCATATAAAGGAACAAAAATAAAAATTGAGGTTTTCCATTCAGGGGGCGTGGAATCCACCCACTTTCACTTCCGACTTCTGTAAATCGATGAAATTTGGTAAAGTGGCAAGGCTTAAATTGCATACAAAGAAAAAACATAAAATTTGAGGTTTTCGATTCAGGGGCGTGGTATCCGCCCACTTTCTCCGAATTGGTGTCGGTTGAAGGGAGCACTTCTGACTGCTGTAAAGCGATGAAATTTGGTGAACCGGTAGGGCTTAAATTGCATATAAAGGACCAAAAATAAAAATTGAGGTTTTCCATTCAGGGGGCGTGAAATCCACCCACTTTCACTTCTGACTTCTGTAAAACGATGAAATTTGGTAAAGTGGCAGGGCTTAAATTGCATACAAAGACAAAAATATAAAATTTGAGATTTTCCATTCAGGGGCGTGGTATCCGCCCACTTTCTCCGAATTGGTGTTGGTTGAAGGAAGCACTTCCGACTGCTGTAAAACGATGAAATTTGGTAAAGTAGCAGGGCTTAAATTGCATACAAAGAAAAAAATATAAAATTTGAGGTTTTTTCCATTCAGGGGCGTGGTATCCGCCCACTTCCTTAGAACTGATGTAAATTATATGGCACACTTCCGATTGCAGTAGAACAATGAAATTTGGTAGAACGGTAGGGCTCAAATTGCATATAAAGGACGAAAAATAAAAATTGAGATTTTTTATTCAGGGGGCGTGGAATCCACCCACTTTCACTTCCGACTTCTGTAAATCGATGAAATTTAGTAAAGTGGCAAGGCTTAAATTGCATACAAAGAAAAAAACATAAAATTTGAGGTTTTCCATTCAGGGGCGTGGTATCCGCCCACTTTCTCCGAATTGGTGTTGGTTGAAGGGAGCACTTCCGACTGCTGTAAAACGATGAAATTTGGTAAAGTAGCAGGGCTTAAATTGCATACAAAGAAAAAAATATAAAATTTGAGGTTTTCCATTCAGGGGCGTGGTATCCGCCCACTTTCTCCGAATTGGTGTCGGTTGAAGGGAGCACTTTCGACTGCTGTAAAGCGATGAAATTTGGTGAACCGGTAGGGCTTAAATTGCATATAAAGGACCAAAAATAAAAATTGAGGTTTTCCATTCAGGGGGCGTGGAATCTACCCACTTTCACTTCTGACTTCTGTAAAACGATGAAATTTGGTAAAGTGGCAGGGCTTAAATTGCAAACAAAGAAAAAAATATAAAATTTGAGATTTTCCATTCAGGGGCGTAGTATCCGCCCACTTTCTCCGAATTGGTGTCGGTTGAAGGGAGCACTTCCGACTGCTGTAAAACGATGAAATTTGGTAAAGTAGCAGGGCTTAAATTGCATACAAAGAAAAAAATATAAAATTTGAGGTTTTCCATTCAGGGGCGTGGTATCCGCCCATTTCCTCAGAACTGATGTAAATTATATATGGCACACTTGCGATTGCAGTAGAAAAATGAAATTTGGCAGAACGGTAGGGCTCAAATTGCATATAAAGGAACAAAAATAAAAATTGAGGTTTTCCATTCAGGGGCCGTGGTATCCGCCCACTTTCTCCGAATCGGTGTCGGTTGAAGGGAGCACTTCCGACTGCTGTAAAACGATAAAATTTGGTAAGGTAGCAGGGCTTAAATTGCCTATAAAGAAAAAATATAAAATTTGAGGTTTTCCATTCAGGGGCGTGGTATCCGCCCATTTCCTCAGAACTGATGTAAATTATATATGGCACACTTGCGATTGCAGTAGAAAAATGAAATTTGGCAGAACGGTAGGGCTCAAATTGCATATAAAGGAACAAAAATAAAAATTGAGGTTTTCCATTCAGGGGGCGTGGAATCCACCCACTTTCACTTCCGACTTCTGTAAATCGATGAAATTTGGTAAAGTGGCAAGGCTTTAATTGCATACAAAGAAAAAACATAAAATTTGAGGTTTTCGATTCAGGGGCGTGGTATCCGCCCACTTTCTCCGAATTGGTGTCGGTTGAAGGGAGCACTTCGACTGCTGTAAAGCGATGAAATTTGGTGAACCGGTAGGGCTTAAATTGCATATAAAGGACCAAAAATAAAAATTGAGGTTTTCCATTCAGGGGGCGTGAAATCCACCCACTTTCACTTCTGACTTCTGTAAAACGATGAAATTTGGTAAAGTGGCAGGGCTTAAATTGCATACAAAGAAAAAAATATAAAATTTGAGATTTTCCATTCAGGGGCGTGGTATCCGCCCACTTTCTCCGAATTGGTGTTGGTTGAAGGGAGCACTTCCGACTGCTGTAAAACGATGAAATTTGGTAAAGTAGCAGGGCTTAAATTGCATACAAAGAAAAAAATATAAAATTTGAGGTTTTCCATTCATGGGCGTGGTATCCGCCCACTTTCTCCGAATTGGTGTCGGTTGAAGGGAGCACTTTCGACTGCTGTAAAGCGATGAAATTTGGTGAACCGGTAGGGCTTAAATTGCATATAAAGGACCAAAAATAAAAATTGAGGTTTTCCATTCAGGGGGCGTAGAATCCACCTACTTTCACTTCTGACTTATGTAAAACGATGAAATTTGGTAAAGTGACAGGGATTAAATTGCATACAAAGAAAAAAATATAAAATTTGAGATTTTCCATTCAGGGGCGTGGTATCCGCCCACTTTCTCCGAATTGGTGTTGGTTGAAGGGAGCACTTCCGACTGCTGTAAAACGATGAAATTTGGTAAAGTAGCAGGGCTTAAATTGCATACAAAGAAAAAAATATAAAATTTGAGGTTTTTTCCATTCAGGGGCGTGGTATCCGCCCACTTCCTTAGAACTGATGTAAATTATATGGCACACTTCCGATTGCAGTAGAACAATGAAATTTGGTAGAAAGGTAAGGCTCAAATTGCATATAAAGGAACAAAAATAAAAATTGAGGTTTTCCATTCAGGGGGATGGTATCCGCCCAGTTTCTGAGAAAAAGTTTAATTTATATGGAGTACTTCCGATTGGTGTAGAATGATCTAATTTGGTAGAGCGGTATAGCTTAATGTCCATTCAAAGCGAAAAATAGAAAATCTAAGAGTTTTTATTCGAAGTGTCTTTTTATTGTCATTTTGAACCTATACATGCATTTTGAAAATTCATGACTTTTCTTAGAACTAGAGTGCTCAATTTGGTACTCTTTGTTATTTTAACATGAATGAAAAAAGAAAACATTTATGTACATACCTGGAAAAATTATGAGTTTACATAAAAAAAACTCTTAACTGTGATGTGAACTATAATCAAACCATTAATTAGGCTATTAATTGATGAGCTACCGTCATCCTCAACAATTATTGCTTTTTTATGACTGAGTGGATGTAGGTACTAGTATTTATAATTAAGATAGGTATGTTAGTATTAGGTACCTTGCCAGGACAAGAAGAAACAATTGAAGTGCAAATAAAAACAACCAATAACAAACAGAAAATATACCAAAAGAAATAGGAAGCTATAAACTAAGTTGATTTTAGTAGGTAGAGTCCACCCTTCTATCTTTCCGTATCTTTCGAGATTTAAACATGGCAAAATATTAAAATCTTTGCAAAAAGGGGTGAGATCAGACCAAAACCATAAATGTTAAAAAAAGAGCCAAGTTCTTCTATACAAAAACCTTTGGGTAACAAGTCAGCCGTGAAAAGTACTGAGATCTAAAAGTACTCCAAGCTCTTACTTCATGAAGGTTTAATACCGAATATTTAAAGTAGAATAATATTGAAACAGCTAAAATGTAATAGAGAAATTTTATTATTTAATGATTACTGACTAAAATTTGATGGGCTTACTTGGCAAGTCTTTTTATGCCCAAATTCGAAAGGTTTTAAAAACTTGACCAGTGAACCTATCAAATTTCCGTCAGTAATCATTAAGTAATAAAATTTCTCTATTACATTTAAGCTGTTTCAATATTATTCTACTTTATTTTGTAGAGAGATTCGCAAATACAGAAAAGGTAAGTCAATCCGGAGGTCGCCAGGTATCCAGATACTCCATTTGCAACTGAGCTAATTTGGAAATTAGGCTCTCAGCTGTTCATCGGCACGAGTAATATAAAACCTTGATCCTGGCCAACGGTAGTCGAAATAAGGTGAAAAGAAGAAAATGGTTAGATGTGTTGCCGTACTATTGATTAGATTTAGGAGCGCCGGACACCTAATCGCCATGTCGTCGAGGGCAAGTTAAGAGTAAAAAACAATGATATTGCCATCCTTCTACACTGAACCAAAAAGGTACGTAGTATTAATAAAAAAGTGCATTAATAACAGCATTTGTACATTATTTCTCAGCCGATGTAAAAGTACATTGTTTTAACGTATGCTCGATCATTATTTATCAACGTCTTGTATTAAATAATGTTTTCTTCATCAATAAATGAATTCGTTCATTAATTAATGAAGCTGTTCATTAATAACTATGTATTTATCCACATAAAACAAGAGTATATAATACGGGCATTAATGAAATTTATCTTTAAATAATGTTTTTTGTTCATTATAGAAAGTATCAAATACATTATTTACAATGTACCTTGTACATCGAACAACGTATGGAATTCATTGTTTAATGTACAAATTCCTATAAATTCATGTTTCCTAAACATTAAAGTAATGTATCTCATTCATTAATCAATGTACACAATTAGTTATTTAATGCAAAATATTCATTGCTTTAATGTCATCCAAACATTTATCCAATGTATCTGATTCATAAAATAACGTATAAATAGCGTAATTGTATGTATAGTATTTATTGTTGAATGTACAATTTTCATTAATTCAATGATACCTATACATTGAAACCATGTATACCGTTTATAAATTAACGTACCAAATGCGTTATTTTACGTATAATATTCATTATTGAATGTATAGCATTCATTACTTTAATGTAACCTATACATTGAAACCATGTATGCCGTTTATAAATTAACGCACCAAATGCGTTATTTTACGTATAATATTCATTATTGAATGTATAGCATTCATTACTTTAATGTAACCTATACATTGAAACCATGTATGCCGTTTATAAATTAACGTACCAAATGCGTTATTTTACGTATAATATTCATTATTGAATGTATAGCATTCATTACTTTAATGTAACCTATGCATTGAAACCATGTATACCGTTCATAAATTAACGTACCAAATGCGGTATTTTACGTATAATATTTATTATTGAATGTATAGCAATTATTGCTTTAATGTAACCTATACATTGAAACCATGTATACCGTTTATTAACTAACGTATCAAATTCGTTATCTTATGTATAATTATACATTAAAGAATGTTCAACATTCATTGCTTTAATGTCCTTTATACATTGAAATTAACGTACCAAATACGTTGTTTAATGTATTATTCCAATGTATTTTTTTCCCTAAATAACGTATACCATTCATTATTTAATGTATGATATTTTTGCTTTGATGTCGTCTATACATTGATCTATATCATGTTCTTATCTGCTTATTATTGATGCTTAGAAAACGAATTCTATTGATTGGCCCGCTGAAATTTACTTTAATTAAAAGTTAAATAATACTAATCAATGAGCAATGTTATGTAAATTAAATAAAGCCAATCAATACATTCAATTTTCTAATCATTTTTTCCAAAGCTTACCTCAGCTGGTCTTGGAGTAAACTCATTCCACGAACTCTGAAAAAAAAACTCTGAAAATGGTCCAAAAGAAGTTAGTTCATATGATGACAAATTTTTGTATCTTGTTATGGTATTTATTTATGCTCTGAGATTGTTAAGTGGTACAAAAGATTTTGTAGATTAAAATTAGGTTAAGTATTACAAGTGCTTAAGAAAATTATGTTGAATGTCAAGAATTATAAAAATATTTAAAGTTTAAGTCGACTCGTTTAATGCTGAAACTAATATATGAACTTTTGAAAACTTTGTTTTACATTTTATGTTATAGAAAAAAATTTGAATAAACGTCCAAAAGGTTGAACATGCTACAGGATATTCTAAGTTAAAAAGATGAAAAATTTTAAAACAAACGTCGACAGCCCGAACAAGGCATTTAAAAGCAAATTTGACCCCATCAAAATAAACATAAAAATCCTGAAGGTTTGATTTTGATTCCCCAACTGCTATGATGAATGGCTGTACGCTTTGCGATCTTTGCTGGAGATGCTGCAGGTGATCTTCTACCTCCTGGATGGACGTTGCCGTAAAAATAAAGGCTTCTTGCGAATCCTTAATTGTATATTTAAGGTAGCTTTTTCTTCCAATTTTTTCCTTCGTAAGCGCTTTTTGGTTAGGCACCAAATATGCGTGAAGGCACGTGAATACAATTGCATTTCGACTATCTGAAAATATAATAATAATTACATTTATAGAAAACAATAATCAATTATTACAAATTATATTTAGTTATAATAAAGAATTAAAGCAAAACTTTATTTTCCCAAAATCTTATTAATGTTATTGTAGTTAAAGAGGATTTTTTCAGTAAAATCATTGTATATAAATTCTTATAGTAGTCTCATGACGAGGAACGCCACGTAATTTACCAAGCGGCAGAGAAAACAACCAAACCCAATACCCAAACCGTATATTAGCAAATTAATTTAACATTTTCTCATGTGCTATCCTTTTCTCGGCAGAGAGAGACATAAACAACAAACATGCCAATTGCTATAGCTATTCAGAGCACTCCGACTTGCACCAGCCAGTCAGCGCAGGCGCACACAAGCATGCATACATTATATTTATATGCAGAAAACCTACTGAGAAGGACAGCCTACGCTCGATTAAAGGCGGCGGCGGCGGTGCGGTGGCGACGGCACTTTGCGAATGAAATTTTGTGTATAAGTTTTTTTACAACGTTGCTTTGTTTTTTGGATACCTCTATGAGAAATGAAAATATGCATTAGGTATATGAATGAGCGAATAAGGTAGCAATATATTGCCAGAGAGGGGTTTGCGATTGATGGCGGTCCATTGTATTTAGTTTTTGCATATATGTACATGTATATGTACTTATATAGGGAAAGACATATGCATTCGTAAAAACAATCGAACTCGAGATTTTGATCAAAGTTGATATAACGATAGCGAAGACTAAAAAAGTGGGTTTCGCAATTTTGTCTGTCTGTTCGACTACCTACAGCCTAAATTGCTCGGCCGATTTTCTTTAAACTTAGTGGATATCACTTTGAATATTTCCTCCCCACGTTTTGTTTTTTTTTATGACCAAAAATAACGGTACATGCCATACGAATTTTTTCGAAATTTTATAAATATTTTTTTTCTCAAAAACTGTTCGACAGATTTTAAAAATAAAAATACAAAAAAATTTCATTTATTTAAAGCTAGATAGTATAGTTGAAAAAAAAATGTGCGAAAAATGGTTATTGAGGGTATATACTCCCCATGGAACCTTTTTTTCGTTTTTGATTTTCTCAAAAACGGTACAACCGAATTTGATAATTTTTTTTTGCTAAAGCTCCCGAAAAACTTTAATAGAATTGTGTATTCAAATTTTCAAAAAAATTTTTTTTGGATTTTTAAAAAAAACTTCAATTTTTTTTTCAAAACTCAATATTTCGAAAACCCAATGCTATTTTTTTTAAACTTGATAAATTAATGAGAGTTTCTCAATATAATCTACAAGATGTGAGATTTTTTTTTTTATTTTACCTAAAAATAACGGTACCCACCATAAAAATGTTAAAAAATGTTAAAATATTGTTTTCAAAAATCGTATTTTTCTTGAAAACGGCGCCTAGAATTTAGATATTTTTTTTTTCTTTCAATTAATTTTTATGATCTTTGATTTAATAAAAAAAAAAAAAATTAAGATATCACAGCTTGTACTTACCATAGAACTATTTTGTCTAATTTTCAATTTCTCACATATCGGCATTACGAATTTTAATGAAATTTTTTATAGAGATGCTTCTAAAAAGTTTTAAATAAAAGTTTAAATATCAAAGAAAGGAAAAGCTATGAAGCTGTTTACGAAAAAAGAATGCTAGCAACGCTTCCTGATAATAAACAATAAAGTCTGATTTTCAACTTTGACATCGCTTTTTGATGATTTAAAAAAAGGGTAACTTTGGTGTACCCTGACCCATGTTAAAATAAATTTCTCTGTCAGTACTCACAGTAGGGACCTCATTCTGCACTTTTTTTAGTATAATACTAACCTTTAAAACTACGTTTAAATTGAGCGGATATGTTTTTAGGGTTACCAGATATTCGATTTTAAATGGTGTTCAATTTTTCTTTCCCGAGCAAAATTTTGACTTTGAGGTCAATTTTTTTTTAATGCGTCATAAACACAAAGTTTTCTTATTTTTACCTGATGAAGAAAACAATAATAAAAAAAAAAACTCATTAAGTGCACCCAAACACCCATACATCTTTTGATACATGGGAAAATTTTAAACAGTTAAAAATTTTAGGTTTTTTACCTACTTTTATTGCAGCACTTGGCAATCGGAGTGGTTTTCCAAAAATTGATAGTTTTTACCTAATTTTTAATACTGTGCGATCATGAAGAGGGTTAAAAATATACTTACAGAGCAAGAGCCCGTGAACCCCAAACCTTCTTTATTTTATAAAAGCTGAAAGTTTGTCAGTGCATGCTCCCAACAAAGTTAAGAACAATGAACTATTATGAAGTTTGTATTTTATTTGTATTAAAAAACAGTTGTAATATGAAATAAAATGCACGACTGGATCGCACTAACTTGCTCTTATGTAAAAAAATTTTAAATTTTAAATAGTTACATTTACAAATTTACAACATGGATTTAATGAGATAAAAATTTTCAAATGCATGGAATTACCGTCTGATTTCCAAAAAAAGTATAAAATTCTGCAAACGAAGTTTGTAAATCGTTTTATTATAAAAGTTATTTTTTATATAAGAAATATTGAATATTTCACGCGTATACAAATTTTCTTTTTTCCAAGAAATGTTCATACTTTTTTGAAACCCAATATTATAATATAAGTTTTTTTTATTTTAATAAATTAATAATTCGCAAATCGCGACCTTAGAACAATAGGGTTCTTACTGACTTTTTTTTTCAAAACTGAGTTATACATGTGGTCGTAGCAAATCGAGTATGCTCGATCTGTTTCATCCATATTTGTCTCCATATTTGTCTCCTTTAGTTTCCTATTAAGTCAATAAAAATGCAGGAAGCAGAGTTCTATGTACATCAATTTATTAAAAACTAAGTTCACAAAGTTCTAATTGGTAAATAGAACCTACACTGAAAATAAATTCCTAGGTAATATTGACAAAAACGTTTTGTTGACCTTTAACAAAACAATTTTATCGTTATGATAAAATTTTTGTCAATACGAAAGAATGATTTTGTTGATTTCACAAAATTTTTATAATCCAGCATGATTTTTTGTCAGTTTAACAAAATATGCACTACAAATAATATAATAAGTATCAAAAATGTAGTTAGGGCCTTCACGATATTATGGGCAGTGTGAGCTTTGCTATTAATTAACTTTTCTTTAGTAATGTTTATTTGTTTTCCTATATAAAAAATTCAAAACAAAAAAAGGAATAAAAACTTCGTTCAACAAAAATTCTTATTTCTTTCACATAACAGGGTTCTATCTGAACAATTACATTTGTTATCATGACACTTAGTATCAGGTAATTAGAACCTTATTGTTCTATGCTCAAATGACTTAGCGTTGAGTAACAAGGTTCTATCCATTTTTTCAACCTGCAAAATTATGAATTAAATATGTTGTAGATTTTTTAATTCAGATCAACATAACTTAGTACAAAATTTGTGTTTTCAAAAAATCAAAATATAAAAGTTATTGACAAACAAAATTCAATCTCTGTGACTTAAGTGTAGTTAGAACCCTATTGTTCTAAGGTCGCGAAATTTGCTCAAAATTCGTAGATAAACATGAAAAGAAATATTTGTTAGTAATTTGAAATTGGAACGCCAAATATCTCCTTTTTTATTTCTTTTTAACAAAATGTTCTAGGTTATATGCATACAAAATATTTTTTGCAAAAGAAGTTATCTTATTTTATTTTCTAAATATTACGAGTAGTTATGTGTATATCAATAAATTTCTAAAATTGGTATACTACATTTTTTCTAATTTTATTTTTTTTTAATTAGGTAATTTAAATTTTCCATACTACATTATGTTATGTTTGTATGCCGAAACGAGTATAGCCAAATGAATTTGCACCTTGCAACAACAAAATTGAGTTTTTATGCTGTGAATTAGCGATATATACTTCATTTCCAAATTATTATAAAAACAGTGATGGATTGGTGATATAAATTGAAGCAGTTCAATTTAGTCTTTCTTTTGTTATAGTTTATTTTAGGTTGTTCAAGCTGGTTGAGTTTTTTTTTAATATAAACCCATGTCCGGCGGCTACCAGTTCAGGTGTGGTAGGAACTTGAAATTTCACACACTGTCTATTTTTGGTCTAATTAGAGAAAATCTGAAAACAAATTTTTTGGAAAAGCTTTTAGTTTTCCGGGAAATTCACGTTGCGTTTTCGCAACATCCGCATTTATAGGTATAGAGTTCAAGTCAAATTTAATCAAATATTTGTTTGATAAAGCGTATTAAAACAGAAAATAAATTAATAATGCATTATTTTAATTTAAAAAAATTAACATTATAGGTATGTATGGTACATACATATATAGCTATGTATGCTCATGAAATATTAATTTTTGTATGGTAATCGCATTTAAAGATAAACATTTGTTTTTCGTTACATGCGATACGTGAATTGAAAGGTGGCACTCCCTAGATCACGAATATGCAATTTTTAACTCGCTAAGATGCCTAGTTTAGCCAGAAATCACGTTTGAAAATGTCAACTTTGGGGGGTCTACAGAGCTTCGTTTAGCCGTAAATCGCATTTAAAGATAAACATTTGTTTTTTCGTTACATGCGGTACGTGGATTGAAAGGTGGCACTCCCTTCACGAATATACAATTTTTAACTCGCTGAGATGCCTAGTTTAGCCAGAAATCACGTTTAAAAGTACATTGGGTGGCAAATTTTTGTCAAGAAATATTTTTGAAAAAAAATGTATGAAAAATCAAAATTTCTTAAAAAAAAATTGAAAAAAAAAAATTTATTGGAAAAAAGTTTTTTGAAAAAATATTTTTGATAAAATGTCCAAAAATATTTTTGGCAAAAGTTCAAAAATATTTTGGTCAAATGTCCAAAAATAATTGGCCGAACCATTGAAATTCATCTTATCTCTCTAAAGATGGAGGAGGTTTACCTCCTCGGAGTTCTAACATTTCTTTCCATTTGTTAAAAAATAAATCAAAATAAAATATTCTGAATTCGGTTTTATTACCAAATTCTGTTTGGCACTATTTCGGTTACCATAACGAAATAAAGCCAATTTGAAATTATTTTGTTTTCAAAAATGAAATAAAACCAAATTTAGAATTTGAGTTTATTAAGTTCAAATGACTCTAGATCTAATTACAAAGTCGAAAAAATGGCAGCCTCGCTGATTAATCGTATCAAAATGTAAGCAAACCAGATTGTATGAGAAATGAAACAAAATTCACAAAACTATCATACACTCTCAATACTATTTGTTTGTATTCATCTCGCACCTGGCATATACAACTTGATATACCTACCTACAATTGATTCTGACAGCAAAAAGAAACGCAGATAGGATTTTCTCCCTTACCCTCTTTTAAAAATATATCACTACCGCATCTCTTCTTTTATTTTCTTATATTTTTCCCTTTCACGTAGTATATCTTATATCACAACCGCATCTCACTGGCGATATTAATATTTCTGCGGCAGAGATAAAAAACTTTTAATTCAGTTTCATGAGACTACTATAGAGTTAATATACAAAGGTAAAATAAAATTTTGTTTCTACCTAAAATCAATAGCGACTTAATTCACTTTTTCAAGATACAGTAAGACCCGCTTAAGAGAAACGGCAAAATGTCACAGTCTTTCTTTCACTTAAGCGGGTTTTTCACTTAAGCGAACCCCGCTTAAGTGAAAAATAATTTCACTTAAGCGGAGTTCGGATAAGTGAAAAAAAAATTTCACTTAAGCGGATTTAAAAATTCCATTAAGCGGAGATTAAATGCTAGAAACAATATTTTTTTTAATCTTTTGAACTTGCCTTGAAAGAAGTTAAATAAAACAACGACTAAATAACACAGAAATAATTTATTGAAAAAAGAAAACTAGCAAATTTTTGTTCTGTTCGATTCAATTTTTTGTTTCACTTAAGAGAGTTTTTTTGAATGAAGTATATTAAAAATTAACTGAAAATATGTTTCAGTTATCCGGGTTTTTCACTTAAGCGAGTTTCACTTAAGCGGAGTGTTTTAAGGGAAATTGGTCGGAAAATACTTGGGGATGAAGAAAGTGTTTCAGGTAAGCGGGTTTTTCTCTTAAGCGGGTTTCTCTTAAGCGGGTTTCTCTTAAGCGGGTTTTACTGTAATCAAAAACATAGTTTTTGTTTTTTTTTTTTTTTTTTTTGAAAATAAGTCTTTAACTTTTGGTTAAATTGTTTGTTGCATTTGTTTTTCAAATATATTTCATATTTTTTTTATATTACTTAGCTTTGTAACATTCACACCCAATACTGGAGTGATACAAATTTTATATTTAAAATTTAAAATTTTTGTAATAAAAGTAAGAATATAAGAACTTCACTTTTAAAAATATTATTAGTTAATTTGAAATTAAATGTATTATTTAAGATAACAATTCCTATAAGAAATGTCTACCAAAATAGAAATTTGATTAGATTAAAACTGGACAAAATAAGTTTTGAGAGAAAAAAAAAAATAATTCGTGTTTTAGTAGGCGGACTTTTAGATGGAATTAAATGATTTTAATACTTACTTTCATTTATGTCGGTGTCCTTTATGCAACTTAGAGGTTTAACAGATTCTCTGTCCTTAATATGATGCTCTGTTGACAAAAATCTATATATCTTCTCATAACTGTCATTCCAGTTGTCTACGAGGGAATAGGTAGTGTTGAACAACGCTTTGAAGTCCATATCAACCTAGTGATTATTAATTTTATCAATAAAGTTATTGTTCAAATAATATTTGAAATGGAAATATTATGATACTGACTTATAATAAATGAAAATAATGCTGGATCTATAGTCAAATTGGTCAAACTAAAAACAAGGGTTTGTAGTTTGCCAAGTCAAATTGTTTGTCTACTATTTGTTATTAACATTACCAATCTATGACCTTGGGGCAATTTGTACTGCGGCCATTTTTCCAGTGTATTTTTCGTTGAATCGGAACTACTCAATTCATTTAAACGGTATTTTGTACAGGCCTGCCAATATCTGTCGAATTCCTCTGAGCTTAAATGGTCAAATTTCAAAGATTTTATGTACTCCTCAGCATTTGTTTCTGGAACTGAAATATTTCAATATTTATTAATGAAAATATATTGCAAAGTGATATGTTTCATTAATGATGTTTTATTTTTTTATGACTGTCTTTTTTAAAAAGAATTTGTAACATTATTTCTTTTTTCTTCAGATTTGGTCACCTTTAAAGGTACTAAGAAAAATATTCTTATCACAATCATCATTAAGTTTGTTTTTGAATAAGCCCTGAAATTCCATCTTAATAGGAAAATGTGTATTTTCCCGAAAAGAACTATCACAGAATCCATTGTAATGAAAAATCTTACACAAATTGATTTGTTGATGAAAAATTTTAAAACAAACGTCGACAGCCCGAACAAGGCATTTAAAAGCAAATTTGACCCCATCAAAATAAACATAAAAATCCTGAAGGTTTGATTTTGATTCCCCAACTGCTATGATGAATGGCTGTACGCTTTGCGATCTTTGCTGGAGATGCTGCAGGTGATCTTCTACCTCCTGGATGGACGTTGCCGTAAAAATAAAGGCTTTTTGCGAATCCTTAATTGTATATTTAAGGTAGCTTTTTCTTCCAATTTTTTCCTTCGTAAGTGCTTTTTGGTTAGGCACCAAATATGCGTGAAGGCACGTGTTATTTTTTATCAATACTCGTAATATTTTTCAATTATAATAGAATTCAAAATTGTTCTTAAAGTTGAGAAAACAGGATGATCAAAGTAAAAAAAGGACAAAATTTGTGAAACGATGTCTCATAGTTTGAATACAGCATTTAAAAGAAAACTTTACCTCTTCAAAATAAACGTAGAAATTCGGAAAATAAGTTTTTGATTCTATACCAACGGCAATAATTATGAACGGCTGGACGCTTTCTGATTTTTACCAGAGATGCTGTAAGTGATCTTCTAATTCTTGGATGGACTTTGCGATACCAACGAAAGTTTCTTGGAAATCTTTTAAAGTACGTATATTTAAGGAAGCGTTTCTACTATTCTTTTCACGAAGGGTCAATTTGCTGAGATATTGTTGATTCAATATCACAATAAAAATCGCAGAACACCAACAAAAATTAAATCTGAATATAAAAATTATTTGACCAATTCAATTGATTGATTCAAACAATATTTTTTAAGAAAAATCTTAATTTGACCATTAAACAATAGAAAAAAAATCTGAAAAAAACATTGCTTTCTTAATTTTTTTGTGTAGTGTTTTCATTTTCAATATTTCTATTGATATTTTTTATAAAATTAAAGTGCTCTACGTTGCGTACAAGACCAAGTAATCTCATGTAATCTACTGATAAAACTATCATGTATTACATCCATGCAGTCAATATGCCAATAAATTACAAGTGTAATATTTTTATTGTTTTAAAGTCCCATTTCTGCGTTAACCACATTATTAAAAACAAAATTTTGTAAGAACTTATACACAAAAGTAATACTAAGTATCAATTTGATATACTCAGCAGGTTTTTATCTCTAAATTATCCAAAAATCTATGAAGTTCAAAGAATAAAAATATAAAGTTTCAATTTTATGTTTTATTGAGAGAAATCCTTTTTTTCTAAATAAGTGGTTAGTGCCGAGGACTTTAAAGACAAAAAACAAGGCAAGAAATATGTTAGACTTACTAAGTAATTTTTCTTCAGATTTTTCGTTAATTTTGGAACTTGATGGACTTGAAGCAGTTGTTCTTAAACAGGATTTCAGATTGCTGAATTTGTTATAAATTTTTCCCCTTTTACACGTCCTATAGTATTCCTATCAAGCAGGAGGGATAAGATTATATTTGTGGTATTATTCAAACAAATAACATATTAAGAAATAAACGATTAACATATACATACATCGATTTATAAGAAAGAACGATTTTAGTTAACAGAAAAGTATTTTTGTAGAAACCTATTCAAACTTATATATTAGATTGCCGAATGTAGGCGCTAAGTTAAGGTTTTTTTTTTCGTTCAACTTATACTTTGTATATGTGTTAATATGTATGCCTCATTTTTTTCGGGTAATCTTTATAACTATACAAAATTTTAGTATCTGTGAAACAAATTGACTTGTAATCGTTCTTTCCCTATTCCTTTCAAAGATATTTTAGGCGTCATTTTTGAGAGCGGGATAGGTTCATTTTTTCTTTTACCTGAGTAAACATGTTAATATTAATGAAAATTACCGGTTTTTCAGAGCCGAATGGAATTATTGCTCTATTGAATATATGATTAATAAAATTATCGAACTTAACTCTTTTTTTTCAAAAGTGGGCCTATTCCACATCCAAAAACCCGCCCATAATGTAGGATATAGTTGGTATGGATATAGCATAAAATATAATTCAATTGTATTACCAGCATTTCCGTTGGAAATCGTTCAACGATTTCCTGCTCGATGTCATAACTTGTTCTCAGGTCCAGTCTTACATTTTGTTCTTCAAAATAAAAAGCAATTGCATTCACTAGCATTGCTCTTTGTTCTTCTCCAAATTTGTTTTTCTGTTCGTAGAACTCTGTTAATAATTTACCTTTTATTGTATTATTAAGGACATCGCTTAATGTTATCCTTTTTTTATTTGATGAACCACGAGTAGATGTAGGAGAAGATGCTGGAGACTGAACGGTGCTAGGGGTGCTCGGTGAAGAGTATGGAGTATTTCTGTTGGAATGCATAGCCATTGAAGAACTACTTCTACTGACTGGTGATGATAGTAACAAGGAATTTCGAATACCGAAGTTATTTATAAGAGGCAAGCCGATGAAGTTTCGCCACTTTTCCAACTGATCTTCAAACACAATTTTAATTCCATCGGCAAAATCTTTCAAGATCATTGGAATATGCCATACTTTAATGACCTTTAGAACAGATACCCATACTTCTTTTTCTATAAAAATTAAGTAATTAAAAGCATTTTAAGAACATATAAATATACACATAGAAAATATTCTTACGTATTAAAACATCAGCCAAAAAACTCATTTCCCAGCTATTGAGTAATGCTATTAACTCTTCTTTTTGATGATCTAGCGTGTTTTGAAGATATTCTGGTGCACTATTGGTTTCATCAGCACCAATATTAATAACGATGATATCGCCATCGGCATTCCCATTTCCATCCTCAAATTCAATATCTGTCAAATTAATTTGACAGCCAGCGGCTTCTTGTTCTGCATCTGCGTCCATTACGTTTAGAACTTATGAAAGTAATAAAGTGAGAATTTATATTCGACTTGGGAAGTAATAATCTTTAATTTTTAGCATATTTCTTCATCTCGGCGTTTTAATTAAAGTGATAGGAAATCCTATAATGAAATGTCATAGGCCAAAAAAATGTGGATTGTATTGTATGAAATTTATTTTCTGACAAAATAATAAAACTGAAGAATTTTCAGTACGAAAAATATATAAAATGATATACAATTCAATATCGTCTTTTAAAAGAGCTATGTAAAATCCATTTTTATATTGATATCCGTTAAATTTTACTTCTTCATATGATTGTATATAGATTAGTTACTCTTTTTTAATATCGTGCATATAATATTGTTGTAGGAGCTTTTCGTTTTGTCTGATTCCTTAAATATAACACTAGAATTATTATTGCACCTTAATTCCAGTAAAGAAGAAGCAAATTGAAGCTGATACTTTTTTGCCAATGTCAAGCAATTATTTTTATGTGATGTTGTTGCGTTGGAATATACTTTAAATTGCCTATGCTTGGCCTCGTATTTGAAACACCAAAAAGTTTTAAGAGGCCCGGACATTTGATAACAGTTGGATAATGAATTAGGTTGTGGTGTTTTGGTTTGAGGGTATCATCAAAGCAAAGGATCATGTCGATTATTTCAAAGAAATTGATAAGAAACTTCCAAACATAATCATCATCAGAAATATAATCGCCAACAATGATTGAAAAGCAATACATAAAAGTTTTCATTTTTCTTGCTGACATTCTTAAATGTTTTTTTGTTAAACGCGTTGTTGTTATTTCGCCTGAGAAGTTATCAATTTCAATAGGGCCATAATCAAAGGTTCGCTTTCTTGAGTTTAAAACTTTAAGGTTAAATTATTTGGCTGTTTGTGTTAAATAAACAATTGCATGACATATATTATAGGTAAGCATGGAAAAGAGTAATATATATTACTTACAGAATGTTGCCCACTATGAGATCCTGGAGGATTGTTTATTTCAAATTCGTCGTTATATAAAAAATACGGAATGAGTTTCTTGCCAACATATAGTTTGATTTTTTGTTTCCATAATTCTCCTTGAACAAAATTGGAAACTCAAGAATCTGTATAATATTTATTCATAGTTTCCAGAGTATCATTTAAGTAACCTTTCTGTTCAAATATTTTACAAAATTGAACGGATTTCTGCATTCCGATACTATATTCATTATGTAATTCTGGACAAACTTTACTTAATTTGTGTGTAGAAAATGATTTGAAAAGTTCTAACAATGGATCTGTGATACACTATTTTACGCTCTTTTGTATTTCATATACATCTTTTCTATTAAAGTTGTTATTTGAATGCAATTTTAATGACAATTTTACTGCAGATTTGAAAAAACTATCCAACTCAAGTTTAAGATCGTATTCTTCCTGATAATGTTCTGTTATTTTATCAAAACCGCTTTCCGTTTCTTGTAAAATTTTTCTTTCGCAAGAAGTACTGTTCGATTTATCAGGAATTTCTGTTACGTTTTTATGTATATCAATTTCTTTTTCAAGCTTGCTAGCATGTTTTCTTATCGCATGTCTTTTGAAGCTTCCTAAATCTTGAAATACTTGATAACAATATTTTTCAATACTTACATCTAAATGTGCTTCTTGTCTTAAGATCATGTATTCTTTTAAAATGATGAATAAGAAGCTCGATGGTTTTAAAATTATTTTTACACAAGTAACAGATCATGGTGTACCTACAAAAAATATCTCATTATTATTTATAACGAATAATAATGCTTTACAATTTTTCGTTCGGTAAACATTTTTTTAAAGAAATGCTCTGGGGATAGTAAAAATTAAATGCCAGTTATTCAATACTAAGTAAACTCTGAGTTAAGCGAAATCTATGAAACCCTGAAAATGAAATGGACTTGAGTTACTTGAGAAGCAGTTTTCCAATAGAAGATTAACTTTTAACATAATAAAAGGGAGATCAGTTGTCTATATTAATTATCTTTTACTTTAATTTTTGAAAAACCAATGGCTAAAAAGCTAGGGCTACATTATGTGGAACTATAAAAAATGCAAAAGTGTTCTGATACTCATCTGTATTATATGTCTTCCTATTAGCTCACCAACTTTGTTCCGTCAATTCTAAGACTAAAAACATGTTTAGAATTTATCTCGTGTTTAAGTTATTTAAAAATTTTAAACAAAACAAAATTGCATAAGCAAATTTTCAAAAAATATTAAAGAAAAATTTTAAGAATAGTTTCAAAATATTACAATCATATTACTTTAAATTTAAAATTTAATATCAATGTTACATTAGCCGTGTTTTTTTGTAAAAGTTATCCGTAGCACTGTAGGATTTTATATGAATAACAAATACAACATCCGCAGTAGGATCACTGCCGATAAAAGGAGAAGTGAAATCCTGCTGCGGATAAAGATTTGAAGTTTATTCGAGTATCGGCAGTGATCCTTCTGTGGATGTTGTATTTGTTATTCATATAAAATCCTACTGTACTAGGGATAACTTTTTCAAAAAAACACGGCTATTAATCAACAAAAAACACATTAGTTTAAAGCTGTGTTCATTGTATATGACTTTAAACAAAATAAAATGCACGACTAGGTCGCACGAGATGACTCTTATCTAAAAAAACTAAAAATTTTAAATGATTCAAACAATTCTCTTATTAGTTCGAGCTAAAAATAGAATACCATGTGCCATGGTTTCTTAAAAAATAATCTTTTATATACAAAATTTTTAAAACATTTCTAAGGAAAAATTTAGTGCATCAACTAAAAGTTTGTATTACTGTACGAATAAAAATTAAATTGCCCAAAAAAATACTGACCCGTTTTAAAGATATCTAATTTTCCAAAAATTAAAATGATTTTGTAGTTTCCAAGATTCAAACATTTTTTTTTTTAAGTTTTGATATGCAATGTTTTTCAAACTTTTAAGAAGCTTTTCTATTAAAAAAAATATCATTAAAATCCGTTATGGATAGTAAGAAATTAAAAAAATTATTAAATTATAAGCCATAAAAAAAATTATATTATATTATATTTCGAGAAAAATACGATTTTCGTAAAGTTATTTTCTCATATCTTGTTGATTGTATTAAGAAACTTTTAATTTTAAAGATTAACAACATCGAGCATGGTTTTCGAAATATGTATTCAGTCTTAGACAAAAATCCAAAAAGGGTTTATTTGAAAATTTAATATTCTATTCAATACTATTCTAACTTTTAGAAAACATAAGCATAAACAAAATCGTTTAAATCGGTTGTACCGTTTTAAAAAAAAATCAAAAAACAAAAAAAAAATAGTTATATTTCTTTTATATAGTTAATTTCTGAAAAAAAAAAATAAATAAATGAAATTGTTTGAACCATTTTTCTGAAGAAAAATTGAACTAAATGAATTTTTTTTTATTTGTGGAAAAGCTTTTGACAAAAAAAAATAATTTATAAAATTTCGACAAAAATCGTTTGGCAGGTACCGTTATTTTTGGTCTTAAAAACAGAACAAAATATATGGGACGGCAAATTTTAGAATATTATTTACCAAGTTTGATGAAAATTGGTCGAGCCGTTTAGGCTGCAGTCGAACAGACTTTATTCGTCTTCGCTATCATCGCAATGTTAATTTTGATCAAAATCTCGAGTTCGATTTTTTTCCGAATGATTAACTTGCCTACACCTATAAGTCCAAAGTTAAAATTATAATAACTATCATTAAAACTATATTGAAGAACAAAAGTTCACTGAATTGAAAATTAAATGAAATTATGAAATATGAATCAATGACTTACAAAATTTCGCAATTAGCTATATAGTACCGTTAATTAATTCGTTTAAAAGATATATTAAAAATTATATTTATGATGGTACCTTTTTATGTACTTTCAAGAATAAATTTAAGTTTTTAATTTTATAATAAACTCCAAGATCCAGACAACCGCCTTCAACAAAAGACAATGAACGAATAAATCAATAGCTTATTGATTTGCTTGTCTTTCAAATGACGCTTGGCTTTTAATGTACCTATGCACAATTTAATGCAAAATAAACATTGGTTCAATGCTGTATGCTTGTTGTTCAAGGGAAAAGTACATTGTTTAATGTATTTTTTACTAGTTTAATATTTGTTTACGTAAAGTAAGAACTTATGTTCATTAATGGAATGAGAAGATGCTTTGTTTGGTTCATCAAAAATGTTTTTTTTTATCAATTAATGCACTAGTACGTTAATGTGCAAGCTTGTTTTTTGATGACTTTAAACAGACATTTATATCTTGCATTATTAAAATTATAAATGAAGATAATATCTTTCAATAAATATATAGAAAGTGGAACATTTTGGCCTGACAACCTCCAAAAGAGTTGTATAAAAACAAAAATTCACTGCACCAAATAGATATATATATGTATATGTATGTGGGGATATGGAATTATAAAATATAAATCGATTACTTACCAATTTCACAAAAAGGGGAGAGATATTTTGTATAATTGATTCGTTTAAAAATATTTATATGATGGTACAAATTTTATGTACTTTTAAGATAAAATTTATTTATTTTAAATGAATTTAAAGAACCGCACAACCACTCTTAACAAAAGACAATGAACGAATAAATCAATAGCTTATTGATTTGCATGTCTTTCAAAGGACGCTTGGCTTTTAATGTACCTATGCACAATTTAATGCAAAATAAACATTGGTTCAATGCTGTATGCTTGTTGTTCAAGGGAAAAGTACATTGTTTAATGTATTTTTTACTAGTTTAATATTTGTTTACGTAAAGTAAGAACTTATGTTCATTAATGGAATGAGAAGATGCTTTGTTTGGTTCATCAAAAATGTTTTTTTTTATCAATTAATGCACAAGTACGTTAATGTGCAAGCTTGTTTTTTGATGACTTTGAACAGAACATTTATATCTTGCATTATTAAAATTATAAATGAAGATAATATCTTTCAATAAATATATAGAAAGTGGAAACTTTTGGCCTGACAACCTCCAAAAGAATTGTATAAAAACAAAAATTCACTGCACCAAATAGATATATATATGTATATGTATGTGGGGATATGGAATTATAAAATATAAATCGATTACTTACCAATTTCACAAAAAGGGGAGAAATATTTTGTATAATTGATTCGTTTAAAATTATTTATATGATGGTACAAACTTTATGTACTTTTAAGATAAAATTTATTTATTTTAAATGAATTTAAAGAACCGCACAAACACGAAACAAAACCGCACTTAGCAAAACACACTGACCGACTAAATCAATGGCTGATTTATTCGCATGTGTGTATTGTATACCAAAGGAAAGGACGCTTGGGTTTTAATGTATCTGTTCATAATTTTACGCGAAAAAAACATTGTTTAATGGTGTGTATACGTTGTTTGATAAGCGTTCATAAGTTACTACCTTGTAAACCTAGGTCGAGTTGAAATCAGCATCGTTTGATTCTATTGCGCTCGCTCAGTCGAGGTGAATCAAATTATGGCTATCCCTCTCTCCAAATTCCATTTCTATCTTTCGATTTCGCATATAAACATATAGTAATTACCCTAAGACCCTGTTTAGATTGGTTGTTTTCTTTCTGTAGTTGAGTAAAGTCGTGCATACACTTTGTGGTTTTCACTTCTGTTCGTTTTTGTTGCACAAGAACAAATTATAAATTTACGAAATATTATTAAATGGAGTAGTTTGGAAGTGAAACAGGAAATTTCATTCCAATCTTTATGATTTAATCTTTACTGTCGTGTACCTTTCTACCTAGTTGATTTCAGGTACAAGCTGTCGTGCGACACCAGAATAAAAACAACCAATATTAAAAGGGTCGTAGACGGTGTTCATGAGTGTTAGGTTGTCCCATCGTTGTATGAAGAAAAAAAATTTCTCGAATTTTTTATCGAAAGAGATATAAAAAGTTGCGTATTAACGAGTAGAATCTGAATAAGTACTTACTTTTTGATTTGAACATAACTTTTGGGCTCTACCGCGGCTTAAAGATCTTAAAATAAGGTAAGAAACTCGTTGTATGAAAAAACAAAATTTCTCGATTTTTTTATCGAAAGGGTTTACAGAAGTTGCGTATTAACAAGTAGAATCTGAATAAGTACTTACTTTTTGATTTGGACATGACACATGAGTAAAGTAAGTAAAAACCTATATTTTAAGATCTTTAAGCCGCGGTAGAGCACAAAAGTCATGCCCAAATCAAAAAGTATGTAAGTACTTATTCAGATTCTACTTGTTCTTACGCAACTTCTGTAACCCCTTTCGATAAAAAAATCGAGACATTTTTTTTCTTCATACAAAGACGGGACACGCTGGTGTTCAGGGACTCTCTTATAAATGATGCAATTCAAATTGCGATTTTTAGGAATTTGGGCTTCCATAAGCCAGCGCCACAACGAAACGTTCGCCTATCAAATTAATTTTAAATTGAGATACATTACTTAAGATATAAATTGTTCAAATGCATGACAAGCACGTGCAAGTCTGTTAGTAAATTCCGGTTGATGTTGCATATACACACATCAAGCATGAGTCTTCAATCTTTTAATTTTACATCTATAGTATGGTGAGAAGACGTTATTTTTTTTGCAAAATTGTGTTCTTTCGAATTTCTTTGAGATTTTTTTAATTTTATCCGAGTGATTTGTTTTATTTTGTCCGTTTATTTCATCATACAATTTGTGTTTGTGTTACTGTTTTATTATTACAATCAGTGCTTAAGTGGTGCTCTGATTAAATTAACTAATAAATGCTTGATCAATCATTAATCTTGCATTTACACTATTTCAACGTACTATACACAAATGAATTGATGCTTGATCAATCGTCAATCTTGCATTTACACTAAAGGTATTCATGTAAGCACGGAAAACCCTGATAAACCTCGGAAACCAGATAATTTTATCTCTGCAAAAACGAGCTGTCAAAATTTCTATGGGAAAAACTTTCTGCAAATATGATAAAATTATCTCAAGAATTTGATACGGAAAGTGAAGAAATAAACCTAATAAACTAAAGAAATATGCATTTTGACTTTTAATTTGATATTTCATAAAATATTTCCCACATTTGCGCAAGTATTTTTTAGGGGGTGTTCATGAAAACATGTTGCGCAAAGTTATATCTTTCTACAAAGTGGAAAATTATCTTGTTTCATGAATACCCTTACTATTTCAACACAGTAAGATAGATTGAAGGAAAATGAAAAGATTGTGAATTTTTCACGTGTTTCTCATGCATTTGAACGATGTACATATACCTGGTTTTAAAGTATCAACACTAACGCGATAGTGTCATCCCGTGATTTTTCATGAAAAAATAGTTTGATTGCCGTAAGTTTCTTTGTCGATATGTCCTTGTCTCATCGGTCTAGGAGAGATAACATTTTATTAAAAATCGCCTGTGCAATCGAAAAGATATCAAAAGAGAAGCAAAGATAGAAAATTGCGAAGTTAAGAAGAAGAAAGAAGAAAGAAGAAAGAAGAAAGAAGAAAGAAGAAAGAAGAAAGAAGAAAGACTAAACTCCTTTTAAAGCTTTTGGAAAATTGAAAAATAAACATGGATAAGAAAATTGTGTTTGATTTGTCATTTAAGATATGGATTTGTCAAACAAACATAAACCAGAACTCTATACTTACTTTTAGCAAAATGTTTTGAATGTAGAAAGTTGATGCGTGGATATTATTTTCTTACATTTTTTTCGCATATATTTTTTATAAAACACTATTTAATATGACCGCTTATGAATTCAAATAGAGCAACAAACTAACTTGCGGTTAAATGAAAATATACTATCATTGGTGCAGATTGGTATTAGTTTTGCAGGATTTCCAGTTCGATTATTTTTGTATAGGCACATATTATTTTCATTTTATTTTCAAATTTCAACAGCGAATTAAAAAGGTAAAATAAAAAAAATAGTTCATTTTAACTTGAACAAAAATTATTTTTACTAAAAACTGCTGTGTTTTTAAAAGCATTCCAACAAACTGAAAGAGGAATAAGGATTTAAAAGCGGTCACTCGAAAAATATTCTTGAATGAATAAAAAACAACAGAGAGATTTGTCACGAATATTCCATTGAATAAAAAACGTAAAATTATTATTCAGAATATTTATTTTTGCTGATAACGAGCAAACTATCATGAGTTTTGGTGTGGACTCTGTTAAATCTTGTTCCGCCAATTTGTTATCTCAAGACTTTTCTGCTGAAATCTCAAATTTCGGTTTAGTGTGAGCAGAGTATCAAATCAGTGAAGAGTGTGTACGCAGACTTAATCCATATAGTCAGAAAAAAATACTAATTATTTTCAATAATTGATGAATATTGTTCATGAAGATAATGTAAATTTTACATCAAATAAAGAATTTATAAAATGACTGAGATTAATGTACAATACTAACTTTAAATAATGGAAGCATTCATTAATCAATGCAGGACTAAAAAACATATTGGGAATTATTTTCATTAATTAATGAACTTTTTTCATGAAAATAATGATTTTTTTTTGTTAAATAAGGAAGCGGTTCATTAATAAAATGAATGCCCTTATCTTGAAATTGATGTACAATACTTACCTTAAATAATGAAAGCTTTCATTATTAAATGCAGGGCTAAAAAACAAATTATGAACTGTTTTCATTAATTAATGAACTTTTTTCATGAAAGTAATGTATAATTTTCATTAAATAATGAAGCGGTTCATTAATAAAATTAATGCCCTTATTTTGGAATTGATGTACAATACTTTCCTTAAATAATGAAAGCTTTCATTATTCAATGCAGGGCTAAAAAACAAATAATGACTTATTTTCATTAATTAATGAACATTTTTCATGAAAATAATGTATTTTTTTCATTAAATAATGAAGCGGTTCTTTAATAAAATTATTGCCCTTATCTTGAAATTGATGTACAATACTTACCTTAAATAATGAAAGCTTTCATTATTCAATGCAGGGCTAAAAAACAAATTATGAACTGTTTTCATTAATTAATGAACTTTTTTCATGAAAGTAATGTTTATTTTTCATTAAATAATGAAGCGGTTCATTAATAAAATGAATGCCCTTATTTTGGAATTGATGTACAATACTTTCCTTAAATAATGAAAGCTTTCATTATTCAATGCAGGGCTAAAAAACAAATTATGAACTATTTTCATTAATTAATGAACTTTTTTCATGAAAATAATGTATTTTTTTCATTAAATAATGAAGCGGATCATTAATAAAATAAATGCCCTTATCTTGGAATTGATGTACAATACTTTCCTTAAATAATGAAAGCTTTCATTATTCAATGCAGGGCTAAAAAACAAATTATGAATTATTTTCATTAATTAATGAACTTTTTTCATGAAAATAATGTATTTTTTCCATTAAATAATGAAGCGGTTCATTAATAAAAATCAATGCCCTTATCTTGGAATTGATGTACTATACTTACCTTAAATAATGAAAGCTTTTATTATTCAATGCAGGACTAAAAAACAAATTATGAATTATTTTCATTAATTAATGAACTTTTTTTAGTTAAATAATGTAAATGTGTCATTAAATAACGAATTAGTTTATTAATACAAGAAACAGTATGATTTTCGAAGTAATTAACAATATTTACATTAAACAATGTATACTTTCAATAAATCAATGTACAAATCGAGCATTTTTTTTACGAATTGAGAACATTAGGTAATGAATGTCGTGATTAAATACAAAGACTAAAAACATTTTGTATGAAATGCGATTAATAAACGCGTTTACATTAAAACGATAAACTCAACATTAAAGACAATGTGTTATTAATGATTTTGTACGCTGAACCAATGAATTTGTACGTTAAAACAATGAACTGCTATTGATGAACAGGTATTCATTGTTTTAACGTACGCTCGTTTTTTCAGTGTAAGAGAGGAAGACTAGGAAAGAGAAACGTCTGTCAGCGTATTGGGCATACCGTTGAGGGGAGGATAAAGCGGGACGTCATCGTAGCTGAGGAGGGATTACAACGGACAGCGTCATCGCCATGCCACCACCGAGGGGATTAACGTGAGTGGGAGGGGTAATCGGAATTGGAGCGCTCTTTAGGACTCATCTGGAGGGGTTATCTCGGGAATCTTTCCAGCCACTCAGCTTCTGCAACTTGACAAGTCCGATGCTCGGATAGAAGTTGTCTGATGCCGGTATGATATTGATAACTTCGATATGACGTTTTAATGTATGTAACCGACACCTTAATCTAAGCGCAAAATAAAAGAATCTTGCTTAAATAAACTTGCGGACAATATCAAACCTTGCTGTTGTTTCATTTGAAATATTATTTTTTTAGAAAACTACTCCTGCCTCCTAAAAGGCGGAAATATATCCCTATTTTCTTTCTTTCTCTAGTTTTTTGTAGCATCTTATACCCAAGTTTATATCTTTCCGTTTACTTACACAAAGCTACAAATTTCAATCCAGTCTGTCAAAGTGCGTATACAAAAATAAAATCGTGTAGAAATTACCTTTTTTGGAAGTACGCTAAGAACAATATTGTTGTAAACATTTTTTACCTACGATATTATGTACATACATATATGTAGCTACTATAGGGCAAGTTCTGCATTTTGGAAAGAAAATCGAACTCGAGATTTTGATCAAAGTTGACATTACGATGATAGCGAAGGCGAATAAAGTGGGTCCGACAATTCCGTCTGTCTGTCTGTATGTCTGTACCTCGATCTACAGCCTAACCCACTAGATCTATTTTCTTCAATCTCGGTAGTTAAGAGTCTTCGTTGATTCCTTAGAGGGGAAATTGAAATTTTTTTCTAGCTCCAAAACTAAAGGTACCCCCCATACACCCGTATTGCAAAATCTTATTTATCTCGAAAACGGCTCTAACGATTTTGATAAAAAAAAAAATTATGTGTGATATTATGGACATGGACTAGAACCGTTTTTTCGATTTTCAACTTTCTCACTAACGGCTCTAACGATTTTAGCCAAAAATTTTCACCAGGAGCCCCATTAAGTTTAAAATAATATTGTATTTAAAAATATACGAAAAAAAAAATATTTATTTTGTTTTGAAAAAATTAATTCCAATTTATTTTTTGAAAAATCAATATCTTGAAAACGTGTGACCGATTATTTTTTTAAATTATTCCCTAAAATCTATATTCCTAAAAACTTAAAATTGGCATCGAAAATTTTTTTCTACAAAAATTTGAAAGAAATTTGTTATATAAAAAATTACTTTAATAAAACAATTTTTAAACTTTCTTTGTGTAAATTCATACTTTTCCGGAAATCAGACGGCAATTCCATTCCATGCATTGTATTTATAAAATGTATTTTAAATCCCAAAGTACAAAGTACAAAGTAAGAAACTATACATAGGATGGTAACCCTATGTCGGACGTCTGAATTGGTGGTTGCTACAAAAGCGATTTATTGATTTTCGTCACAATTCAATTAACCCATGCTCTTCATGCCGAATATCAGTAATTTTGGATCACGTCACCAATGCATTGGATATTGCGGTTAATTGTTTTCATCTTAACAACTGTCTCATTAAGTGCTTATGCCAATGCCAATGCATTGATGAGGATTATGGCAAAAAAAATAACTAACAAGATTAAGAGATTATACTAATCCGGTAAAAGCGACATAGGGAATATTCATCCATCATAGGGTGATTACAAAAATGTTTGGCAAAATATTTAAATTTAAAAAATTGAATTTCATTTTAAATTGCAAGTTAATTAAACAAATTTAAACAATGAAAATTTTAAAAGAAAAAATTGAAAATAAAATAACTGCGTTCCTCAACAGAACATTTGTTGTGAACAAAATTTGTTTTTGTTCATAAAAACCTATATTGTTATTTTAAGTGAATCGTTTACAAAAAAAACCTCTGATTGCAATAGCGGCTACTGCCATGTCATCGCAGTTTAGAAGGGCATTTGGAAAACCTGTAATTATTCCGAGATGTAAGCGTTCTCGGTTTAAGCTCCCAAGAAACATTTTTGCACGCCTCAGTTTTGCGAGTTCTGTCCATATTTTGGATCAATTTTTCTGCTATTCTTTGCAAAAAAGTCTGCGTCTTTATTTCTCATGACACCTACGAGTCCCGGTATCCAATGACAGGTATAGGACATTATTGTTTAACCTGACCACACTCCCATACCAGTTTAGAGTTAATGGCATAGAAGTTTAAAACTTTAGGTGCCGCTTGGCTTTCAACATGATGAAATCGTTTTCGTTACGATAGTTCTTACGTTTGGCACATTGTCCCATAGTATTCACCATTTCAAGGAAAATGTTTGTTTACTATCCTATCAAAACGGAGAAAGGTAGGTTCAAGGCCCAATGATTCCTATACCTGTCGCTTGACACGTTCTCGATCCATCGGTATACGAGTACGAGTACCATTTGCATTTAGAGAGTGGTTCAATGTTTCGCCTTCTCCATTTTTCATGCTACTTAATTCCCTTCGGAAGGTTTAATTGTATGTTTTAACAATTTCCTTGTATGTGAAATAAACTTAATAAACACATATGATGATAGGGCTGGTTTTTTAGATATACCAAGCTTGATTCAATTCCTTCTCTTAACAATACTTACTCCAAAAAAAATATGTTTCGTTTTATTTGTACCATATCTTTATTAATTGAGTTAATAATCAATACATTATAATGAAAATCTTTCCCAAATACACAAGTTAAACAAAAATGCAGTTAGTTGTGTACATATAAACTTATTTGTTTAGTTGTTAATTACAATTATTTCAATATGCTTTTCAAGTTACAAGTTTATCATTTTAAATATTTTTTAATAAAGTTTTTCCAAATTATAATTTTATTTTATTTTTATTTAAGAAGAATAGTTTTATGATTGTTTAGTTATGTTGTATTTTTGTATTTTATATTTTAATTTTTTTTAATTAAGTTTACTTGTGTGTTTTATAATTAAAAACAATCTGCATTTTGTTGAATGCTTGTATTTAAAATTTTCGAAACCAACCTAGCGATATTGTATCTGTTCAGCAAATCTTGCACAAATCTTGCTAAAAAATTCAACTGTTATGTCAATAACATTAATGATTATATAATCAATTATTTAACTGTTCCCTATGGAACCGCGAATGTTATTCGGCCCTATCGTGGTAACCTACGGAGGCGTCGGAGGGGAATTCTCTCCGATTTCCTACGAATCAGAGACATTTTGCTTCGAGGTACATTGCATCAAAAAAGAAATCGGACACATAAGTTTTTTCTTTTTAAATCACAAAATAAAATTGATGAAGGTTTGAAAATAGGGTATTTCTGCATTTAAATTTATTACTCGTCAGAGACAAAACACGATTCCAGAACGACAAATCCGTCTTTTGGTATCTCCTTATAAACTATTTCTCTTGATTCGGTTTTTCTTGTTGATAAAAGGTTTTTTTCTTGCCACTCTTCCATGAAAATTACTTTTTCGCAGCACTGTTTTTACGGTTTCAGGGTTAACATCTTATTGCAAGTATTTCCTTACCTCCGCCGTCAACTTTGGTGCAATTATTTGGGTTTTTTTTTCGAACTTATTACAATATTGGAATGGTGGTAATTCGCGGAAATAGCATAGTAATGGTGGAGGCGTTGGATAGAGTTTAGTGTTGACCACCGAGGGTAGGGTGGGTCCTAATTATTTGTTTAAGCTATTCCATTCAAAACAAAATGAATAAACTAAGTTTAGGAAAATCAAATATCCAACGTTCATCGCCTGCAGTAAACTTTTTTGGAATGGAGTGTTGAGAGTTGAATACAAAATATGGTGAAATTCTGAAAAAGTAAATATGTATGCGGTTTTTATAAATATTTCAGATCTCATTAACACATATACGATATACTGTAAATTTTTGAATTAATACAGCTATCATTGTTGATAAAACCACTGCCATTGCTTTCTGTTTGTTTTCCATCATGGCTTTATTCCACACAAATTTATTTCTGTTTGTATTTTATATTTATTTTGGATTTTGGTACTTTGAAAATCAAAGTGGAAGTGATAGACGTGTAAAGCATAGATAAACCAAAACGGTATGACTTGACTCGAAATGACAGCTCATTTGATAAATCATATAGAAAATGTGATGACAGGTCATATGACTTCTATTATCATTTAAAGTGGCTTTTACAAACAAAATTTTCTCCGAAACCCTCCGACAAGTTCTTGTTGCGGAGAGTGTTTTCTTTTTAAAGAAATAGTTAATTAAAATGTAAGTAATAAAGAAATAAACTTTATTTGCGTTAACTTGTGTTCCCTATTTATAATAGACTTTTTGTTCTTAGGCAGAACCAAAACACAAGTTCGCAACAATATGAGCGGATTACACCAAAAGGACACCTGAAATTGTGTCTGTGTTTTGGGAAGAATTTATGAATATTTATGATTATTCATGAAAATTTTTTTGATTATTCATGATAATTCATGATTTCATATGGCTATCAAAAATGTTATCGATATCGAAAATGTTATTGATATCAAAAATGTTATCGATATTGGAAATTTTGTCGTAATTGAAAATGTTATCGATATGGAAAATGCTATGGATATGGAAATGTTATCGATATCAAAACGGTTACCGATAACGAAGAAGTTTTCGATAGCTTAAATGTTATCGAAAATACCTATATACATATGTAAGCCAAAACATTCTGGGTGGTCTGGTTATCGAAATACATATTGTCAAGCAAAGTGATTTTACTGATTTTCGACTCCCAGCAACCCAACTGTGTGTTCGGGTAGCGATATATCCGAAACAAAGTCTTGTAAGAGGTTGCGGTTTTCAAAATCCCTGGTTAGCTTTTCAAGAGACATTCACGGGTGAAGACCAGACGGTTATGCGAGGTCTGGTTATCACAACATATGGCCATCCAAAGTGATTGTAGGTACTGAAAATTGACCAAAATCTAAAAAATTCATCGGATGCCGATGGAGATATTTTCGAAACAAAGTCTTCGTAAGGGGTTGCAGTTTTCAAAACTGCATAGAGAATGAACATACCTTTCCATGGATGTGCCAATCTTTGCAAATTTTCAAAACAAAGCGTTTAAATTTTCCAGAAAATCATGGCAGCAAATAAGGCAGCCTTTTGCCAGCAAGACGCGATAAGAATAGGGTACATCTTGCCCGAAGAAGGCCGCCTGCAAAATGTCTTAGACCTCGATATTTGCAATTAGGGCGCTTAGCTATACACTTTCAGCCTTATTTACTAACTCGTTTTAGCGACGGAGTAAAGTTACTTCTACTTTACAACGGCTCTAAACCTGAAAACCTTATTTATAATGAAAATGCACGAGGAATAGTGGTGGAATAAGCTAAAACTGGTTCATAGGAGGTTTAAGGCCGTTTTAGTATCTAAATGTCATTTTGAGATGACATCTTGTGAAATTTACAAAAAGGAGTGTAAGCAATTTTTTTTTCGTTTCTTACATGTCGATTTCCTTTACACATGAGAAATCAATTTCTGTGTGAAGATTTCGATCTCTCGACAGATTTCACGTTCCTTTACACCAAAAAATTCGATTTTTTTTTTGACAGAGATCAAATCCCTCGAATCCGTATTTGAAGAAGGATTTACATGTATACGAAATACGCACACCAAAACAAAAAAATTGACAAGGGATCGAAATCCCTAGTGAGTAAAGGAAATCGACATAAGACAAAAAGGATAGATATTTTGCATAAATTATTTATATTTTCCAAACGCTCTAACAGTTGTACGGTATTGGGAACGCAATGTGGTTTGGTTGGTACATTCATTTATTGGTTTTGAACTTTATACAATCCAATTTTAAATGTATCCAATTTCCAATATGCATACAATGATAATAAAATGAATAATAATGGAAATCAGCTGGGGTTTGCTGGGGTTTTTGTTTGTGTATAATAACCTGAGCTTTAGATTTGTGATTTTTTTTCCAGTATATTTGACATAAGGAAGGCGTAGCCATTGTATATATATCTTATAGTATTATCAATTGACGTGATTTTATGTTAGAGTCCCTAGCCTGTGATGTCGCTGAAATCAGCAAAATTTGTCAGTGGAGAGTAGGATAAGAAAGATAGAAACAAGTAGTAAGAAAGAGAGATTTTATTATTTTCATTTTTCAACGAAAGACAGAGTAAGGGAGATTTCCGAGAGGTGGAAATGAAAAAAAAATCTTTTTTGACCTTTTTCTGTTGGAATATATTTTTTGTTCGTATGTTTTTGTGAGTATGTATGGACATGGAGGTAGATATATTTTTTGCTTGAACTTCTTTGTCTGAATACATTTTCTTGTTTGAATGGTGTTTGTAGGTATTGAAAAAAAGAGATATGCCTATCATTTGATTTGAAATTTTCAATTATGGTGAAAAATCAAATAATTACTAGGTTGATATCTAAAACGAGAACTATCAACCAATGCTACAAAGATACAGTGTGTTCTAGAAAGCATAATAATTGCAATGACAAACTTTATAAAAGGATATTGGCGATAAATTTTATGGAAATTAGTACCTAATTAAACTGTTTTAATTTTAAATAAATATCTGCCATAAATTTTTTTTTCGAAATCTTAGAAAATATATTTTTTTTCCTCTAGAATGTTTTTTTTTTATTTTCGTAGGTATTTACGGCGGATTGATGAAAAAAATGTCGAGGATTAAAAAAATGAAAATTTATACTAGTTTCAGGGCTTTAAATGTTCATATAAACGCACTTATTCACGTATAATAAATTGTTTATAACTGTTTTACAAGCGATCGAATGAAGTTTTTATATTAGATATAGATATTCTTATATTTTTATATTATGTTTTTTCATAATCTACACAAAAAAACACGACAAGGTCGCATGAACTTGCTCCTATGTAGGTAATAGACTAGGAATTTTCAAAATGAATGTTATTAGAGAAAACTGTTCATAAGCATAAGATTTATTTTTTAAATGAATAAAACAATTCCTTTAGCAGTTGCAGCTAAAAACAGGATGCCATATGTTTTAAGCAAAAATTAGTTTATGTAAGAACAAAATTATAATTCCTTGTAGTGGTTTCAAAAAAATAAGCTTTTATATACAAAAAAATGTTTAAGAAAAAATTTTGGAAGCCCAATTTAATGTGTTTATCAATGTACGAATAAAAATTAAATTTCCAAAAAAAAAATATTGATCCGTTTTTGAAATACATATTGAATTTATTTTTAATTCAAAAATATATTTTTTTTAAAGTTTTTAAATGAAATGAAATGTTTTTAAAACTTTTTAGAAGTTTGTCTATACAAAATTTCATTGAAATCCGTTATGCCGATAATGAGAAATTCAAAATTCAAAAAAATCGTTCTACGGTATGTACAGTTAGTAATATCTTGATACAAATTATTTTTGTAAATTAAATTATAGATCGTAAGAATTAATTGAAAGGAAACAATTTTAGCAAAATTTTCGGAACTTTTTTAGAGAAAAATGCGATTTTCGATAAACATTTTTTAGCATTTGTATGGAGGATACCCTTATTTTTTAGGTAAAATACATTTTTTTCTCATATCTTGTGGATTACATTAAGAAAATTTTATTTTTCAAATTTAAAAAAAAATCGAGAATGAAGTTTTCGAAAAATGTATTGAGTCTCCAAAAAAAAATTTTGAAAATTCTTAAAAAAAATCTCAAAAATTATTGTTTGAAAATTTAAAGTCATAATAATATTCAAACTATTGGGGGCCTTTAGCAAGCAGAAAAATCCGTCGTACTGTTTTTAAGAAAATCAAAAACAAAAAAAAAATATCTAACAATTTCTTGCAATTTTTTTTTCAACTGGCACTGCAACTGATTCAAAAAAGCGGGAAAATTATTTGCAAGAAAATATTTTGATATGGCATATGTCTAAATAGTAAACAAAAATACAGTGCAACCCTAATATAACGTACCTAAATATAACGACTTACTCGATTTAACAAATTCTTTGTAATCCCCTTAAATTGTCCATAAGAGTTAATGTAAAATATACCTTTACATTGCGAACATTTTTTACGAACAACCTCTTTATAACGAATTTTCAACTATCAAGAAAAAGGATAAACACCTTTAACTAAAGAATTTTCTCAACCCAAACCTTTATACGAGTATAAAAGTTCCCACCAATGTATGACCCTTAATCTCATAGTATGTGATTCATGTCGCTACAGGTTTCGACCCGCTTTTGTTCGTAAAACAATCATTATTGTTTGATGGAAAGTAATGCAAATACTGCTGCTCGTCACTTTTACCTCTTATACCTCTTTATAACTAATTTTAGACTAATCTAACCTCAACATAACAAACCTCAGTTCAACGAATTACTTGATATAACGAATATTTACTTGTTGCCTTCCGATTTGTTATATCGAGGTTGAACTGTATACATGTATTCACAAATCCACAAAAAACATTTAAAATTTGCAGAGGAAAAATCAGACAGAAAGTCATGGTTGCCAAATTGATTATTTTCAATGCATTATGTTTCGAATCGTTTATTCCATATAATTTTGAGATTTTGATAAATTTTTTCATTTTCTCAAAACGTGTTCCTTTACTTGCGCAAAACTACTGATTTCAATGTATTTAACCAAACAATAACGCTACCCACCATACAAATGCTAAAAATGGTTTTCGAAAATCGTATTATTCTCGAAAACGTTTATTCATACAATAATAGAAGCTTTAAGTTGGCCTACTAATTTTTTTTCTTATTTCATATTTGCACATCAATTTTTTTTTATCGCTTACTACTTAAAGAATTAAAAGGAAAATAATTTTATGCTTATGAACAGTTTTCTCTAATAAAATTCGTTTTTAAAATTCATATTCTATTACATAGGAGCAAGTTCGTGCGACCCAGTCGTGCATTTTATTTATTTAAAAAAATATATAACCCAGTAAGTGCAACAGACTCGGTTATTGCATCTGCCTTAATTTCTATTAGTTGCGTAAATCGAGTTAGTACTGGTTATCCTAATAATTTACTGTACACATATTCATATATATTTAATTTTATTTACAAGTATTTAAGGTACTTAGTAAAATAAGGTTAACCAAAACATAAAAAAACTTTCTTTAATTCTATCAGTCATCATTACACTCTATATTTATATTTATTTGTTTGTGGCAACCATGGTCACAGATTTATATTTTTCCATACAAATATATTTTCCCTATCCTCACAAAACGTCACATATACATCCATGAATATAATTTTCTCGTTCTGTTATTATTCCTATTTTTTCTTTCAGCGCACATTCTCAACACAATTTATTTTTTCTCATTCTTCCATTATCTCTACACCCATATTTTGAAGTCTCCAAAATTTAGCAGAGACACATTTTAGCAAATGCTGTCCGTAGCCTGAAGATGCCGCCACAATCTTTTGACTTCTCGATATTACTATAAGATATATATACAATGGTACTGGTTATCCTAATAATTTACTGTACACATATTCATATATATTTAATTTTATTTACAAGTATTTAAGGTACTTAGTAAAATAAGGTTAACCAAAACATAAAAAAACTTTCTTTAATTCTATCAGTCATCATTACACTCTATATTTATATTTATTTGTTTGTGGCAACCATGGTCACAGATTTATATTTTTCCATACAAATATATTTTCCCTATCCTCACAAAACGTCACATATACATCCATGAATATAATTTTCTCGTTCTGTTATTATTCCTATTTTTTCTTTCAGCGCACATTCTCAACACAATTTATTTTTTCTCATTCTTCCATTATCTCTACACCCATATTTTGAAGTCTCCAAAATTTAGCAGAGACACATTTTAGCAAATGCGGTCCGTAGCCTGAAGATGCCGCCACAATCTTTTGACTTCTCGATATTACTATAAGATATATATACAATGGCGTAGCTAATACGGCTAAGAAAATATATATTAAATAAGGATATGTTTGACGAGGTTGAACCCAGTATTAGTGAAAAATAATAAATAAGGCCGTTTGAAGTTATGGCTAAGTTGTTATCACATTTATTTAAACTTTGGAAAAAACTGCAAATTTGATGGAAGACGCTCATAACTACTTAAGGACTATATAATTATACTTTTTATTTTTTGTTATCAATCACACCCATGAATTGCTGTGCGCTCTATATTACTTTTTGTGAAATAAATCAAATTTAACGAAAACCAATGAAAAACTAAATTATTTTTTGTCGAATTTGGCAGTCCCCATAAAACGCTCATGTAAGAGTGCGCTTGGGAAATATTCCTGAAACGTAGCCAACTTCACACATCTCCTATTTCTGTCATCCAACCAGCTGTTGGTATCCGTGGGAGCGTTGATTTATTCTTACGTTTGCGTTTGCGGCATTTTTCCAGATCTCATGCTTTTAATTTCTCTATAGAAGGCCAATAATTTTATTTAAGTCGAAATAATTAGTGTTCTTTTAAATATAATAATTTTAAAATGCCGAAGTCAAAGAAAAGCGACACCGAGTCATCCGAATACGACAGTGACTCCGGTCCAGATGATGTAAGTAATAAAAGATATCCATTAAACCCGTTCAAACGTATAAGATAATTTTAGAGAGAAGTACCGCCACCAACTAAGAAATCTAAAGCAGCTGATAAGTCGAAAAGCGAACCCGCTGAATCAGAGGCTAAGAAGTCAAAAACTGAACCCGCCAAAAAGGAAAATGCAAGCAGCGCAAAGGGCCCTTGGATCCTCGAAGGACTGCGTCAAGTGAGAATCAATGAATTCCGGGGTCGCAAAATGGTCGATATTCGTGAATATTACAGTAAAGGTGGCGAAACATTGCCTGGCAAGAAAGGCATAAGCTTATCGGTCACCCAGTGGCTGAAGTTGCTGGAGAATGTAGATGAGATAACTGCAGCTGTGCAAAATCAATAAAAAAAACAATCCATTTTGTATCTATTGTTAAGTTTACCACTCTTTGTCAACTTCAATCGAATAATAAAAAAAAAAACAGTTCGATTAATTAAGATTCTGTATTTGCCATTGGATGTTTTTCTAGATAAGTCCTCAGGTGTGCTTCACACTCATTGGCAAATCCCTTATCAATCACCAACCACACTGATAAATTGCTTGAATAGTCTAGAAACCAAAACGAGTGAACTACAAGTATACGGATAAGATGACGCATAAAGAAACGACAATCAGGAAAGGCAGAAAAGTTTTGACGAATCCCATGAGTCCGACGAACCTTGCTCGGAAAAACACCCAGAAAGAGAGCATTATCATGTTCCAATTGGTGCGATTATTGTATCTCATTCCAATGAGAGCTGCGGCGACATGCGAGTGACAATTGTCGCAAAACAAGTTGTGCATCCGAGTTCCATACAGAACTGAGGCTTTGGACACTGCTTCGTCCCATTCATATTGTCCTCCAACAACGTTGTCCAAACTAAGTTGTATATAGCGTGTTGGTCGTCCGAAAGCCATATTGTCCTCCGAGACAAAGTACGAGCCAGCAAAATCACGGATCACTCCATTGGACATGGCGATGCCCATGTGTCCGATAAAAGGGAAAAACCATGTCAACACTGGGATCGGTGTCCAGACAATGCAATAAGGATATCTATCGGCTGCGAAATTAATCGCGGTGAATTCTGGCGGCGGAGAGCCGTCGCTTGTAGGTGTAGACATTTTCCTTTTAGCACTTGGATGCGACACTGCACTGGTTCGATTTAACATATAAGTTTTTTTATTTTGATATCAAGTCGAAATTATTGGACTATAAAGTGTACTAGATATGATTTTATCAATCAGTTCATTTCGATTTCTAGATTGGTATTGGAAATAAACATTGGCCGCGTTCACTTCGTAGACCGATAGGGTATCTAATGTCGATTTCCTTTTGCACTCAGGAATCGATTTCTGTGTGGAGATCTTGATCCCTCGGCAGATTTTACGTTCCTTTAAACCGAAAAATCGATTTTTCTTTGACAGGGATCAAATCCTTAAAATCCCTATTTGAAGAGGGATCTACACGTACATGAAACACGCACTTGCACACATACCAAAGTAAAGTGGAATTGACATTTAGCTTTAGACGTCATTGTGATTTTTATTCTGATAATTTCATGTGCTGTGAAAATTTTTGTGGAAAATAAATAAACATTAAATAAACTTTAAATATATTTACAATGGCTTCTCTCGCAGTAATAAAAGAATTGATTTCTTCCTCATCGTCTTCTTCTTCGTCATCATCATCCGAAAGTTTCTTTTCAATTGATTCTGATGGAGATATTTTGGAAATAAATAAATTTTTCAATCACAATCGCAATGTGAGGCATTCGGTTGTAAATTTTGTCCAGGATGTAGTTTCTAACTACACAGACGACGAGGTAGGTTCTTTGTTTATTTAAAAAAAATAAATAAATAAATATTATTTGGTTTATTTTTAGTTCCGTCGCCATTTTAGAGTGTCTAGACGAACTGCAGCCATTATAACAGAACAGTTCAAGATTTCCAAACACTTCAAAAAAAGAGCTACCCGCGCTGGGAGAGAGGCTACAAGCGCCGAGGTTCAATGCCTGTCGTTTTTATGGTATGTTTAAATTATTATAAGAAGTAGAATAAAAAAGAATTTGGTTCATAAACCACAGTGGCTTTCGGATAATATAGTTGCTTCATTTCAATTTAATTTATTGAATTTGGTTCATAAACCACAGTGGCATTCGGTTACTAGTTGCTTCATTTTGAAGGTTGGAGCGGTTTTCAGTTCCAATTTAAGTTTCCTAACTAATTATTAAAACCATTTTCAATGTTCGCAAACATTTAAAAAAAATTCATCGAACAATGATTTTGTCATTTTTGATTCTTCAAAAACATGACTAAAGTACTTTTAAGAATATTCGGAATATTCAACATTATACACATCCCCATTATGTAAAATACGATTAGTAAGATAAAATTTAATAATAAATTTGAACGTCATATTATTATTTTTTTAACACTTAGCATTTTTTTCTATTTCAGACCACTTTGTATAGGATTTGCAACGATTTTGCCGCGACGTCGACTGGGAAGAGGAGGACGTGTCATTTTAGATAGAGCATAAACAAATATTGATGATATTTGCTCTAAACTCGATTACACCATCATGGAAAGTAGCAGCTTACAAAATCCCGCCGCATGTCTAAACGCAAATCCAGCCGCCAATCAGCAAACTCAGAACTCTCCAAGGACCTGCCCAACAACTGAAAACGTCAATAGAGTCGATTGTGACTATTATGACGAGGATGATAACAATGTTTCTCGGGATTCACTTTATGTGACAGCATTTGTGAAACCGATACCAATAAAACGCCCCACACGCAAATGGGATTACAACAGTTTTCATCCCAAACACATAACATCAATCAATAATAACAACAGTTTTTTCTACTAACAGATACTATGATCGGAGCTCAACTTAAAACGAAACATAAATACAATTAAGCGAACGAAGATAAAAAAAAACATGTAAATAAGATATATAAAAACAAGTTTTATTATTGTTTTCATATGAATTTGTTTAAATTTTTTATTGTTTGAAAGGCAAATAAAGTAAATACAAAAATATTGGTATCCTTCCATAATGAATCTTATTTTTAGTTTTGGTCTTCTTCGCGTATTTTCTACATTTATAAAAAAGATTGCAATGGCAATGGTATCCAGTTTTAACGTCCAACAAAATTAAAATCAAATCAAAAGATGAACAACGAAAATTTATTTATTTTTTCACATTTTGAGGCAAATCAACTCATTTTGAAACTCCGAATTTAGGAATGCTGTTTTGATTTCGTTCGGGGCCTATGATGTAAATTTATTCGTATTCGTAGCGTAACAAAATTTTTGGGGACTTGCTACGAGGGACTCCGTGATAAGTGTGAATAACTCAAAATTTTACCTACCACGGGATTTCCGAACAAAGAACTCTTGCAAGTAAAGTTTTTCCATCGAACACCAAGATCTTTCTTTACAATCGTCCTAAAAAATTGAAACATTTATATAGGATACACAGTTTTCTTTAAACATTTTAACTACATTTTGACATAATGTTCAAGATCCTTCCACCCATCCACTAACAAATCCATATTAAGATCTAATTGAACTCCAAGTTCAATTGGAGCAACTGATACTTCTTGAGCTTTGTTATTGGGTATTTGCTTGATTTGTAAACTCTCGTTAAAAGGTTTGATTTTCTGCGGCGATTCATCTAATTTGATTGTGTTTGCAGGCAGACATTTTCTAGCATTATTATCGAGTTGTATCTTCATGTTTGTTGACATCTTCTTAGGAATTTTTGGATTTTTTCCAAGTTTAACTTGATAAAAGCTGGCGTATTCCAAATACATCGAGTCCAAATCGATATTATAACTCGCAATAAGGCCTAGTTTTTTATTTTTCATTTGAATACGGACACATTACATTAGCAACCTGTCTCTTCTGGTCTCCCAAATCCTCAATAAATCTTCATCGATCTCGGGCCATTTTTCTGGAACAAATCGTCCTTAACGTCACCTTACAGATGATCCGCAGGCGAATTTCGTCCCGAAGAACTTAGCAGCTACTTTGAGGTCGATTTCTAGAAAATCAATGCAATCAGTACTTAATAATTTCCCAACACAGCCGTGGTTGGACCAATCTTACCAAACGTATTCAATCCAGTCACGACAGTGCCGAACTTCTTCTTGCCACGAGGTACACGCGGCACACAGATCTTCTTGGTGACATCTTGCTTCTTCTTGATTTTCATCAAGCCCTTGCCACCGCGTTTTTGACGTTTCTTGTCATCGTCGCCGGCATCGCCGCTCGCAGCATCTTCCAGCTTCAAACACTCGAATTCGGTTGGAAGGTTCTTCCCCAGCCATTGTTTGCATTTTTCATATTCAGGATAATATTCGCAATACTAAGCAATGGGAATAATGGATTTTGCAATAAATTCAATTGGTCTTATTCATTATATCGATGTCTCAATGTCGTCGTTGGGCATGGAAATGGAACCATTGCCGCAATACGGAACACTCAATGGATAGGTTAATCCTGGTCGAGTGTTAAATGGAGACGGGCTGCCATATCAACGACTTCAGTCATAGTTGAGGAAATCAAAGTTTATTTATTTAAATAGAAAATTGTTTAATTTGTAATCTTAAAGCAACGTTGAGCGTTGAGGATTAGGAGAATTATTGAGGTTGAGAAAAATATTTTGATGTATCACTACTTCACAAAAGAGAAAAGACAAAACGTAAATAGAAGTATGGATTCTGATTTTTAATTTGACATGTCACGCACACATTAACAAAAAAAAATCAATCTCTTTTTGTTTTCTTTTTGCAACATATGACAACTGACAAAATTTGACAAGGGATCGAAATCCCTAAAATCCCTAGTGTGTAAAAGGAAATCGACATTAGATACTTTAGTATCCGATACGTTGGCGAACGACCAAAACCGGATAGGTAACATTTACTGTCAAAGTCAAAAAAAGACGTGAATCGTCCAGGGTTGGCCGATTCAACTACATGCCTAATTTACTACAATTTGTTACGTCTGCTACATACGTAGTTAATTCATAAAAAAAATAGAATAATGGAAACCAAACAATTTTGCACATTTATGATCTTATGAAGGTTTGTACAAAAACTGAAAATGTTTCATTTACCATAAGGATGAGCAATTGTAGGAATTATACATGATAGATGTGAAGTTTATTTTTGGAGACAAACAATTTTCTTTGGCATAATCAAAGGATTTGGATTATGAACCATGATTATGATTATGAAGCCATGATTTAAAGATATTTTTTAATGCTGAATTTATTGTACAAGGTATGTTGCGACGATTTAGTTGCAGCAAGAGACCATTTGCTAATCCGCAAAACAAACAATTAATATTTTACATATGTACGAGTATGTATACTGGATTACAAATCCTATGAATTTTGTTTTTATTATAATAATTCATTAAATATTTAAGAAAATAATATGGTATATAAATATATACAACTGACAATGTCTATTAAGTTTTTAGTTCAAATTTTTGATAATTTAATCCTGCAATGAGGAAAGGTAAATTGAAGAGGGCAGATTTTATAACCACAAATTATCTCACGCCAACGAGGTTTCTTTTTTTGTGATTTTAATTAGCGGTGAGCTTTAAGCCAATAGAGTTAAGCTACGATTTCTTTTAGTGCTTGTTCGCATTTGGTGAGCAGACGCTGTCGTTTCAAGGTACGTACATATAAATATTACTAAAAAAACTTTTTAAAAATAATAAAAACCAAGATCTGGTAATTATATTGAAACTGTTTATTTTTAAGGAGCGCAGCCTACTTGTCGAAGAGAGCTCCAGTACGATCATTTTCCATTTTAATTGGAGTAAATTCACCTTCAGCCCAATAATTATGTAGCTTTTTGACCAGCCATTTTCACTTCGCTTATTAAAAATGAAAAGTCCAACTAACATACTCTCCAGAGCTAAACTCTTGAAATCTGACAAAAAAAAAAACTACCATACAACTCTCTTATATCCCATTGTTATACCTAAGTATTAATATCTTGTTATGAAACTGAACTGGGTTTCATAACATTTTTATTTTAAGAGGTAAACACTTTTGCAGCTTAAAACTACTTAAATCTTATAGCTAAACTATTTTCTCTTCTTGCAATAAGATTATATAAGCTTATAGTCTTAAAAGAATCCTTTTCTGAAAACTCAGCTCTAAATATGTCCATATAATCCCATAACAAGTCATGTTTAAGAGTTAAGATCATGTCATATTTTTATGAAAACCCTAAAAGAATTTGAGTTTAATACTTCCTATATCAAGAAACAATCTGAAGTTCAAAGAATAAAAGCTTTGCAATAGGATCCGAATGGGATCTTTAATGCAACAAACTTTACTTTTCTCAATTAGTAAATTAGTACTAGACGTAACAAATGTTAAAAAGTTACAATTCGGCCAACCCTGTACTCGACACAAAAGAAAATAGATCAGCTGAAATGTCAGCTGTTCTTCAAAATTCCCCTTGGATAGTTAAGTATACCAAAAATTTTTGGATAGCTTTAGATTTCTGCTTGACATCAGCTGTTTCGTTAATCAGTTGTTTGTTCCTATGGGATTACAACAACACCAACAAATCCGGATACCTTTGGATACGTACCCGAACGCGACCATTCATTCCCTTGCTAGATTGACGTTTTCGAGTTTTCTCACAAAGTACAAGGTAGAGGTACTAAGAAAGGCAACAGGGTGATGCATGCATAGATCAAAATCAAAGAGTTTTCGTTTTATTTCTCAGAGTACGGACCTCTTTTGCACTACTTAAGTTTTAGATTGTCTGCTTTGAGTAGTTTTCGGAATTTTTGTTATATCTCCGATTGTATTGTACATTACGTCATATCCTGACAAAAACTAAGATTCAAGAAATTATATACCTGTAGAATCTTGAAATCTTTTATGATAAAAGTCACAAAAGTCTGTCTTTTATTCTTTTATGATTTTTAACATATTTTGGCATGCTGAATACCAAAAAAGTAATTCGTAAAAGATTTTTTCACAGTTCGAATATTTGACAGTTCATAAAAAGGTGTTTTTTTTGCAAGTCCATATAGAATTGTAAAAAAAAACGACATCGGGATTTAGGAGTTTTTTTTCCACATATCTGGAAGCACTGTGTACGCTATGACATTTGTCAGCTTATTGACGACTAGCATCAACCAATCCAAAAACTTCACTTTTGACGTCTCTGAGCAAATTATTGATAACATATAGATATTACTATTTTGGCATCACCATTTTTATCGGGTCTTAGATTAACAGCCCGATTCTCCCCCTTGTAAGGAGTCACAAGTCACAAGCTCTTGTGACTATTCCTTGTGAGGATTGTTGTGATTCGATAACATTTTGGTATTCTCCCCCTAATCGTCACAAGAAAACTCACAACAAAACTGACCACAGCATGGTGAGATTTTTAAGTGTCATTATTTGAACAGCTGATTATTCAAAACGAAGAAATTACAAAATGCAAGGTAACATAATTTTTAAACAATAAAATGATTAAATAATAAATATAACATTTTCAGAAGAAAACAATCGTGGCGACTGCATAAAGTTTTCGGAAGGTGAAAAAACTTTATAAATGTATTGTTTTGGAGAGCGAATGGATCATTTGTATCTCTCAATCTTCTTAAAGCCGTCGACGTTGTAAACTTCTTGATACGATTAGTTTCTTAAAGAAATTTTTGTTTATGTAATAATATTACTTTTCTTTTTTGTGGGAAAGATCAGCAAAAATATTCACTAGAACAAAGTCCACTTCCATTTTTGTGTACTCACAATTATTCACAAATCTAGAAAATTTTTTTACTGAATAACAATCCAAGAAACTTTAAAAATTTATGAGTTGTGACCTGCTCTGAAGGAGATCACAGTTTCGATTGTTTTTGTGACTCTCACAAGTTGTGACTGAGCGGCAGAATTCGAAAAAGTCACAAAATCATTTTCACCTCTTCTTGTGACTTGTGAGGCATCACTGACTTTGGGGAGAATCAGGCTGTAAAGCCTAGTACGCAGATCGAGACAAGACAAATTTTATCTCTACAATTTTAATCTCTACAAAACTTTTCCAAATCTCGCCCAAAAGATTGAGAGAGATTGGAGAGATGAAATCTAATTTAATGTGTTTTTTAGTGTATAGCCTAGTACGCAGATCGAGACAAGACAAATTTTATCTCTACAATTTTAATCTCTACAAAACTTTTCCAAATCTCGCGCAAAAATTTGAAGTTGGAGAGATGAAATCTAATTTAATGTGTTTGTTAGTGTATCTCTTTAACGGTTTGTCTTACAAAAGTCGTTCATACCTTTTTGGAATCTCCTCTTGATGATCTCAAGACATGCATCAGCACCTTTTACATAAAATCAGAATTGACAAATATCACGTTCGGAAATACGGTGGCTGTCAAAATTTGTCCCGCAAAATAATGCTTGTATCATTCTTTTTCCTGGCAAAATTTAGTGGAGACATTTTGAAAAGCAATTCACAATAGTATGAATTTTGCGCGCGAACTGCGTACTGCTCGGAAAAATATCCGAGACAAAATTTGTCCCAGGAAAAGAAATGTATGGGAGACAAAATTTTTCCCGATCTGCGTACTAGGCTTATCTCTGGAAAGGGTTGTCTTACAAAAGCCGTTCATACCTTTTTGAAATCTCCTCTTGATGATCTCAAGACAAGCATCAGCACCTTTTACATAAAATCAGAATTGACAAGAATCACTTTCCTGGCAAAATTTAGTGGAGACATTTTTAAGAGCAATTCACAATAGTATGAATTTTGCGCGCGAACTGCGTACTGCTCGAAAAATATCCGAGACAAAATTTGTCCCAGGAAAAAAAATTTATGGGAGACAAAATTTTTCCTGATCTGCGTACTAGGCTAACTCTCGAAAATTATCTGTTCTTAGCTAACTCTGTATAGATTTAAGTAGTTGTTGCATTTGCATATAAAGCGCTTAGTCCCGATGTCGTTTTTTTTTTACAATTCTATATGGACTTGCAAAAAAAAACACACCTAAAGATTTCTTAGCAGATTTTATAACAGATTTTAGCATGCCGAATACCAAAATTATAATTCATCAAAGATTTGTTGACAGCTCAAACCTTTGTATGGAAATTCATAACAGAATAGAAGAATAAAAGATCTCGCCGAATAGGCCTAAATATACTTTTCGCCTGATAGCTTTCTCGCATGGTACACAACATGCGTGATAGTTTAAAGCCTAGTACGCAGATCGAGACAAGACAAATTTTATCTCTACAATTCTAATCTCTACAAAACCTTTCCAAATCTCGCGCAAAAGTTTTAAGTTGGAGAGAATAAATCTAATTTAATGTGTTTTTTAGTATATCTCTGGACCGGGTTGACTTACAAAAGTCGTTCATACCTTTTTGGAATCTCCTCTCGATGCTTTCAAGAGAAGCATCAGCACCTTTTACATAAAACCAGTTTTGACAAAAATCACTTTCGGAAATACGGTGGCTGTCAAAATTTGTCCCGCAAAATAATGCTTGTATCATTCTTCGGGAAAAATTTTGTCTCCCATAAATTTTTTTTCCTGGGACAAATTTTGTCTCGGATATTTTTCCGAGCAGTACGCAGTTCGCGCGCAAAATTCATACTATTGTGAATTCCTCTACAAAATGTCTCCACTAAATTTTGCCAGGAAAAAGAATGATACAAGCATTATTTTGCGGGACAAATTTTGACAGCCACCGTATTTCCGAAAGTTATTTTTGTCAATTCTGATTTTATTTAAAAGGTGCTGATGCTTGTCTTGAGATCATCAAGAGGAGATTTCAAAAAGGTATGAACGACTTTTGTAAGACAACCCTTTTCAGAGATACGCTAAAAAACAAATTAAATTAGATTTCATCTCTCCAACTTCAAACTTTTGCGCTTTGAGTATATATAATATGGAGGGCTCGTTCCTATCCCTAATGCATTGTAGTACTTGAAGTTGTGATAGGGGTCGCTGTCTCACTTTCTGTAAGTTAAGGATACAGCCGTATCCTCCGATTTGTGCTTACCTTCTCCTCGCATATAGTTCTCCGTCACATGTGATATGAAGCACTCGGCAATAACTTTGTCTTACACAAATTTGAGTAGCGCCCCCTATGATAGTCACGCATTTGGAATAGAAACGAGCCCTCCATATTATATATACTCAAAGCTTTTGCGCGAGATTTGGAAAAGTTTTGTAGAGATTAAAATTGTAGAGATAAAATTTGTCTTGCCTCGATCTGCGTATCTACTAGGCTTCAGCTATTTTATACCGAGCTCATAGAGTGCGCTCTGAACAATCTCTGAACACGCTCTAAACGAAAAAAGAAACACAAATTTGAACTGTTATACACTCTGAGCTAAAAAAGAAACACGATTTTTTGTTTGACAGTTCAGGTTCTACTCTGAACTAAAAAAGAAAAACACCCAATATTAGGGGCCAGTTATAGCTATCATTGAAAACCATCATTGAAACACAAATCAGTGGAACGGTGGAATATTTTTTGGCAAGTCGGTTATAGCAATCAATAATTTCGCTGTCATTGAAAAGATCTGTCATTTAAAATATCTGTCGCTTGCTAAATTACTAGTGATGGGTACCTCGTTCATGAGGCAATACAAAATGTCGCATACACCACAATGAATATCAGATAATCACCCAAAGGCTAGGCGCGCACTTGTAACTGTGATCGAAATCAAATAGTTTAATCACCAGTTGATATAGCAACGTGAACTTGCAACTCTTCAGCCACGCTCACACTTTTCTCTCTTGCGCTTATAGAAAACTGCTCAACTATTTAGTTGAATGTCCGCGCAGGTGCATATAATTTATGTAACACAAAATAGCGAACTCATTTTAGGCAATCGTTTAGTTTGTGTCAAAACACAAACTTTTTAGTTGCTCGAATCGAGTTGCTCCATGTGCGCGGCTAGTCATATAAACCCCATATGTTTCATTTAAGCAACCAAACAGTTGCGGAACTTAAAATTGAATATGCGCTCCTAGCCAAAGGGTTGAAAAGTGTTGAAGGAAGTTTGTTATTGTTTGTTTGAAGGAGAAACAGGTTTGTTATTGTTTAAAGTTTTTTTTTGCTATACAACTGCAATCATTTTCTTGTTTTGTTTTTGTTAGAGATATGAGCTATAAGAAAAAAAAATCATTTCTTTGGGGTTCGGGTGCGTGATTAGCGTTTAGTCCAATTTAGTTTATAGTCTCCTACTCGCTGCTTTGCTTTCCATAAACCGACTCCCACAGAATTACTCTATAAGATATATGAATACCAAAATTTTGAATGTAGCTTTAAAAAGGGTTGTTTAGTTATTTATCCATGTCCTCAACTGCTTAGGCCGGCAATTCACGACACAAAATAACTGCGCAGTTTAGTTGTGTTGTGAATGGGGTTGTTTGTGCGATTTGTGCAGTTAACTGCGTAAAAATCAAAACAATTTTGATATTTTTGCTCAAGTTTCACTTGATTGAAATGTCAGTTTGCGCAGTTATTTTTTGTCGTGAATGCCGGCCTTATTTACTTAGGCTTTGAACCTCATGTTTGTATTTAGTTTTTTAATTTGACATTACTTAATAGAATTCATTTTAAATATTTTTTTTTTAAAAAAGAGAATGTTTTATTTTCTAAGTGTCTTTTGTGCTAGTGTTTGTCTATTTCGTAATGGGCTATTTTCAAATTTCAGTCGCCTCTCGTTTGTCGTGTCTTGCATCTCGCCTGAGAAGAAGAATATGAAAAGAGAATAAAAGATATGTTTTTGTATACCTACATATGTATGTACGTATCTAGGTACATACACATAAATGTATATAACTTTGTATGTTTTATTCAAATTTCATGATCATTAGAATTGCAGAGACGTCATTGAAAAATTGATATTTTTTGTTAAAAATGCCCATTAAAACAGGTATATCCTATGGGACATTTGAGGTGAGACAAAATACCACCTCAATTTGAAAAATTAATACCTCATACAAACTCATTTTAAATTCGTATCCTACCCATCACTATAAACTACAAAGACAACCTGAATAATTTTTTTGAGGTTAAGCCTAGTATACAATTCTTTTTGAAGAAAAAAAAAATGAGTGGTGAAAAAAAAAATTTTTTTCTCATGAAAAAATTTCTGTAAATTTTTTCCGTCAAAACAATGGGATGCACATTGTTTTGCGTGAACAAAAATCGTGGTGAGTATAAATTTTTTTTTTCGATTTTGGTTTACAGTTTGGTAAAATGAAAAAAGTTTTTTTCGCGAAAAAACTCCCCCATAAGAAATACATTGTTTTTTTTTTTAGAAGAACTGTATACTAGGCTGATCAGTGAAAAAAAAAACTGACACATTAGAATAGAAAGAGAATCGAACACAAATCATTGGTCGCGTTCGGGTACGTATCCAAAGGTATCCGGATTTGTTGGTGTTGTTGTAATCCCATAGGAAAAAACAACTGATTAACGAAACAGCTGATGTCAAGCAGAAATCTAAAGCTATCCAAAAATTTTTGGTATACTTAACTATCCAAGGGGAATTTTGAAGAACAGCTGACATCTATTTTCTTTTGTGTCGAGTACAGGGTTGGCCGAACTATAACTTTTTAACATTTGTTGCGTCTAGGAGAGTATGTTAGTTGGGCTTATTCATTTTTGATAAGCGAAGTGAAAATGGCTGGTCAAAAAGCTACATAATTATTGGGCTGAAGGTTTATTTACTCCAATTAAAATGGAAAATGATCGTACTGGAGCTCTCTTCGACAAGTGTGTTGCGCTCCTTAAAAATAAACAGTTTCAATATAATTACCAGTTCTTGGTTTTTATTATTTTTAAAAAGTTTTTTTTTGGTAATATGTATATGTACGTACCTTGAAACGACAGCGTCTGCTCACCAAATGCGAACAAGCACTAAAATAAATCGTAGCTTAACTCTCTCGGCTTAAAGCTCACCGCTTATTAAAATCACGAAAAAAAGAAACCTCGTTGGCGTGAGATAATTTGTTGTTAAAAAATCTGAACTTTTCAATTTACCTATCCTCATTGCAGAATTAAATTATCAAAAATTTGAACTTAAAATTTAATAGAGACATTGTCAGTTGTATAAGGGCTATACCATATTATATTCTTAAATATTTAATGAATTATTATAATAAAAAAAAAATCATAGGATTTGTAATCCACTATACATATGTATAATATTAATTGTTTGTTTTGCGGATTAGCAAATGGTCTCTTGCTGCAACTAACTCGTCGCAACATACCTTGTACAATAAATTCAGCATCAAAAAATATCTTTGAGTCATGTGTTCATAATCCAAATCCTTTGATTATGCCAAAGAAAATTGTTTGTCTCCAAAAATAAACTTCCCATCTATCATATATAATTCCCACAATTCCTCATCCTTATGGTAAATGAAACATTTTCAGTTTTTGTACAAACCTTCATAAGATCATAAATGTGCAAAATTGTTTGGTTTCCATTATTCTATTTTTTTTTATGAATTAACTACGTATGTACCAGACGTAACAAATTGTAGTAAATTAGGCATGTAGTTGAATCGGCCAACCCTGGACGATTCACGTCTTTTTTTGACTTTGACAGTAAATGGTACCTATGACTGCTTTTACACGAAAGCGATTTTTAATCTTAGTTTCTCTTTTGGAGTCATCTTCCGCCTTGTGTAACCCCGCCACCACACACGTCTCTCTCCCACGAGCTTAAAAATCGCAAGGTAATATTGCTTCGTTTAAAAGCAGTATATCCGGTTTTTGTCGTTCGACAAACGTATCGGATACTAAAGTATCTGAACGCGACCATTGGAACGATTGTGTTCCACTTTGTTGGAACGAAAAACAGCTGTTCATTGAAAACGATTTGCATCATTGAAAACTTAAAACTAGTTTTTTGAGAAATATTTAACATATTTGTTAATTTTTATTTGCAAAAGTAAAATATATAATTGATTAGCTTCATTTGTATACCAAAAATTCTCAATAAGGGTATTCATGTAACGAGATAATTTTCCGCTTTGTAGAAAGATATAACTTTCCGCAGCATGTTTTCATGAACACCCCCTAAGAAATACTTGCGTAAATGTGGGAAATATTTTGTGAAATGTCAAATTAAAAGTCAGAATCCATACTTCTTTAGTTTACGAGGGGGGGGGTTGCATTGGAGTGTCCGAGAGTGCAGACGTGTTTCTGCGTCTGCACTCTCCAAAAAATAAAATTAACATAATCTAGTAAAAACGTGTTACGGTTTAAATTAATTTTTTTCCGTTTTTAATGTCTTTTTTTGAGTAAATTTTATTCGCTATTACTAAAAGCGAACTTCCTAAACATCCTTAATTAAACTCAACGCCGGATGGTGCTGTGATTACAACGAAAAAACTGGATCACTTTTTTTAACACAAAGTGCCCATTAGTTCTCCCCAGCGAGATAAGAAAAAGTAGAACCTCAAAACGAGGCATTAACCTAATAAGTGGATTAAGCAACAGTGTAATACACTACACAAAAATCGACGATGCCGATACATGGCTCATTCCCAGCAGGAAGCGAACCTGCACATTAATAAAAATTCGCAACTGCAGTTCTGCGGGCAACAGTCTGCCGAACAACAATCAATGACGCCGACATGTGGCTAATTCCCAGCAGGAAGCGAACCTGCACATTAAAAAAAAACAAAAAAAAAAAAAACCCGCAACTGCAATTCTGCGGGCAACAGCCCGCCGAACAACAACTAAATCTCAATCTTGGGTCTGGAACTGAGGATCTTACGGCGATAGCCAACAACTGGGGCTTACAAAATTACCACCAAACGCAACAAGTAACGGAATAAATTTCAGTGCTAAAACAACTCCCAATAATTGTATATTTATATTATATATGTATAAGTATAGAGCCATCGCTCTCAACTTATTATCTCTGTCATGTGATATTAGTGTAATCGTATATTTTTCTCACTTACTCAAAATGTATATAGGTAGCAGTATAGAGCCATCGCTCATAACTGACTACCTTTCTCACTTTCACTCCTCCAGTGAACTAATTGTATGTTCAAACATAAAGAGCATTATCGCTCTCATTCTCAAAAAGACAAGAAATATTAGGTGTGTTTTTTTTGCAACCATATAGAATTGTAAAAAAAAACGACATCGGGATTTAGGAGTTTTTTTTCCACATAGCTGGAAGCACTGTGTACGCTATGACATTTGTCAGCTTATTGACGACTAGCATCAACCAATCCAAAAACTTCACTTTTGACGTCTCTGAGCAAATTATCGATAACATATAGATAAGACTATTTTGGCATCACCATTTTTATCGGGTCTTAGATTAACTCCCGAAAATTATCTGGTCTGAGCTAACTCTGTATAGATTTAAGTAGTTGTTGCATTTGCATGTAAAGCGCTTAGTCCCGATGTCGTTTTTTTTTACAATTCTATATGGACTTGCAAAAAAAACACACCTATTAACATTTTATACAAAAATTGAAAAGATATGTTGCGCAATGCGCGTTTTTAGTTTTTAATGTTTAGTTTTTAAGTTAGTATTAGTAAATCTGTAAATATGTATATAGTCAACGAAACTTCCGTTTCACGCAAATGTATAACACTCTTGAGCACGAGCAGAACAAAACTATATTATTATATAAAAATTGACATGCCACGAGGCTTAACCTTAAATAAAGTAATTGTTAAAGAAGGCCATACGCTACAGCCACTTTTGTACCTACATATGTTAGTTAGAATAAGATGAAACGACATTGTAATTGATACTTAAAGACTCAATAAAACATTCATTCATTAGTTTACGAGGTTTATTTCTGCAGTTTCCGCAGCAAATTTGTGAGATAATTTTATGCGATTTGCAGAAACTTTTTTCCATACAAATTTTGACAGCTCGTTTCTGCGGAGATAAAATTATCTGGTTTACGAGGTTTACGAGGGTTTTCCGCGCTTACTTGAATACCCCTAATATTCATAGTTTAACTATCCCAAAAAGTGAAAACAAAATTTTCAATGATGGTTTTCAATGATACTCGTAGCTATAACTGGCTCCGAGTGTTTAAAATTTTGCTTGACTTTTCGATCCGAATGTACATGCTTGATTTTGTCTAGTCTGGCAGTATCCCTTCTTTATGTCAAACCAATTTATTCCGATAAAAGATGGCGAATACGGGTGTACTGCCGTTTGTCCGCGGCGTCGATTTTACCACAAATGACTTCAGTGTAAGTGTTTCAAAGAGTAAAATAACAATATTTTCAATATTTAATGTTTTTTCAACAAATAAAAATATAAATTGAGTGCCTGGGACTTGATGTAAGTCCATTAATCCAAGTTTATAAACTCACCTTGCAATTTGGATGTGTCACCATTTTATTTTCTTGTCTGCAATGTCAACCAAAACTAACGACTTGACAAGAGGTTTCGAAAATGGCAAAAAAAAAACTAAACAAAATAAAATATATGTAGGCATCTCTTTTCTTCGAATTTCATGCCATTTTTTTGTTTACAAACAAACAAAAATCCTTATTATTATTTACAGTTTACCCACTGCCTAATTGCAATGGTGTTTTGTTTTTAATTTTTCTCAGGGTGATAAATTTCCAAACGCACTACGATTGATGACACGCGTGCAATGGCTCAAACTAGATCGCACACATCTCAAAGAAATTCCAGAAGAAATGGGAAATCTGCACAAACTGGAACACCTCTCCATGAAGAATAATGAGCTAGAGAAGCTGTTTGGAGAACTAACCGAACTTGGGTGTCTAAGATCGTTAAACCTCCGACATAATAATATCAAGAGCAGTGGCATTCCACCCGAGCTCTTCCGGTTGGACGAGCTAACAACCCTCGACCTGTCGCACAACAAACTCAAAGAGGTTCCCGAAGGTCTGGAGCGCGCCAAAAACCTGCTAGTGTTGAACTTAAGCCACAATCAAATCGAAACCATTCCTACAGCATTATTTATTCATCTAACAGATCTGTTGCTGCTCGACTTGTCCCACAACAAGTTGGAAACACTGCCTCCTCAAACCCGTCGTCTGGCAAATCTCCAAACTCTTATCCTTGCAGATAACCCTTTGGAGCTGTTTCAACTGAGACAACTTCCTTCGTTGCAGAATCTTGAAGTTCTCAATATGCGAAACACACAGAGGACGCTTTTGAATTTTCCAACAACCTTGGACAGCCTGTCGAATTTGGCTGAGTTGGATCTGTCACAGAATTGCCTGCCCAAAGTCCCAGACTGCCTCTATAATCTGCCAAATTTGAAGCGTCTCAACTTGAGTGATAACGAAATCAGCGAACTATCATCTGGAGTTGAGTTCTGGCAAAAGCTGGAGACACTTAATCTCTCTCGGAACCAATTGGCTGCCTTACCTTCTGCTATTTGCAAGCTTCTGAATTTGAGGCGCTTGTATTTGAATGACAATAAGTTGGACTTTGAAGGTATTCCCTCTGGAGTTGGAAAGCTCTGCAGCATGGAGGTGTTCTCTGCTTCCAACAATTTTCTGGAGATGGTCCCTGAGGGCCTCTGCCGTTGTGGATCACTCAAAAAGCTAAATCTGAGCTCTAATCGATTGATCACCCTTCCCGATGCCATCCACCTTCTCTCAGACCTGGATCAGCTGGACCTACGCAACAACCCAGACTTGATAATGCCTCCTAAGCCCACTGAAATCATCAAAGGCTCTGGTATTGAATTCTACAATATTGACTTCTCGCTGCAAACTCAGCTACGTCTAGCTGGAGCCAGTGTTCCACCATCCATTCCAGCGAATGGTACTGGAAAGGATCCCATTGCTCGCAAGATTCGTCTACGCCGAGGTGTTCGCAATGATGGACCCGATCAGGATTCTGCTAAAATCCTTAAAGGCATGAAAGACATTGCCAAAGACAAAGACGATGCCACAAACAATACAAACTCGTGGAATGGCGAAGATGGCAAGCCAGAAAGTTTGAAACCCAAACGATGGGATGAATCTCTCGAAAAGCCACCACTTGATTACTCAAAGTTCTTCGAAAAGGATGATGGCCAACTGCCAGGCATCACTATTTGGGAGATCGAGAACTTTTTGCCAAATAAAATCGAAGAAGTGGCTCACGGCAAATTCTACGAGGGTGATTGTTATATCGTTTTGAAGACCAGTTTGGACGATTTGGGCCAGCTGACTTGGGAGATATTCTTTTGGATTGGAAATAATGCTACTTTGGATAAACGGGCTTGTGCTGCTATTCATGCTGTAAATTTGAGAAACTTTTTGGGTGCACGATGCCGGACAATTCGTGAAGAACAGAGTAAGTTGATTTAGTTATTTTTACAATTTCTATATGAACATACATACTTGACAAGTTGTGAAGCACTGCACCTGAGCTGAACATGTGACATAAAAGAAATTTGGGTTATATTTATTTGTTTCAGACCATTTTTATGGAGTTTATAACTTAAGAGTTTATACTAGTTATGGTAAAATGAGAGGAGTTTCGTGCAGTTAATATACTCCCAACATTTGAACAAATCATAGAGCATAGAGCTGTGAAAGAAAGGGATAGTTGCAATAAATCAGTAATATCTTTTTTTTTATTTTTAAGCCTGTGCGTTTGAAGCGAGATAGTACTCCTTGTCATAATGGGTAGTGCGTTGGACTGTCATATAGAGGGTTCTGGGTTTGGTACTCAGGCGCGGCTCAGGGCTGTAATTTGTCTTGAAAGGAAGTGACGAAACCTCCAAAAGTATCTCTTTTTCATAAAAAGTGCTCTTTGTTCGAAATCAACAGAAAATTGTAGGTTCCCTCCACACCGGCTTACATCTTTACAGGAATGATTAAGAGTTGTAAGTCACTAGGTTTAGGCTCTCTATATGGTTCAAATCATGCTTATCAGGAAGGGCGCAGGAGATGAAGACTGGTTTCTGGTTCGCTTAACATAGACTGGTGTTTTGTTTTTTTTTTTTTGTTAGCTACGTTTTTCCAGGCTAGCCATTGCCTGTCTTTGTTCATTCAGCACATCATTAATGTAAATTATGAAGAGTAACGTTCCCAACGTTTCATTCAGTGTTACTACTGAAACTTCACTTGTCCCGTGGGCCCTGTTCGATAAATAATTTTTGTCTTGAACCATTCAAGCTCTACTTGAATACGATAGCTTTTCTGCTTCTGAACCATTATAACTCATTCAATTACTTGGAATGCCCTTTATGGGAGAATTTAATTTTTCCACTGCCTAAGTACTAGTGGTGCTTCCTAGAAACGAACTGGAAAAGGTGCCACTCTCGTCACAGAACTATCGGAAACTGTACTGACATAGTCATTCAAACGGACTATATTTCACCGTACATAGATTTTAACTCATTCGCACTAACAAATATTCCAACAAGGGAGTTTTGGATGGAAAACTGGGTCCTAACTGAAAATCATGTATTGGTCTTTACAGACGGTTCCAAAACAGAAGCTTGGATATGTACAGGCATCTTCTCAGACAACCCAGCCATTAATAGATCATTAAAGCTATCAAACTTTTGCTGTGTTTCCCAATCGGAAGTCCTTGCAGTTTGCGAGGCCGCAAAATATCTTTCCACATGTGAACTGTCCAACAAGAACATTTATATTTCATAGATAGCCAGGCAACAATCAGAGCCATTTCGTCAATTGTCACGAAGTCAAAACCGTAGTGAAATAACACTGCTCAGAGAAACAAAATCAGTCACTCTTCGATGGAAGACATTTATGGAAGTAAAATGGCTGATGAACTGACCAAAAACGGTTCATCAAATTGTACCCTGGCTACTCATGCCACTTCGGCAGAAAAATATATAGAATTCATCAAAGTTTCCTCCGCAAATGACAGATGGTCAACAATTGACACCTGTCGGGTTTCAAGGAATCTTTGGCCAAATACATAAAAGAAAAAAACAGAGTAGGTATCTACTGAAGCTTAGCAGACCTCAATTGTCTCTCTTGGTTGAAATTCTTACTTGTCACAACTCAATGAGAAGGGGAACCCACATAATCAGAATGGGTGTCGGCACATACGACTTATGCAGAGGGTGTCGGAAGATGCCCTAGGAGAATAGGACAATTCAGGGAGGCATATCTAAGTTTCAGAGGCCATACCTCAGACTTCCACTAAATCCATTCTGTTACCCTTCACATTCCTACATTACCGACACCCTGGACAGCACAATGAATCCATTAAGATCCGATTGAGGTAGTACGGCTTGCCGCATCATCGCCCCATTTAACCTAACCTAAGTGGTGCTTCACTGTTGTGATGTTGCCTAAATTCTGACCTATAATTTTGAATCTTACTCTCCGTCATGAGCATATTGACCTTGCGAAATTCATCAGAACTACTGTTTTCTTTACTACTACAAATAGATTCCTTAAATATATTAAAACAAGATCTCAAAACCTCACTAAATATTTTTAACCGACAGACTCTTGAAGATCCTTTTGTTATTCACAATATTTCTTAACTCACTTATTTGAAAAGCAGTTGCATTATTGTTTCGAATATGACATCGTTCAAATGGGCGTCGAAGCTTTGTTGGTTAGCGCCCAGCTGAGAAGTCCAATTTTAGATGACTCTGGCGCTCAGATTAGGCTAAATTTGAGCGATTAAACGGGTAATATTTCGGCTTATTAGCATAGACCAGACCATTTGAGAAAACCCCACAAAAAAGTAAAATAGCTGAGTTCTCCGTCTATTTGTCCACCCTTAGCTTAAACGATATCATCATTACAGTATATAAATCTAAAGGTGTTTTTTAAACAAAATATAAACTAATTCCCAACAATTTTCAGATGACGAATCGGAAGAATTCCTTGCACTCTTTGATACCGATGTAACTTACATTGAAGGCGGACGCACTGCAACTGGTTTCTACACAATCGAGGACATGTTGTACACCATTCGATTGTACCGGGTTCATGCAGCAGGTGCATCGATACACCTTGAACCCGTGGCTGTAGATTTTAACTCTCTAGATCCACGATACGCTTTTGTACTGGATTGTGGACAGAAAATGTTCCTCTGGTATGGACGTTGTTCAAAGAATACACTGAATTCAAAATCACGCCTATTGGCGGAAAAAATCAACAAAACCGAACGCAAAAACAAGTGTGATATTATCGTTGAGATGCAAGGTAAAGTATTTTTTTAACAAACAGAACAACAACTATTTTGTTGAGTTTTTTTTTGTTTGTGCTATAGGTGATGAAAGTACAGTATTCTGGGAGCAGCTTCGTGCTGATCCGGAAATAGCAGCGGCATCGAAGATTCCTCAGCATGTGGCAGAGAATTTTGTACCACCTATTCCGCGTTTGTATCAAGTTCAACTTGGAATGGGATATTTGGAACTGCCTCAGGTCGAAATTCCCGAACAAAAACTAGTTCATACACTGCTCAGTAGCAAGAATGTATATATCCTGGATTGCTATGCAGATTTGTTTGTTTGGTTTGGCAAGAAATCAACTCGTTTGGTTCGTGCTGCAGCGGTAAAACTCTCAAGAGAGCTTTTTAATATGATAAACCGACCAGAATATGCTCTGGTTACCCGAGTTCAGGAAGGAACTGAAATTCAAATCTTCAAGTCGAAATTCATTGGCTGGGATGAGGTGATGGCAGTGGATTTCACCCGAACAGCCACCTCAGTGGCAAAGACCGGAGCCGATCTGACTATTTGGGCAAGAAAGCAAGAAACAAAATCAGACTTGGCTGCTCTCTTTATGCCGAGACAGAATCCAATGGCTCTGAGTGAAGCTGAACAATTGGAGGAAGAGTGGAACTATGACTTAGAGGCCATGGAAGCATTTGTGTTGGAAGGCAAGAAGTTTGTCCGCCTGCCAGAGGAGGAACTGGGCCACTTTTACACTGGCGAATGTTATGTATTTTTGTGTCGATACTGTATTCCGTTGGAGGACGAGGGAGAAGACGCTCCCGAAGACGATAACAGAGCCCCGCCCGATGAAGAAATCCAATGTGTCGTTTACTTCTGGCAAGGAAGAAATGCCGGCAACATGGGATGGCTAACATTCACATTTACCTTGCAGAAGAAATTCAAAGCGATGTTTGGTGAGGAACTCGAAGTGATTCGCATACATCAACAGCAAGAGAACCTGAAATTCATGGCTCACTTTAAGAGAACGTTTATCATACATACTGGCAAGCGAAAGGATAAGCAAAAGACCCCAGACGGCAAAGCTGCTGTGGAGTTCTTTCATCTTCGTTCCAATGGTGGTGCGTTATGCACAAGATTGATTCAAATCCAACCGGATGCAGTTAATTTGAATTCAGCTTTTTGGTGAGTTACCTTTTGTTGTTTTTTTTTTTTTGTGATTAGTTCATGTTTGCTTTTTTCAGTTATATTCTTTATGTACCATTTGAAACAGAAGATGAATCTCAATCGGGAATTGTTTATGTGTGGATTGGTTCCAAAGCAGCCCCTGAAGAAGCCAAGCTTATACAAGATATTGCTGAGAATATGTTTAATAACCCGTGGGTTAGCTTGCAGGTGAGTCTTATTTTTTATTTTTTTTATTTAAGTTTGTAACAAAAAATATAACATAGAAATTATGTTATTGGAAAATGTAGTTTTTGGAGTGCACTTAAGTTTGATTCAATCTTCAAATATGCAAACCTTTACGGACGAAGTGTAACAGTGAAGCTTACATATTGTTGAATATGTATTTCGTTAAAGTTTATTATATTCGCATTATACACAACAGTATTCTTAGTATGTTATATTTAGTTAAGTTTTAAACCTACAAATTTTAACTTTTAATCCGTTTTAAACTCTCCTTCCTTCCTGTGTTTTCATAAGACCGACCAATTGTATTGAGCTCTTTTTTGTGAATTCCAATTGCAAGCGGAAAGTCAAAAAATGTAAAGTAAATGGAGTAATTTGTATTTAACTGACTGAGTAGAGCTTTCTGAGTTCTTAAAACTTTTGCAAAGATGAAATAAAACTGCTATTGACTCCAGAGATATTTCGTGGTCTGTTATTTCAGGAATTCAGACCTGACTCTTCCAGTGGCCTGATCACTTTAAACGAAAGCGATCGAACGATATTGGTTTGAAGATAGTTGTCTTTATTTTACTCTACAGATATGATAGAGATAATAATGGTGGAAACGATCGATATCGTCCAATTGCTTTAATTTTACGTCATGATGCCCCTGATTACTTTCAAACATGAATTCTGCTTAGTTCAAAAATCACCGAGCTCCATATGTAAATAAATACACGAAAGGAAGCCACTTTTCCATATGATTTTGAATTGGATTTGTTTGAACTAAGTATGAAGTTCACAAGAAATCTCCCACTTTGTTTTCAAAATCTTCGAAAATATTGCATGCAATTAAACATTTATCCTCTTCGGAGTGAGATCAACTAAGTAAGAAATATTAAAATCATCCAAAATAATTTGTGAGTTACAATTAAAATTTTTGAAGAAATATTTATTGTGAATTCGGTTCAATCAAACCAGATAAATCTTACAAATCTATGGAAAGTCAATTAATTTTTTTCAATGAGATTGATCCTTATTTCATTGTCGAGTTACCATTTATTTCAGAGCAAATGCTGAGGCGATGCAATAGAAGTTGATGAAGTACTTCACTCACTTTATCTGTTTGCTTGTTTTGTTTTTATGAAAATGAAATACTTTCTCGAATGTCTTTCTCTCAGGCTCTAGGATTGAAGCAAACAGCATTTCTTCAGATATTCCAAGTTAAAGTTGTCATATTTCAGGGTTTGTTTAACTAAAGTGTAATAGATACATTGATTGTGAAGCTCTAGTCGGTGTGAACAATTATTAAAAAATTATTTCCATAAAAAAAGGTGGTTGGTCATTTTTAACCACAAGAACCAAATTAAATTTATTTAAATTCATTATTTGTTAGCCATGTGCCACAAAAGGTGTCAACTTTTCTAATAGTATGGTCTGCAAGCGAAACTCCTTGCTACGAATTAAGATTTTTTTTTTCCATTTGTTTTATACATGTACAATTTGACTTAAAACTAACTTATTACTAATTTAAATCATGTTGGCTCAACAATAGGGGCCCAACGTTCTTCATTTTAATGTTTTCTTAATCTAATTCTAATTCAATTTTTAATATTAACGAAATAATAATTTTTGATGAGTGGGCGTTTTATCCCCTGTAGTATTGATTGTTGTTATTCTCGTAAATGGGTGCGTTGTCGTTATGGATAATGTCTTCAAATTGTTCGTCAGTGATGGCTCGGGTGTATAGATACTTGTCACTATGCTATAGTTCATGCTAGAGAAGTTGTTGAACTTCTTCTTTTCGGAGAGCTGCAGTAAATACTTGTCCAATGGTATTAACTTTGCTTCTTTATATAGATTCCTTGTTGGTATATATTTCTTCGTCAGTGGCTTACGGTATAGTCCAGTGCAAATGCGGAGCTTCATCTTTTTCATTGCTGTCGGTGAAATAGTAAACCAGATGGGAAAGGCGTAGGTCAGAACGGGTCGGATAAGTTGTTTGTACACAAGCAGCTTGGTTTAGTCCATTTCGCCTCCTGAGAAGCGGATAGACCAAGTGCAGAGAATAGTTGGCTCTGTTCAACGTCAAGTCTGCATGCCTTTTGAATTCGTTCCAAAAGATGATTTGACAGTCACTTCAGTGTTATCTGGAAACTTTATTTTGATTGCATCACAGCGTGTTGCAAAGCTCGTCTTCGAATAACAGTCACTGGTGTTCGGAAGCAGATGAGTTCAGTCTTTTCACTGTTTATCCTCAGTCTCCATTTGACATAGTATTCCCATAGGTTTTTAATGTGCTCTTGCAATCTCCTGGCAGCAATTTCTGTTGAAAAAGCGGTGGCGTATGTGATTTAGTCGTCTGCATAAAGCTTCGTCTTTGCACCTGATATGTTGGCTGGTTGATCAGCAGTGTAAATGTTGAACAGCAGTGCTCCCAGTTTTGATCCTTGAGGAACTCCAGCGTTAATTCCTTTGGTTGATGACACATGTTTTCCTACCTGTACATAAAAAAGTCTATGGGTTAGGAAATTTTTGATTATTCTTACCAAGTAATTAGGAAGTCCAAGTTCCGAGAGTTTGAATAGTAATCCTTTTATCCAAACGCTGTCGAAAGCTTTTTCGATGTCCATCAAACACGCTACAGTGGTTTCCTTTTTTTTTGAGTCCAATTTTAAAATCAGTATGGAGTCCCAGTAATGGATGTAGGGTAGAGTGTTTATTTCGAAAGCCATACTGAAACTCCGGTATGACATCTCTTTCTCTGCAGAAAACGTTGAGTTTCTTCAATATCAACGCCTCCACTATCTTACTCATGCAGCTGAGCTGTGGAAGGATATCCACATTTGCGCGGTTGTTCTTCTTCGGGACAGGGACCACTTTTGCGGTTTTCCATGCTGCAGTTTTCGCATTTAAACACACGTTGTTTAGGTAACACTTTCTTAATTCGTTCTTAGTTCGTTTTTATCATTTATGTAATTGTCCCGCGTACGGCCAACAACGAACAACGTACACAGAGCACAACACCGAAAGTCTAAATGCAGCTTAACACAAAGTGACAAGTTATCCAAAATACAGTAACACAAAATGACACACAAATTTTTACGATGAAATATTATAAATTCTATTATTTGTAATTGAACACGAATTTTCGTTTATAAAAATACAACGTGACTTGTAAAAAAAAATGTAATTCACCTGTAAATCTTTTTTCAAGTAAAGTTAATACTGTAATACAACACAAATTGTTGCTCTTGCGGGAATTAATATATTTTTCTTGATTTGTCCGCTTTGTCCGACACTCTACTGAAACTGACGGAGTTCCGGCAAAAATCCAAAAAAAAAATGCTCAAATGCTTTCATTTAGGCACTAACCACCCAGTTTAAGCTATCTTTTATGCAAGGTGTTTTTCCTCAGTCACGGACAGTGTCTTACATAGTTCCTATCCATGAAAAAGGGTCAAAGAATAATGCTTTCAATTATCGCTTAATAGCCAAACTCTCATGTATGCTTTCGCGATCTATAAATCTCTTTCTTTTCACTGTATTTCTGTTTTGACTCCTTTGCAATATGGATTCCTAGCCGGCTGGCCTTGTAGATTTTGTTTCTCATGCATACACAGTCGCTTTGAATTACCTTTGTCAGACCCATTGTTGAATATGCTTCCCAAGTCTGGTCACCGCACCAGATTACTCAAATTAAAAGCATTGAAGCTGTTTAGCGCATATTTCTTTGTTTTGCCCTGCGTAGTTAGTCAACCGTGGAACGATTATTATCAACTACCTCCATATGTTGGTCGATTGTAGCTTATCAATCTTCAGTCCCTCGAAAAACAACGCAATATTGCAGATGTCATATTTATTCATAATTTGTTTACTGATAGCATTGATTGTCCAACATTAATAAATGCAATTTCCTTTAATACCAACCCCCCTAATTTAAAGTCGGTACCCCAAGAAAAATCTACGATAATAAATAACAAGTCAAGTTTACATATTTGTGTCCAAATATCATTTGTCACTTAACAGAAAACTCAACTTCATTATTCTGTTATTTGTTTATTCTATTTATTATCGTTTTAATTTTTTGATTGAAGGCGGCCAAGAGCAGCCTCGCTCGATGAACAGATTAGAAATGGAACACAATGTTTTGATAACATAGCAAATGAAATTTTCTCGAAAAACTACTCTCAAAAAGTATTACAACTCGAAATTGTTTTAATCTTGTTGGGGGTATTTCTCAGATAAAAACAATATACATACGTATTTTCTGCAAGATACACTGAAGTAAAAGTATGAAGTATAGCTTCAAGTTTGATATTAATGACGTTAAAAGAAAAATTAGCATTCAATGAACGCAGTTTAGGTTATGTTAGGTTAATGGGTTCAAAGTTCAATGTAGATCAATGTGATACCCTAGGAATTGTGACTCCCATGTATTGATAATCCTATGTCGATCAAGCCCGTTAAGGGTGTTGATGAGTTTCAGTAAGCGATAGCCTAAAATATCGGAGGGTACTTCTAAGTCATTAAAGAACGTTTTCTTTGTGTTACGACCCCTGGTCATTACGGAAAAATATGAGCTTCTTGATAGTCTTTACTTGTGTTGGCAGGCATTGCTAAAATTTCACATCGTTATCTTTTTCGCCTTGAAAGAAAAAAATTGTCTTACCAAAAGTTAAATCCACTAAAAAAACGAACTTCTTCGCGTACTATAATCAGACCTCAGGATTTTGTCCTTCTCGAAATCTTATTTGAGACTCTTATTTGAGACTCACTCATTTTTCGTCATTTTAATTGTTAGTACTTGTCTTCGATAGTACCCTTTGGCATAGTGGTTAGTGCGTTGGACTGTCATGCGGAAGGTCTGGAGTTCGATTCTCAGCCGCTGGTAACACGCACACATGAATGGTTGAGAGTTGTAAGTTACTAGGTCCTTGTTTACTCCGAGCTGTTGCACCACCAAATTTATTTATTTATTACTTGTCTTCGATTCCGGGACAGTTTTTTTCATTATTGACCACAGTAACCCACTTAAATAAAATTATAAATTTATCGTTTTCGCTTTATATGATGATGATGAGGAACCAGAGTGGTGAGTGAACACCAAATTTTGTTAATATAACTTCGACTTAAATCGAGATTTAAAACTGAAAACAGTTTTCATGAATTTAAATCGAGCTTAACCCTGAAACTATGAAGATCTATCATTAACGAACTGCTACAGATCCACTCGAAGTTGTTTTCCTAACAAAGATTTTATTGTGCCATTAATCTTATTGGAAACGTTATGTCTCCTTGTTTCGGTGTTAGTTTTTTAAAAGGCAGATTTAAAAACAAAAAGAAATAACCGGGCGTACAATTTATCAGCTTGTGTGGGAACAGTGCAGTTAGTAAATAAAAACGTGTTCGAAGAAGAATTTTCTTTAAAACAGAAATCAATAGAAAAATACTGCGAATGTGGAAAACTCCTTTTAAATCGAAAAATAAAATATATTACATATGTACCTATCCTATACCAAATTACAAATGAACAGAAATTACTCCTATAATAAATGAAGTGGAATTGAGTTATTGTAAGAATAGATCTGAAAGCGACTTTTTCCTCTAAAAACTTTTTTGATACGAAAGTGAATTAAGTTAAAAACACATGGTAATAATGGGAAAACAAAATCATAAACAAAAACTATTTTCAAAGTTGGTTTGGAAATAATATTTATATCGATCACAAAGAAAAATGCTGTAATCTTTCATCCAAGAAATGTGGGCAAGTTTTGGTAAACAATAACTTTAACAAGACAAAGTAGATCAAGAAAACAACGGACCCATCATCTATTTACCAGCTTCTATGAGAATCAAGAAAATCAAGATATTATGTCCCAGCTTCAAGAAACATTTCCATTCTGTGATTCCCATGGTATAATCTAATACTCGTATAACAATAAGAATCATTTAAACTCAAGAATTCATCTCTAAAACCTTTGCGAAGATTGTCAAGTTTAGCCGGCTTCCTAAAATTCAAGAAACAAAGAAAATATCCTGATTAACCTAATTTCTTTAAAAATTGTATTCTACACTTTTCAAGAGCTCTCATTGAATTCACCCCTCATCCGGCTGTCATTTTAGTTAAAATAAGTTATACAACACAATTCGCTGGTGAATATTGTATAATCAAAATTTAAATCAAACACACGCTGCGGCCAATTTATTTCGCAGATTCTAAACGAAGGAGAGGAACCAGAGAACTTCTTCTGGGTAGCCCTAGGTGGCCGTAAGCCCTACGACAACAATGCCGATTACATGAATTTCACGCGACTTTTCCGTTGTTCCAATGAGAAAGGTTACTTCACTGTTGCCGAAAAGTGCTCTGACTTCTGCCAAGATGATCTAGCCGATGATGACATTATGATTTTGGATAACGGAGAACAAGTATTCCTGTGGCCCGGCTCCAGATGTAGTGAAGTTGAAATAAAGCTAGCCTACAAATCTGCACAAGTATAACAAAATACTAAATAACAATTTCTCATACATTAATGATTTTATTTATTATTAACATTTACTCCAGGTATACATTCAACATATGAGGATCAAACAACCAGAAAGACCGCGCAAACTCTTCCTCACCCTTAAGAACAAGGAATCAAAACGTTTTACGAAATGTTTCCATGGATGGGGTGCACATAAGGCTCCACCTGAATAGTGAGCACTGCGATGCATAATTATTTTCGTTCTTCATTTTAATGTTTATACAATTATTTTAACAACGTACTGATACACTTTTACATGTAACTTATTTAAAATATATTATAATATATATCATAATAAAATGCTAATATTTTTTTCTGCAGTATATATGTATGTATACACTCTATACACCGATGTCATGTTTTTTTTCACAGATTCGTACATACATTTATGTAATATTTAATTAATGTATATTTTAATTAGGTTTTAAATTTAATTTAGAATTGTTCTACAATTTTGAATTTATTCATAATATATCACTTCTTTTCTCGGCGTCGTCGCACTAAAACATCTCTCGAGTAGAGTCGATTGACCAATCTATATACAAACATGCGTCTTATATACTAAATAGATCATTTGCTTCAAACATTTAATGTAACAATTTTTGGCTAGAATGTAAACCTTCCGGCTCTTTTATCTCAAATAACATTCGTTGCTAATGTTTTAGATTTTATGTTTTGATTTTAAAATAGAAATGTGTTTCTTTTTGTGTGTAAATAACGGGTGAAGTTTTAGTTTGTGTTTTTTTTTGTTTTTGTAAAAATAAAATAGATGTTTTATGAAAAACTTTTAAACATTAACAATAATATTTTCTTACGTTAAAATATATCCTACCTCGCGAGACAGAGAAGATAAATTTAAAAACAAAAATCATATGTTTAATGTTAAAACAGCATTAGCTCTGATGATTCTTAGAATATTTAACGAAAATTATACAATTGAAAATAATATAAAATAAATACAACGAAAATTGCGGCGAAATATCAGTAATCTAGTCGCTTTTTCAGACGAAATATATCGCCATTATCCATTGTGGCTGAATGATCCATGTTAAGGATTCGCACTGAAGACATATTAATCAGACGTTCCTCGATGTCAGAATACATGCGTCGACATCTAAATACTGATAAAGTCTGAAGGAGAAGATTTTGTATATATTACTCGTACCTACCAAAGATAAAAATACAGTGAAAGCTCTAATAAGCGGACACTCATGGTCCCCCAATTTTTGTCCGGTTATGAGAACTGTCCGGTTAAGGGAAAGTAATAAAAAAAACTTTTTTTTTAACTTCATATTAATTCTCATTAATATTGGATTTACGATCTACCTTGCCATTTTCCACGAACATCTTTATTTCTTGAAATCTCTGCAGCTTGTGTTTTTCCAATATTAAATCTAAAAAACTTTGCATAGATAAAATATTTCATGTCGTGGCTGAAAAAAAAAAAACAAAACCTTTTTGCCAAAGCGCGAACCAATAAATTTTTGTTGCCCAATGCATTGGCAATTTACAACTTTTCTTGCCTCACCCTTTTTTACCGTTATTTTAACGGATTATGCTCTAGTGAAATAGCCAGCTGCATTCCTCCCCTTTAACAATTCAACCGTAATATTCGCACTTCTAGAAATGCCCATCAGTTTACCTTTGAGCCCAACTTCGGACGAACTGTGAAGTACAGAGATTCGTTCTTCAGCCGTACTACGCGAATGTGGAATTCCTTACCACGCTCTGTCTTTCCCAGTCATTGCAATGTTCAAAAATTCAAAACCAATGTACACCGACAGCTCTTTTCTAACCCCTCCCTTTTTTCCTAATGATCACACTGTGTCTTTGACATATTAAGGGCATACAAAAAACCTTTGAGTGTGATGAATGAGTAGCTGAAGGAAAGGAAATGACATGTGTAAAAACGAAACGCGATGAAAAAAGGAAACCATACCCTCTCAAAATTACACCAACTACCCCCAGTAACTAACTCGGGAAATCTCCTAATAACCTTTCAACATAACATCGCACTGTCCAGTTATTAGAGCTTCGCGTCCGGTTATCGGAGATTTTCTATAGATTTCGTTACGTATTAAACATAAACTGTACTTAGAACAGATATGCTGTTCTTTTCCGTTACATTTTTGAGAAAAAATAATACCTAAATAAAATAATGTGTCCGCGTATGGGAGATTTTCTATCTAAAGTGGGCAAGAAAACGTGTCCGCGTCCGTTTATGAGAGGGTCCGTTTATAGGAAAGTTATTTGTATGAGATTTTCGAAAAAGAAGTTCGTTCCCGAAAATGTGTCCGTTTAAGGGAGCTGTCCGCTTATTGGAGCTGTCCGCAAGTAGAGCTTTCACTGTAGTTGTTTTTTTAAACTTACATGTAAAACTTTACAATTGACAACAATTGAATCCAAACTATGATCTGTTAATTGCGTGCAACCGCTTATATGTAAAGATCTGAGTCGTTTTAAATTTTTTGTGACAACTTCAATTGTCTTATCGTTGATGTTATAACAGTCGGAGAGATCTAGTTCTTCTATGGATGGACAATTTTTAACTAAAGCCTCCATGCCGACTACAGAAATTTGTTGGCAGTTCGAGAGTAATAGATTACGTAGTTCTAAAAATATGAACCCGTACTTGAGTGATACATCTGATATTTTGTTGCAACCTCGAAGGTTTAGCTTGCGTAAACCTTTGAGATTTTTTATTGGTACGCCATTGATTTTCGATTCGTCTAGGTTAAGTTCATAAACTGCTAAAAGTGCTTTTTTTCTTTCAGCATCTCGGACTATTTCTTCTTCGGCCTTACTGCGTAGAGAAATTTTTAAAGAACCACCCTCCGAGACATTATCTGGCGGAAGATGATGGAAGAACTCCATCGATAGTGATCTTGGCCGTTCGGAGGGTTGAGATTCTACACTAATTCCAGTCAGAGCAGCATCTGTTATCTAAAATGATATTAAAATTAAATAATTATTAAAATTTATTTCTGGATTAATGTTAACATAATGATAACTTAAGTAACACATACAGTATCATATTAGGACTGTAAAATGTTTGTTGTTGGGACTCCAAGACCATTTCAATTGGCTTGCGACGCACGTTCATTTTTTCTGTCCCGTGCACCCTCAACGGCTAATTTGAATTTTTATTTTTTTTTATTCATTAAAAACGGTAGGTTAGGGTTAAGGTAAGGTTGATTTGGCTGTCAGCAGGAGAGCCGACACACTTAGACCATGAGTTGGTCCGTTGTGATACAACATTGAATCTTGGAGGCTTTCTTCCTAATCGTTAAATCAATTGGAGCTCCTTATGAAGCGAGCCAGATTGCTATATCTATATTTGCTAAGATCATTGCAGGAAATATCTCCTAGATGGAGTCTACCTCTTTGGGATAAAGCATGACATGTACAGAGAAGGTGATGGATCGATTCCTCCTCTTCGTCCATGCAGCTTCTGCAGAAATCGTTACAATAAATTCCAAGCTGCGTTACGTGCTTGCCTATCAAACAGTATTCTGTTATAAAACCTATTACGGAGCCTATGTGTGATCTGCTTAAAGATATTTAACCTTTGGAGCTTTTCAGATCCAGCATTGGCCAAATCTGTTTTGTCGCCAAGCAGGTGGTGATATTGTCCAACCTAAGGTTTGTTTTCTATATAGCATCTTGCTTTAGCATAAGTTTACCTACACGTAGCGATGGGAATACCAATATTTGCCTTATTTGGCAATAAGGGTACCATTGTTCCACTTTTGGTGAGTTCGTCAGCTTTACAATTTCCTGTGGCCCGGCACCCAGCATAGGTGAATGTTGAACTGCTGCGCCATCTCCATCAGAGACGATTGTCAGTTAAGGACTGTTATTGAGCTGATAGAGACAGAATGCAAAGATTTAATGGCTGCTTGGATTTCCGAGAAGATGCGGATATCTTTATTTGATATCACATTTTCTTCTTCACGACTTCTTTAATTGCTAAAAGTTCTGCGTGGAACATGCTACAGTGCTTGGGAGGACGAAAAGAGAGACATACATTTCTGAGTATACACCTTCACTTCACCAATCCCGTCATTAGTTTTTGATCCATCGGTGTAAAAATGGATTGAATCAACTTCCAGGAATGCCATGGAAGGGATTGTTACCTGATAGTTGTTACTTGGAAGTGAACCGAATGATTTCAGAATAATGGATTGTTCAGTTTCAGACGAATAGCTATATTTGCAACCGTATGGTTGCCGAATATATAGAGGGTTTTAAGATGGAATAGAATGTCCAGTGCAGCGGAGGGAAACGATTTCACTAAAAAAAAAAACAAAATTGTTGTTCTTACTGAATCGAAAAAAAGATTCAAATTTCTAGGAATAGCAAATTTGAAACATGTCGGCTAGATGTACAGTAGGCGTACAAACGCACTGATGAACAGAGGCGCATCCCGACCGACAATATGACGGATTTTCTCATCATCGTAATGTTAAGTTTGATTAAAACCTTGAAATTTGTTTTACAGGAAATGCAAGTTAAAAACAAATGTAATAATAATTTTTTTGGCCATTAAAAGCTCTGACGGAAATCGTTTTTGTTTTCATTCCATCTCGAATATATCAATTAAATGTTAGAACGGGAAGAGGTCTATTATATCACAACACAAATTTAACTCACCCGAAAGCACTCCTCCATGTTCAACTCCCTCAATAGAATCAAATTCTTGAGCAGCACCTGGACGGATTGATCAGTGACACCATTAATGCAATTACTTATATCCAGAACACGCAAATTGTATAAATTCATTCCACACTTCATGACACAATCTTCACAGATATTCAAATGGGACATGTACAATTTTTCCAACATCGGATTTGGATTTCTAGCAATGCCCTCACCAATCGCATCTCCAGATATACCATCACAATGGGATATATTCAATGACTTCAGACTACCGCAAAGTTTGGCCAGCAACAATGCGCCTTCCTTTGTGACTTTTGTACAACCTTTGATATTAAGTACTTCAATGAATTTCAGATTATTAACTATCGTCTCTAGGCACTCATCTGTAACACAAAGTGTATCGGATAGGTCTAAAGTACGAAGATTTGTTTGTGCTGTGATGAAACCACGAATACCGGTAGTATTAAGTTGACGGCAGGAGTGTAGCAATAGTTTTTCCAGCTTCAAAAATGGTATTTCACATAGTGCTGTCATAGCACCGCCTCCAATCAATGTATTACTGAAGTTGAGTTCCTTCAATGAATTCTGATGTGCCCGGATGACATGCAAAATGAATTTAAATGTTAAAATCGATTCACTTGGATGATTGGCCAATTCTTCTGGATAGAATCGCCTCTGTATAGCACAATGATATGCTATATGACAACCTGACATATCCAACATCTCAAGACTGGATATAAGTTGGGTTATTCTAAGGAGAATCGCATCGGAGAGATATTGGTTGAACTTGAGGGAGAGGAAGCGAACTCGAGACATGGTGTCGGCAATAGTCTTGCGATCTGTGGGTGATTCCAAGAACTGTCCAGTCATGAACAACGACGTGCACCTCACTATCGAGATTGTATTGATGCCACAAAGATCCGCAAGAACAGCACAGAATTGTTTTTCTGTTATGTCAGTCGATTCGAAGGTCACAGACTGAGCAGTCTTGCCCATATGTGAAAAGAAATGATCCAGTGTACCAAAAGTTGCCTCGTCCATGTAGATGTGAGGGAAGGATCGATCGCTGCTAAGGAACACCTTTCCTGGAGGCAATTTATCCGAAACGCAAAGTTTTGTTATCCTAATCATCACATTCGACTGAAATTCACTGTATTTGGAAGCTTCGAGCCAACGGCGGCAAGCCAGGGAACAGGATTGGATATCCGTGTAGTTTAAATAGCGAAATATGCTCACAATAATCTGTTCCGAGACAAGAAAAAAAATTAATAATAATTATCTTCGGGTTATCTGAGTACACAAAAAGATAATTTCACAATGACTCAGGCTAATCAATCAGATCACATGGGTTTTTGTTATTAATGACGACGCGACGTTTGAGAAAATTGCAATGAAATAAAAATCTGCCCAAGTCATTTGTAAATTATTTTTTTCACTTACCTCCATTGGAAGGTCAGCATAGCTTGGTTCCAAATCATTAAATACATACGAAGAGTCCATTTTCGTGAGATGCCCAGGGACAGGAAAGCTTCAGTGCGTGGGGGTTTCCTTTATTGATATCTAACAAATAGAATATCCTATCTACTCCTTGACTTTTACCTTGTGTGTGGAATAAAAATACCAATTCCCGACCTCGGGAAGCTTATGGTTTTTATCCAAATAATCCTACGACTAGACCTTTTTGGTGAAAATAAAGAAAACTAATTCGATTACGTGATGTTTTGTAAATGGCAAAGCAGCTGACTTGGAATTCAACTTTCTGACTGGCGTTTGCTCGCTTTGATGGTACTTCTACAGACTGATGGTGAGCAGGAAAATCACACACAAGAAAAAAAAGAAACGATTGTCAAGCGAAATACAACTCGTATCAGTGCGCATAATCTTGAAATTGGTATTTTGTACCTTTGGTCAATTATTATTATTGTCATATCTATTACGATTTCATAGAAGAAAACAACAATACAAATGAAAACAAACAAATAGGGGCACACAAGTAGACGATGAAAAACAAGTCGTTTTTCTGGGTTCCGTCTTCACATTGTGGAGTGGAATACGACGTCATCTTGGAATGGTAACATTTCCAAGTTCCACGTGGAATATATTTCCATTTTTGTATAGGGTGTGGCGTTGGTATTCAATTGTAGAATATAATCGATTCTTGATTTTATTCAAATAGCACTTTTCAATTTCAGAGAAGGTGTGATAGTACATCGACCTGAAGACTTAATCGTTGTTGTTTTTTTTTTCAAACTTGGTAGGTACTCGTATGTACGTTTTTCGCACAGGTAGTCTAAATTCATTGGTCTCCTTTTCCAATGGTATTTGATTTGATTTTTATTGAGTGTTGTATTTAAGCTTATTGTAAACAAGATTTTCAGTCAATGATTTTGTTTAAGATCTCGATTGAGTTCTGTTTTAATTTTTTATCGAAAAGGTGGATCGTATTTTTAATTTTCTCGCTGTCATACATAAGCGTTAAGTTTATGATATTTTTAAATAATTTCATATTTACAATTCTTTACAGCTGTTCGTGATTATAATCTTATCTTAACTTTTGATGAGCATTGTGATAGTAATGCAGGAATTAAGAAGAATTTAGTTTACGATTTGTATTGGGATGGGATTGGGAATATAACAGTGTGAAACCAGTATGGTTAATTCAAACGTTTTACCTTATTTATTTACAAAGGTTAAAAGTTATGCTTTCGTACAAAAATTGAATTTTTTACCACACTTTGCATCTCGCTGATAGAGAAGATGCAAAAATTGGCTGTCGCTCTCTGTCAGTCTATTCGGCTGCAGTCTTAACAGCTAGGTCGATTTTCTTTAAAACTGGTTAGGTTAGGTTAGGTTCAGATGGCTGCTGACCGGAAAAGGTCAACACACCAATATTTGGTCCGTTGTGATATCACAAGATTTCAAAAATCATTCTTACTCGTTTAACCATTTTGAGCTAATAATGAAGCGTTTGAGACAGTGAATGTCGGAATTATTTAGATCAATAGGATCGTTATAGTAGTAGTCTCCCAAGTGGAGTCTATGTCTTTGCCCTAGGGCAGGACAAGAAAAACTGTCTCCTCTTCTTCTTCATCCATGCAGCTTCTGCAAAAATCATTTGCAGGAACTCCAAGTCGAAAAGCATGTCTTCCTATTAGGCAGTGTCCAGTAAAGACACCTATGTATAACGGAGCTAATATGCAATCTGCCAATAGAAATTAGTTGTTTTGAGCGTTTAGCATCAAATAATGGCCAAATTAGTTTAGTAGACCGGCAAGTTGGGGTGCTGGTCCATCTTTGGTTAGCTTTCTTCATGGTATCATGCTTTAGCATAAGTTTACAAGTAGCTAGCGGTATACCGATGTTAGATTTGCTATCCAACAAAGGTAAGATTGTTCCGTTTTTTTGCAAGTTCGTCGGCTTTACAATTTCCTGGAATGCCTCTATGCCCCGGCACCCATATATGTAGGTATGTTAAACTGTTTTGACATCTCCACCAGAGATGATCGACAATTTTGGGCTGTTAGTGAGTTAATGGAGACAGAGTCCAGTGACTTTATGGCAGCTAGACTGAGAAAATACGTATATATAACGTTTTCTTTGAGCCAAGAGAGGACTTCTTTTATTGCTAGAAGCTCTGCCTGGAACACGATACAGTGATTGGGAAGACGAAACTGGTAGTTATAATTCTTTGACGTTAGGCAAAACGGTCTTAAGTCAGAAACTGCAGTTTTTCGTAAAACCAAATTGAAAATAGTTTAATTAAAAAAAAAAAAGAGATATTAAATAAGCTCTTAAATGAAGACCTATAAAATATGTTAACGAATTTTTCCAAATTCATTAGTATTTACCGTTTTTTTTTTCAATTACTTAAGTCCTTAGGATCCTCTAATTTTCTATTATTTGTAAAAGTTTTGTTTCTTTGTAAGACTAAGTCAGGAAATAAAAAATTGTCATTAAGTTATAAAATATGATATTGTTTAATTAAACAAAAGCTTAAAAAATATAAAGTTAATAACAAAAAAAAATGTTTAGGTTGTTTCTGCTTCTTCTTCTTCTTCTTCATCTACCAAATCTGGATCATCATTTATTGCGGTGTTAGAAGTAGGTACATTTTTATAAAATTCGTGAAACACAGGTGGCACTAAGCTTAGAAGAGAGCATAAATCCCTTTTTTTCTCCTCAGATATCGGGATTAAAGTTTTGTACCTTACTTGGAGTGGATAATCTTTGAGACATCTATTTTTTCCTCTTCTAAGGAAGCTTAAAATCTTGAACTCTTCAGAGTGGTTTAAATTGTTTTTATACCTCACTAAGTCTTCTAGTATTGGAGCCATTGTACGCTATGCCAAGAAAACTGCTCACTAGCAGTATTTTTACTTGCGATTTATAGGTACTATATAAGGCAAGTTATACATTCGTAAAAAAAAATCGAACTCGAGATTTTGATCAAAGTTGACATAACGATGATAGCGAAGACCAAAAAAGTGGGTCTCGTAGTTCTGTCTGTCTGTCGGTTCGACTACAGCCTAAACGGCTTGGCCGATTTTCTTCAAGCTTGGTAGATATACATAGGTTTTGACCAAAAATAACGGTACCTGCAATACGATTCTTTTTCGAAATTTTATAAAAAAAATTTTTTCTCAAAAACTGTCCCACAGATTTTTAAAAAAAAATTAAAAAAAAATCATTTAGTTAAAGTTAGGTAATGGTTAAAAAAAAATTTCCAAAAAATGATTATTTTTGGTACCCCCCTTGGAACCTTTTTTTTGTTTTTGATTTTCTCAAAAACGGTACCACCGATTTTGATTCTTTTTATTCGTATATTAAGGCTCCCTAGCAGTTTCAATATTATTGTGTATTCAAATTTTCAAAACATTTTTTTTTGGATTTTTAAAAAAAAAATCAATTTTTTTTTTTTGAAAACTCAATATGTACAGTAGACTCTCGTTAACTTGAACATACGATAACTTGAACATTCCAATAACTTGAACAAATATTTTTTCCCTTTACGCATTCTATACCTTGAACGCACTATTTTTAAGACTCAATACCTTGAATTTTTCCCCTAAGTACTCTATAAGTTGAACAAGTAAAATTTATGCGAACTCTGTACCTTGAACAAAGTTTAATATTGAATTTCTTAAATTTTTAAATTTATGCAAGGTACCTGGGATCAGTGCTGCCACTCAGAAATTTAAAAAAACATAGTAAAAAAACATGATTTTAGTTCAAAAAACATGATTTGCAGTTCTGAGTTGGAAAACAGTAAAAGAGATATTAAAAACCACATCGTAACAAGTAAAACAAATATTTTCAAAAATTAACTGAGAGCATTTATTAAAAAAATACAAAAATGGACGGAATAAATAAAAATAAAATAAATTATTAAAATTTATACATATTCATGTGTGCTATATTATTTTTTTCACAATTTCAGGTACATAGGTATTATATAGCACATTGAAAATCAAAAATATAAATAGTATAAATATTTAGTATCCATATTTTACACATTAGGTAATATTGTGTTTCTAAACAATAAAAACTTTACAAAAGAACGTTTCAACATTCAACATTCATTTTTAATTAAACAAAAACATACCTTTAATAAATTGTCAGGACAAGCCAATATCGCCATCGAAAAAATTATAAATAGTGAAATGCCAAAAGCCAACGACAACGAGTAAGTTAGAAACTTGAATTTGGAGCATGGAGAAATGAAAAGAAGCATAATCTCTGGATTATTTTCGCTGAGAAAGTGTGTGTGTGTGGTGAGTAGCTAAAATGATGAGCTGTATAATACGAGTAGTATATATGTATTCCTTTCTTTATGAATTTCTGTATGGTGAATTCACATATATTCACAGACAAGAAATTATATTACAGACACAAAAATCTAGTTTATGCATTTGAGTCAAAGGGTCATTTTAGCTGTTTGTGTTTGTAATGTTTTCGATTTTCGTCGTTTCAGGTTATAGTGTAGCTTAGACATGTTTTTTTTAAGCGATTAAAAAAAATAACATTTTTTTTTTGAAACTAGAAAAATCATGATTTTGGACTCGAAATCATTTAATCATTTTTTGGGTCCAAAAAACATGAAAATCATGATAAATCATGATTTCTGGCAGCCCTGCCTGGGATGTTGGTACAGAATGCAAACGGTTTTTGTAAAGGGGAATCCCAGGAAATTTCCTTAGTATTTCCGTATAAGGTTTTATCCTTCATAATCGGTGAATTTCTGTATTTAATTTAAGCACGTGCGTATTTAGGAATCGAAAAACGTTTCAATTAAAATTATTTCTTAATAATATCATTATTTATGTTTTAAAATCATTAAAACGAATCATTATTAAATAAAAACAAGAATTTTTTAACTTGATCCAGTAACTTGCACAATCCTATAGCTTGAACACTCCTGGTTTCGTCCGTGTTCAAGTCAACGAGCGTCCACTGTATTTCGAAAACCCCACGCTCGATTTTTTTAAAACTTGGTAAATAAAAGTTTTTTAATAGATATAAATTATAAGATGAATGAAAAAAAATGTATTTTACTTAAAAATAACGGTATCCTCCGTACAAATGTTAAAAAATGGTTTTCGAAAATCGTATTTTTCTCGAAAACGGTTCCGGGAATTTTGCTTAAATTTTTTTTTCGATTAATTTTGAAGATCTATAATTTAATAAAAAATATTTTGAAAACAAGATATTACTGCCTGTACATAGGACGATTTTTTAAAATTTTGAATTTCTCATTATCGGCATAACGAATTTTAATGAAAGATTTTAGAGAGAAGCTTCTAAAAAGTTAAAAAAAACATTGCATTTCAAAACTTTATGAAAAATATTTTTTTTAAATTTTGAAAAAAAAAATCAATTTTTTTTTTAATTAAATACCTCGAAAACGGCTCAATATTTTTTTGGAAATTTGATTTTTATTCGAACAATAATACAAAATTGGCGTACCAAATTTTTTTCTTAAAAATGTTTTAAAAATTTTTTATATGAAAGCTTATTTTTTTAAGAAACCACTACAAAGACTTATAATTTTTGTTCTTGCATAAACTAATAGTTGATTGAATCACATGGTATCCTGTCTTACCAACTGCGAACGGAGTTGTTTTAGTCATTTAAAAAAATGAATTTTATGCTTATGAACAGTTTTTCTCTAGTAACATTTATTTTTGAAATTCTTAGTCTCTTACATAAGAGCAAGTTCGTGCGACCCAGTCGTGCATTTTATTTTCATATTCGGCCGGCACGTTTTTTTTTAATAACTGTAACCAACATCCAAATTTTTCCGAATTTCAAGAAAATTATTCCACAGTTTCTTTTTATAAAAAACATAAAACATTTTGTTAGTAATTTGTTTCGTTATTAGTGGTACCATTCGAACCATTTTTTTGTGTTCGATTTTCTCAAAAACAAACTAAAAGTTGTTGCAAAATTTTCAGTAAAAAATATTTTTTTTTTTGAAATTTCAATTACAGTCGACGTCACTTATAACGACGTTGCTTATAACGACCAGCCGCTTTTAACGACCACTTTTCCTTCATTTGGTTGGTTTTCATACAAAATGTACTAGTGTGTCGTCGGATATAACGTCGCCGGCTATAACGACTCGTTGGATATAACGACGAATTTATAACAAAAAATACTTTTCTGCCGCCGCTTATAACGAACAAAAAACATCGCTTTCGAAGAGAACGCTGCAGTGGTGGGAAATTATCCAAAGATAGAGTTAGAGTATTGGTCACATGCAAAATAACGGGCTCTATAAAAAGAAAGCTTTTAATAATCGGAAAATCGAAATTACTCCGTTGCTTTAAGAATGTCAAATCTTTGCGCGTTTTTCAAAAAGCGAACAAAACTATAAAAGCTATTGAATTACTGTGCAATTTTGTGTATTGCAATGCTTACAACGAAAACATTCGGCCCTAACGAGGTATCCGTTCGGAGCCAAAAATTCTCCGATTTTGTACGATTCGGGGGATTATTGCTTCGAGGTATTCTTCCGACATTATGTTAACGCACCCGGCAAACTGCGTTGAAGTGCGATCAGGTGTTCAATTTGTGAAATTTCTGACAGTTAAATGCGATTTTTTTGCCGATTTCGTCCAATACAAATTAATCGCGGAACAAATTGCGCCAACGCATTTTTGTATTATTATTCTTTCCAATAGGATACCTAGAAAGCAATTTAAACCTCCGACAAAGTATGCATTGCGGACAATTATCCGCTCCGAACGGGTACCTCGCTAGGGCCGATTATAAGTCATCTCTCTGATCTTGAAAAAAGTTTAAAAAATTGATTATTTAAAATAAATAAAAACAAAACAAACAAAATTAACTCATACAAATTTGAAAATTTATATAATGTACATTACATATATGTATGTACATATATTGTTGTCGTTTCTTTTAATTTTTTTTTGTTACGTCGGATAAAGCGACCGCCGGCTATAGCGACTAGTTTTGCTAGGTCCCTTGGTGGTCGTTATAAGCGGCGTCGACTGTACATAAATATTTTGAAAACTCACTTTTCAAAAATCACATGTTAGATATTTGAAACTTGTCACCTAACAGTTTTTTAAAACTATTTAAAGATTAAAAAAGAAAATTTCTTCTTTTTAAAAATATCGGTAGGTACTTCTTATACTTCTTCGTATGTGCAATGTGCTCTTCCAACACCTTAACCTACTTATTCAGCCAGTCATTCCGACAGATCATTACAGTGGTGCCATTTTTATCTTATATTCAGCACTCTTGCTTATAAGTTTTGCAAGTCAAATCCGAATGAACGATACAAGTATCCATGCCCAGTGTTTGCCACTTGGAGGTAAACTAAGAACATTTGATGTGTAGTAGGTGTTAGCTTACACCCAACAGAATTGTCCAATCTATAAAAGTAAAGTAGCTGGAAGACCTTATACACTCCCATATTGTTCTATTTCTATTGAAGGAATTTCAAGAAAAGAAATCTCTTAACTTAGTTCATTGAACTTGTGCAAACTAAACTGTTCTTTAGTCTTTCAAATCCTACGTGCATATTGCATATAGCAAACTTTACATACAAACCTTTTTTTCCAAATCATGGAAATCCCCAGAACATTTATTTCCTTTAACTTTAGATGCGCTGATTAAAAGACCTAAGCTAAACTTTTTGTTGCTGCATTTTTATTTTGCCGAATGAATTTTTGAAGTAGGAACTAGGACCGTTTTTCCCAGAAACTCAATTCCTTTGTTCAAGCTTAACACCAAAATAGAATTGCTTTTTACGTAGGTGTATATACCCGAAACTTCTGGTTTCTATGTAGTTTCATATAGTTCCAAGTTATAGAACAGCTTCCTTTTGATATTATGAATAATAAAAAGGTGTTCTCTTTTTCAACCTACCAAAAACGATACACATCTCTTGCAAAGCATACAAAATAGAAATCATAAAAACTCACTATAAAATTTGGAGCTTCACAGCCAACAAATATTTAATAAGCCTTTTTACAGACATTTTATTATGAGGTTTAGATTTTTTTTTGTGTGTAACTAATTAATAATTAATTCAAAGCATAAAGAATTTATTATGAAAATTTATATTTTAAGCAAAGAGAATTCATTTACAATGCGGACACATCAGCAAACAATATATTGTAACAGATTTTTATCCGATTAACTGAACCTGAACTGGGCATCATGTTATACAAGTAGGTCTTAAAATAAAGTACAGAAGATTCTTTATGTGAAATTTGTCATTCAACCTTTTGCGTTCAACATATTCAACAGGCTAATGAACCTCTCAAAACCCTCTCTGCCACTCATCACAGTTATAATGGTTAATGTCTTACATCAGCGAGTTATCTTCGCTGATGAACCCTTGCAAAACGGATACCTGAGATTTGGCAAGAAGCCATTATCTGGAGTAGTTTTATTGCATTTCCGAGTCGCAGTTAACCAAATCTGGTTTAGGCAGTTTATGAGTTTAATGCTGAAAATATTTCGTCTATCTTTGTGCGACTTTAAGTTAATACCTACTTCCCGTTGTGGGGGAGCTTTTAATATACAAATTGTAGTCAAATTAGAAAACAGAAACAAAAAATGCGCACACTTATACTTGGGCAGAGATGGCGGGTGGCTTTGACGAGTGCCCAACGTGGGAGGTAGACAACGCCAACGAGGAGGAACGAATAGCGATATACTCGTATGTAGCATGGTGATATGGCGGTCCTATACAGAGAGACGTGTCTAGTAATTTTAATTCAATTCAAGTAACCCGCAAATTAAATTCGTCTGACTTTGCTGAAGATGAAGACCAAAACGAAAACCCCACGTCCTCTGTGTACTATAGGTATGTAGAGTATAGAAAAACATTAAACATAAAAGCTTCCGCCGGTCTTGTCTTCGAGTATTTACCACATTGCTATAATAGCTGGTCCGCTGTACTTTTGGTGGTGGTAAAAAGACTTAGTATTTTTCACCTGAATTTATTTTACCGCCATAGTATGTCACTTTAAGGAGAAATCCTTATCAATCTAATAAAATGATTTTTTATTAACAAAAGAACCAAGACAAGACGAAAAAAATGGGTTTCCTTGTAAATCATTGACAATAAAAAACGATGATGAAACTATTTGAGAGTAGGTACTTGTTATAACTTGAAGGTAGGTAATCATGGACATGATGACTTAACGATGTGACCAAGAGGAAAAAAAAAGACATTTTTATACTTGGTTCTTTTTATGATGATTGGTGTTACAAATAGATTTGTTGGAGTTGGAGAGTGCTTGTGAGATGTGACACCCTTAAGGAGGTGTCGAGAATGGAATAATAATTCAAGTAAAACATCGTGCCTTTGGTTTTTATGTTGTTTTTGTTTACTTTCAAACAAATCAGAATTACAACTGATAGGACTGTAAATGAGCTGTAGTGAATTGGTTTAAATGTTGCTCCATTTTTCAACATAAATATTCCTTTCAGTATAATTATTTTTTTTAAAAAGATAACGGGCATTGTGGTTTCTGAAAATTCGGCTTCAAGCTAGCCCCACTATTCGCCCCTGGTGGCACTAAAACAGCAGGCTAAACGCTCTGGTAGATCAGCAGGTACAAATAGCCCCTGGTGGCACTAATCAGCAGGTACTATACGCCCCTGGTGGCACTAGAACAGCAGGCTTAAACTCTCTGGTTTATTAGCAGGTACAAATCGTCCCTGATGACACTAATCAGCAGGTACTATACGCCCCTGGTGGCACTAGAACAGCAGGCTTAAACTCTCTGGTTTATCAGCGGGTACAAATCGTCCCTGATGACACTAATCAGCAGGTACTATACGCCCCTGGTGGCACTAGAACAGCAGGCTTAACCGCTCTGGTTGATCAGCAGGTACAGATCGCCCCTGGTGGCACTAATCAGCAGGTACTATACGCCCCTGGTGGCACTAGAACAGCAGGCTTAAACGCTCTGGTTGATCAGCAGGTACCGAAGCTCCCTGGTGGCTATTAACGACCAATTCGTCTGCACTCGGCTACGTCTGGATTTCAAATGATTGATCAGATCAATTTACTAGGCCGCCTGACTGTGTGTATGAACGAAAGGGTACTTTTCGTTCACCCAAGCAGGTCCTCATGATGACTTTTCAGTTAAAACTGAATGTGAACTATGTATGTAAGTGGTGAACGAAAAATATCGAAGTAGTTGGTTTTCCTGTGACGTGCTTGTGAATCGAATTTGGTAAGTTATAACTTTACTTGTAATACCAAAACAACATGAAGTGGAGAAGCTTGGAAGGTATGTCGAGATTTTTTCTGAGTTAAATAGCTTGCCTCAACTCGTTCACGAGCCTACACGAATTCCGGACGTTGCAGGACAATCCGCAAACACACTAGACTTGTTTCTTACCTCTGACCCTGACAAATACACTATAAATTTTTTATCACCTCTAGAAACATCCGACCATTGTATCATATCTGCGAATTTCTCATGCCAACAAAACCCAGTTATAGAAATAATTCCTAAGAGAACCAAGAGAAAGCCAACTGGGACGGTCTCAACGATTTCTTCAGGAATTTTAAGTGGTCGCTATGCTTCCTCGATAGTGACGTAGACTCCAGTGCAGATATGATTACAAATTTTATTCTTCTCGGAATGAGAAAGTTTATCCCGGATAGGGAAAAATCTATCAAACCGAAAGATCTCCGGATAGTATCGTATTGTTTTGAAGAGGTGTTCTTCAATACTGGCAAAACCATTGCGTAAGCTTTTCTATCTGTCCTACTCTACTGGTGTCTTTCCGAGTGGATGGAAAACAACATTTGTCCAGTCTCTCCCTAAAAAAGGCGAATCTTCTTCCCCCTCTAACTATCGTTCAATTGCACTTACATCCCTTCTTTCTAAGGTCATGGAAACGCTGATAAACTATCAGCTCAAGAAATATCTTGAAGAACGAAAGCTTCTTAATTACCGTAAGTGTGGCTTTCGTAGCAATTGGTCCACTGGTGATTTCATGGTATATCTCACCGAACAGTGGCAAAAATCTTTACATCGTTTTGGAGAAAGTAAAATTATTGCACTGGATTTCAAAAGCATTTAATAGAGTTTGGCATCAAGCTCTCTTATCGAAAATGCGTGCATTCGGTATTGATGAATCTCTTCTTCGATGGATTAGACATTACATTTCAAACCGTTCAATACAAGTTGTATTGGATGCTTTTAAATCTGAAATCCATAAAATAAATGCTGGTGTGCCACAGGGCTCTGTTTTTTCTCCGACTCTCTTTCTGATATTCATCAACGATCTTTTGTCTGAAACCTCTAATCCATTAAATTGTTTTGCTGATGACAGTACCCTCAGCTTCCCATATTCGTTTCCAGATACATGTCCTTGTTCTTTGGATGTGAATCTAGAACGGTGGTGGCGTTGTCTATGGGCATTAACTTTTAGATCAGTTGGATCTTGTACGGGTGTTGGCCCAAAAGGCCGAGTTCACGGCGGGGAATCGACTGCCTCAGGACCTGTTGTACGCTTTCACACACAGCGGCGATGTTCTTAGTCGATCTTGCGTTTATTTTCACATACGATTGTTGGCTGATTTATTACTAAACCCGTCTTCTCAAATTTGGCTACCAATCGTTGCATAGTCAACTGTGAAGGGCCACCACGTCTTCCGTAAAATAAACGATCGCTCATTTTGAAATTTAAAATTTTATCATTTGGACGTGCTATTCAATAGTGTTTCTTGCCATGGCATCAGTAACTGAAAAATAGACAGCAGATTTGCCAGATATTTTTTTTTTTTATAATCGGCGCACACTCAAGGGGTTTTTTGTATACCCTTAATATGCCAGACACAGTGTGAGCATTAAGAAAAAAGGGGAGGGTTAGAAAGGAGGTGTCGGTGTACATTGGTTTTGAATTCTTGAACATTGCAATGACTGGGAAAGACAGAGCTTGGCAAGGAATTCCACATTCGCGTATTACGGCTGAGGAACGAGTCTCTGTAATTCACAGTACGGCCGAAGTTGGACTCAAGGGTAAACTGATGTGGCATTCCTAGAAGTGCGAGTATTACGATTAAATTGCTTAAGGGGAGGAATGCAGCTGGCTATTTCACTAGAGCATAGTCCGTTAAAATAACGGTAAAAAAGGGTGAGGCAAGAAACATTACGACGATGTTGGAGTGACGTAAATGAGTCAATGATGTTACTGTCACCAATCATTTTATAAGCTCTTCTTTGAATACTGTCCAAGAGACTTAAGCAAGTTACTGGAGCACCTGCCCATAGATGTGAGTTATATTCAAGTTTTGGACGTATATATGTTTTATAGATTTTAGCCAGATCAGAAGGAGAGAAAAATGTCTTGCACCGTCTCAGAAAACCCAAACATCTTGCGGAATTTTTGGCAACATCGCGTATATGTGATCGTTCCACCGAGAATATCGAGATGTTCTGTTTCACTGATGCAAGTGTCACTCATAGATAGTGGCAAGGGGGGTATATCTCGCTTTAAAGATACAGCATTGGGTTTTCGAAGCATGAAATTCGACACGGTTTCTTATTCCCCATTGTACAATGCTGTTTAGGTCGCAATTAAATGAGCTTATATCATATTTTGTTGTTGCAGTTTCACATCCGAAGAGGAAGGATGTGAGTCTGAAAACGAATATGAAAGTACTATGGTCAGCGGAATATTAATTAATTGAGTTAGAAGTTGTAGACAGGAGATCATTAATAAAAATGAGGAAGAGGGTTGGAGACAAAACGGAGCCCTGGGGCACACCAGCATTTATATTGTGGGTTTCAGACTTGAAACCGTCTAATACAACTTGTAATAAACGGTTCGAAAGGAAATTTCTAATCCAAAGAATAAGGGATTCGTCGATACCGAAAGCACGCATTTTCGATAAAAGAGCAAGATGCCAGAGTTTATCAAATGCCTTTGAAATATCAAGTGCAATAATCTTACTTTCTTCGAAACAATGTAAAGATTTGTTCCACTTTTCAGTTTGATATCAGTTAGATAGATATCATCAAATCACCAGTGGACCTATTGCTACGAAAGCCATACTGCCGATCATTAAGAACTTTCGTTCCTCAAGATATTTCTTAAGCTGATAATTAATCAGCGTTTCCATGACCTTAGAAAGAAGGGACGTTAGTGTGATCGGTCGATAATTTGAGGGAGAAGAAGAGTCGCCTTTGTTCGGAATTGGCTGAACAAATGCAGTTTTCCAACTGCTCGGAACGAGCCCAGAAGAATAGGATAGATGGAAAAGCTTACGCAGGGGTTTTGCTAGCGTGGAAGAACACCTCTTCAGAATAATAGCGGGGATACCAACCGGATCAGGGGATTTATGTATGTTGAGATCTTTCAGGACTCTTACCACGGTACGAGTACGAAAAAAGATTTGTCCAATAGAATCACTCACGCGCTCAAGAATTGGGGGAGTCGTGATACTATCCGGCAATGTGGAATTTACGGCGAACTGCCTTACAAACAAGTGAGCTTTATCAATAGAGCTAACAAAAGGTGTGTCATTGACAACAAGCGTAGGAACCGAGGAAGAGGAAGAATTCCTCATATTTTTTACAAATGACCAAAAATTCTTACTGCCTTTGGGACATTGCAGTATTTTTTGCCTTGATTTTTGATCATGTAAAAATTTGGTCCGTCGAATATGGGCTTTGCAGGACTTCCTGGCTTGTTTAAACTTTTTCCGGTTTTCCTCAGTTGGGTTACACCCAAAACAACATGGCTACCATAGGCTGCTATAATCTACCCGCGCCATTTGCAAAACCCTTAATATGATTTAACCAACTTACTCGTTTGACATTTAAAAATTTGAAAACAGCGAATCATGACAAAGTTATTCGGTATTTATTTTAAATAACTTACATAAATTAATCGAGTCGGTAAAGTTAATTTAAGCAACATGCACCATGCAGTTTTTGAACGAGGCTACGCTATTTTTAAACGAAATTGTGTTAACCCACTGAAAAGGGTTCTCTGTTAGAATGTTGTTTGCGTGTAACGTTAGAGAGGTTGAGTGCAGAAGAAATCAAAATTTAGAAAATCTCTGAAGTTGGATTTGACTTTCCATACCTAACAAAACAGTCCCGCCACGAACAAATATTTTATTCAAATGATTTCAACTTGTTCCTTAAGAGTTTCTTCTAACCATAATACTCGTAAAGCCACCTTAGTTTCTCGTTTCTACCGCAAGTCTCCAAGGTCATTCTTATGGTTATAAGTATGACCTCTGCCATAACCATCATATGCAAAATTGAAATAACCTAAATTTTACGACAAAAAGACCGTACCTATGATCTTCTTCAAGTTATTAATTATTTACTATCTCATCAACAAAAATATAACAAATTACTATTACCTGTATGAACACAAATAAAAATATCTAATAAACAAACTACCCTAATGAAAAGACAATAAAATTTCGCACTTGTAAGCCACATGCATCGTACCGTACTGGGTATACAAAAATATCCCCATATATTCCTTAGGTATGCTAGGCTTAGAGCTGCAGAAATCACATTGTGCCCATGGGCACGTACCATATAAACGCGCACCACGCGCACTCGTCTTAATTTTGTCAAAGTGAACCTCCGCAACTGGCGGGCCGGGCGTGGGGTTACAACTTATATGCCTCAAATTATGATATAGTTACGCACTTCTTTTTACGACTGGGACTAACTACACACAGCAAGCTGGCCATATGTCCATAATACGATACTTATTGCGTTACAATTTATGATGGGACAAGTTTTTCAGTAATGTTGGCCTAAATGTTATGCGTTTTTTTTCGCATGTCAACACACCGCAAAGTACCAAAATATACACAAAAATAAATAAAACTCAACACCATGCGACCTCCGCCTAGATTGTCGTACTTTGAGGCCGCGCACGTTCACTGCAAAAGGTCAGCTCGCCTCGTTTATAGAGAGATGGTGATAACTCTATCATTCACTACCATCACCACTCCAGGGAATTGTAATAAAATTTTGTGAAACAAGTTGCCTTCTTCCGTCAACGCTACTGTTTTGACTTAACGACTAGCTGGGCTCTAATTTTGTTACGTCCTTATTAGTAGGTATTCTTTTCCCAAGGGACATAACATTGTGCTTAAGAAAGTTTTTCTAGTTGGATGTTATTTTTTTTTTTTAAACAAAAATTGATAAATACTTTTTTTGCTTAATATATCACTTAATGGTGACTGACTTTTCAATTTATTTTCCAAATTTAATTAATTAATTTATTATTTTTAATTGATATTGATTAAATTTTTGGGTTTAAAAAAAGATTTAAAATTTTTGTAATGAAAACTTTTTCGATCGGTCGACTAATGTCTCCCTCAGAGAAAACATCAATCAGAAACTATAGGTTGTTATTTTTCAACACGTTTCATCGTTTTAAATAGATTTTAGCAACTTACAAGATTTTAATGCATGGTTTTATCAATACAAGTTGCTGGAAAAATGTACATAACGCATCTAGGTAAATTAACTTGGTCTACTAATAAACTAACAGCACTTGCACTTTGCACATGATTCAATGTTAAATTAAACTAGTATCCGAGTTGGCGTGTTAATTTACACGAGAAGATGGATAAATTAACATGACGAGTTGTAATTTTGACAATGCTCACATTTGTAGTTACACTATCTCTTGTCAAATTAAACCCTATAGCAATTATACGGTTAAACTTTTAAAAGCAGGAATTGAATTGGTACATTCTAACATCATCCCGTGGAGTTTATACGATCACTTGTTAAATTAAACCTTTGCAAAGTTACGTTTGCACACAAACCAAGACAAATAAACATGTCAAACTGTGATTTTAACAATGATAAGCAGATTAGTTTAAATGATACGTTGTTAAATTAATTGTATGGCAATTTTATGCTTGTATTAGAACTTGATACATTGTTACTTTAATAACGCTCCTTGTAGAATTTACACAATGACCCGTAAAATTCAACATGATCCAGATTGAATTAACATTACATAGTGAAATAGTCATTTACCTGCTTACGCCTTGCAGATATCTGGAACTAAAACAGTGTATATAATGCATTCCAAATTTGAAAAAAATGTATCAATTGGCTTCAAATGTTTTTCAATTTTAAACAAAAATTTCTTTAACGATTTTGCTAAATATTTTATATGATCTATAGAATTGGGTGATACTTTTTTTAATTGCAGAAATTAGAAATTTCATTTTGAAATAACATTAGCATTTGCTGCAAATAAATTTCTGCTGCATTAATGGTTTCATGAGACAAATCTTTTTAAGCACTCGCACAGTCGCCAGACGCCAGAGTCCTAAAGGTTGTGAAATACTCAAGTCCGCTGGTCCATATTGTATATCCCCTTTAATTAAGCAGAGATGTCTAATCTGTACCTACTTACTTACTTACTTATCCGGCTCCCAATCCATTAAGGTTCTCTGCCTGAGATTATGCGGTCTTCCATCGATTGCGATCCCTCGCCAGCTCCCTCCAGTCGTCGAGAACAAGCACTCTTGCGTCTGTAACCGCCTGGTCCCTGTAGCGGAGGTCGGTCTTCCTCGTCGTCTCGAACCTGGGGGCTGGGATTCGAAGATTTTCTTAGCTGGAGCGTTGTTGTCCATTTGCTCGATGTGACCGAACCAGTTTGGCTCTTTGGACTACATCCACATCTTGGTACAGCTCGTATAATTCACGATTGAATATTCTATTCCATTCGCCCTCTTTGCGAAGAATTTTTCTCTCGAAAGTGCCCAGTATCAATTCCCCTTTTTTAGTCATCGTCCAGCACTCGGCGCCGTAGAGTAGGACCGGTAAAATTAGGGTTCTATATAGCGTCCACTTAGTCTTGCGAGAAAGGAGTTTTGAACCCATTGGCCAAACCGAAGTATGTAGCAGCGGTTCGCAAGGGTAATTTCTTCGTCGGATTTCCACTAAGGTGTCGTTCGTGGGATTGATGTTTGTTCCGAGGTAGGTGAACTCCCTGACTACCTCGAAATTACTGCTACCAACAGTGACGTTTTGTCCTAGGCGATGGTAAGCTGAGGCTTTGTTTATTGAGAGCATATACTTTGTTTTGTCCTCATTAACTTAGAGACCAACGCGTTTCGCCTGTCCATCAATAGCTGTGAACGCTTCTAGCACAGCTCGCTTGGAGCGGCCGATGATGTCGATGTCGTCCGCATAGCCAAGCAGTTGGGAAGACCTGTTGAAGATAGTGCCTTCCAGGTTAACACCACTCTTGCACACTATCTGCTCCATGACTAGGTTGAAGAAATCACATGATAGCGCATCTCCTTGTCTGAACCCTGTACACGTCTGGAATAGCTCGGACGAGCTGCTACCCATTTGCACGTTGCACCGCGTATTTTGTAACGTCATGCGATCCCGAGTTCCGACATCGCCAATAGAAGCTCTTGGCGACTTATGCTGTCATATGTGGCTTTAAAAAGATGGTGGGCTTGGACTTAAAATTCGTTGGTCTTTTCCAGGATTTGCCTCAATGTGAGGATTTGGTCTATCGTTGATCTGCCCAGCCTGAAGCCACATTGATACGTGCCGATCATAGTGTTGCAGAAAGGTTTTAGACGCTCACATAGTGCGGTAGATAGGATCTTGTAGGCAACATTAAGCAGGGATATGCGTCTGTAGTTTTTGCAGGACATAGGATCGCCTTTTTTTTATATTGGGCATAGGGAACTATTTGACCAGTCGTCGGGCATACTTTCCTCCTTTTAGACTTGGTTAACGAGCTGATGCATGCACCCTATCAGGACATCTCCTCCATACTTGAAGAGTTCCGCATGTAGGCCATCCGAGCCTGCGGATTTGTTGTTCTTAAGCTCGTGGATTGCTTTCTTAACCTCTTCAGTACTGGGTAGTGGGACTGGATCTTCATTGACTGGCCTTATGCTTCTTTGCCCTCCTGTGGATTCCTTTAAATAATGCCCATCAAGCAGCTTCTGGAAATGCTGCTTAAATATGTCTACAATTCCCTGTGCTTCAGTGACTACGTTCCCTTCGCTGTTTCGAAGAGCTTGCGTGCCGGTCCTATGACCTGATGCCAGTTTCTTGGCTGTTTTGTAGAACCGGCGGGCGTTGGTGGCGGTGCTAGACTCCTAGGTGGTTGATAGCCTGTGGTGGTCTCGGCTACCTCCTTAATGATGTCGCGATACTGGTTTTACTGGTTGTTGACGCTTGAAGCAAGGGGTACGGCAGAGAGTTTCCCGGTCAATTGCTCACTGTAGTCTCTGGCTTCCTCAAGTGTGCTAAGGCATGCAATATTGAATTTCTTCCTTTGGGCGGTCCTCGCTTTCTTTTCGATGGACAGTCGAGCTCTGAACTTTGTCACAACAATAAAGTGGTTAGAGTCCATGTTTGCACCCCGGAAAGTTCGCACGTCCAAGATGTTCGACGCGTGTCTTGCGCCAATAAGTACGTGGTCGATTTGGTTGGCGGTTCGACCATCTGGAGATCGCCAGGTTGCCAGGGATACCCCATTCAATACTTAATTAAAATCAAATTTCGAGACATCATTTCACAGGCAATGAGGTATCTTTTATCGAAGGTAAAATAAGATCAGCGGTTTCACAAACGGATTCTACGAGCCTTACGAGCAGCGAAGTCAGAAATAAGTTTATCAAAATCAATATTTGCAGCCAATTCTTGTTCAATCGACAATATAGCCAAGTTTTATAGTCTAGTGGAGCTCATAGTGGATCTGAGATAATTTTTGATTAGCTTCAACTTCGAAAAACTTCTCTCACAACTAGCGACACTAATTGCTAAAGTCAAATATATAGAAATCAAGATGACTAGATTCAGTTTTTGAATGAACTGGAGGAGCTCCAGTGGTCCTTTGCCCCTTATATCTTATCAGAACTGGCGACAAACTGCTGGAGACGCTTCCGCTCCATCTGAAACTGGTCCTTGTCGATGTCTTCTAATACATGGGAAAGATCGTACTTACTGTCCAAAAGTTTCGCTGGCGTCAAAAATCCGAACTTGTCCGCTATTTCTTAAACTTGCTGGAATCGAGTCGTCATTTCTTGAATGATCTTGTCAAATGATGCGAACACCTCTCGACGGAGTTTCTGCTCGTGAGACAAAGTTGCATGTTCGGATTCATCGCCATACATGCGTTTTTTCCTGCGAATTCTTCGTGTTTGAGTTCGAGTCCGAGTTTTTTGCAAAGAGTCTTAGCAAAGTCGATTGCGGCTTGGACGAAACGGTCTCTGCTCTCCACTAGGAAAGCTTTTAAAGCGCAGAGTTTCTGAGCACACTTATGCACACTCAGTCCTCGTTGCTGCAGGTAAATCTGTGCGTCATCTACTTCAGGTAGCACTGCAGCCCAAAAGCCAAGAAAATTAAGGAAGTTGAATGACTGTATGACTATCAGAAGAAGACTGGCTCCCGTTTTTGTTTCGGAAGTTTGAGATGAATCCGTCAATTCTTCCAGTAACCTCAAGAGCTTCCTCAAACTTATTTTTAAGCGTCTTGACAGCTTCATGTCTAGCGCTCCAGCGAGTTTTAGTGACCCGTCTCCAGAGGCGGATCGTGAATTTGTGGGGCCCTGGGCTGAAACTATTTAGTGGCCTACCTAAGTACTCAACTAATAGCCATGTCAAAAACCTGTGTCTATAATGATATATTATTATTATATATTCTTTATTGCACAAAGAAACATAAATGCTATTTAAATCTATCGATCTTATTGCTTTGGTAGCAATCTCTTCCAGGCAATTAAATTAATTAATTTAATTTTTCAGCTCAGAAAGTTAAAAATTTAAAAAATTTAAAAAGTCTTGCAATTTAGGGCAAAATTTAATGAGTTCTTAAAACTTGAGATAAAAAGTGACTTTTATAATGTTATTTTGGCAAAACTAAAAATAAAAATTAAGAACAAAAAAAAAACAAAAAACTGACATAAGTAATAAAATTAGCAGCTTTTCTGCACTAATTCGTTTTCTTTGTTTTGTTAACATTGGCCGAACGTTTTCCAACAGAAAATCAAAAGATTCTATTGACACACGACATTCTTGCCAAAATCAGTATAAATGTCTGCAAAGATTCAACATAATTTTCCCTTTCACCATTAATGGGGTGCATATAAAATCTTCGTTTTCTCGATCTTACAAAAGCTCTATAAACATGAACGCGACTTTCCACTAAATACTACGACGAAGTGCACCTGCACTTGACAATGACTTATCGCTCAGCGATGAAGCTCTGTAAATGGCCACCCATCGCTCAGACTCGTCACTCTATCGCTCAATCGCTCAGACGCTTGTCGCTCGGTGCGCGGCCGAAGCCTTAATTAAAGTTTTCTTTTCACTTCTTGATGGCGTCTTGCTTTTCTGTCTCCTTATCGATCAGCTTTTTTTCAAACAGCGCATCGTTTTGCTTACTAAACACTAAACTGGAAACTTGTGGATATGATTTGTGATTTCGGTTTTTCGTCTGTGCATTTTTAAGATATTTAATTTGTGAATTTTATTTTTATATTTAATTTGTTTTTGTATAAGCTGGTGCCACAAAAATGGCTAAGTAAAAGATTTAGTTTCGTCATTACAATACAATACAATAGTTATGCATATACTTTTAAAATAAAGATACGAGTATTATTTTTGTCTTTGCAGCTATTTACATATATACTCGTACATATATTTATATTTTTTATAAGAAGGCAAACTGATCATTTCTGCTTTGGTTTTTTTAAATAAAATACTTTGGAAAACTTTTAAATAGTTGAATTATTGATTTTGTTTTTTTTATACAAAATTCGTTTTCGGTACAATTGACGTACAATTTTATTCCAGATTTCAGTACAATTGAAAAATTTCATTTTCCATCTCATGACATACACTATTCGGCATCGAACTTAGCACGATTTTAGAGAGAGAGAGAAAGAGTAAGTTCGCGCAGCGCTTTTTCCAGGTAAAAGCGACGCGCGAATTTACTCTCTCTTTCTCTCTAAAATAGTGCCATCTAGCTTGCCGGGGCCTATACATTACTTGATTGATCTCAGAGTTGCCACTGCCAACCTTATCGTAGGTTTTTTAATTTTAGATTTTTTTTAATTCAAATTATCGCCTATTGATTTCAGCGGGGTCTGGGGCCCCTTGTGACCTCGGGGCCCTGGGCTACAGCCCATACAGCCCTTAGGTAGATCCGGCCCTGCCCGTCTCACTGCTTGACCTGTGACGGCAACCAAAGAGTTCCACCGAGCAGTTGATGCAGAAAAGAAGGCAAATAACTTCTCCGAAGTTCAAAAAAACGTCACGGAATTCACTGATTCAGAAGCAGCGTGTACCCCAGCCAAGTTGAGTGAATGGTTTGTGCATGCAACGAATGTAGCTTTCGGATTCAGTGCTTTAATCCGGGCTTGAACTCCATTGTGGATCCCTGACATTGTGGCAGCCTGTCTTCTCAAGTTCTGTATGTCCATGTCCAGCCCGTCTGATGTTATCTTCGCGATTATATCGTTGCTGAGATCTTCTGCATTTTTTTCTTTTGGTTCGAAGAAGTCGATGAGATAGAGATAGATACGAAACTGGGACTCTTGCTCCCAGCTTTATCTTTATCAGTTGTTCCATTAGAAGAGGGTCATATTAGCTAGTAGGTGCACTAACTCCTTGCTTGTCAGCGGTCTCGAACTCATACGTTTCGGAACGCTCCCTTTAAGTTTCGCGAGAGTTTTGGAACGTTCCGTTTTAGTTTCGCGAGTCGCGCGACAATAACGGAATGCACCCTTACGGCCTTTCTCACAGTTTAGGAATCCACGGAAATCAACCGAGAGCGTCAACGACGAATCACAGGCAGGGTGGCAAATTTCAAATTTACGTCATTGTTGTTTGTTGACTTATCAAACGTCCTGTCATGAAACATATGATCTCTACTCTACCCGCTTCACCGGTGACATTTTGCTGCCCCCTCCGTCCCACCCTAGAGGGTGAACTGATGAGCATTTCTAAACATTTCTTTACGTCGATATAGAAATCCTAAGCATTTAGCAGCATTTTTGGCGATCTCGAGAATGTGGCCATTCCAACGAAGATGATTACCGATCAATTGCACTAGCGTTCCTCCTTTTCAACTTCGTGGCAACACTATAATCAACAATTCCTTACTTACTTACTTAAGGTGGCATAAAGATACGAGTATAGTAGATACATACCTATACTTTTTTTAAATGAAATTAAACTAAATTTTTTAAGCCACTAAGAGCCACTTTGTGCGACAACCTGCTGCTTCAAAGTTATGAAACTATATTCTGTAATAATCCGGGCGTTACGTGTGAGTTATCTCATTACATAGTGTTAGCTGGTTTTGTATACCGAAAAGCATGAAATGTAATTGCGAGCCATTGACACTCGTGCTCCCTCTTCTTTGCTGAAACGCTTTGCATCACGATGGACGTATGAATACCTTATCTCTATGATAGATGTCGTCAGTTCCTGTTATGGTGTTCCATAACATCATGGTCGGGTCGTCCCATGTATCACCTCAATGTGAGCCCCTGCCAGCATTTTATTCAGTTTTATAAAATTGAAGCCAAAAAGATTGTGTGCGCGAAGCGAAGATCTTTTTCGCTTCTACAATATGAAATATGATCTTTTATCCAAGATAAGGTGAAGCCATTGTGTAATGTTCCCAAAAGGAGAAGCTCTTGTTTTCTTGGCATAGTTAATATTATTGCTGTTCCCTGATGTTGATAATGATGATGATGTGGTATGCTTCTGATTCTTTGAAAAAAACAAGGAGAAGATTGTTGCTTGCTCTGGGACATGTGATGATGGCAGCACTAATAAAAAGAGGATGTTAATTGTTGTGTGTGCACAGTACAGGAATTCCATAAGATTAGGGATACGTTCAGTTCAGAGCTGAGCCGCCTTCGAATAATACCACTCGGTTTTTTAGGGTCCTATACCAACCTATATAGGTATTTCTTTTTGTCCTGGAAAAAAGATATACACATGATTACGCGAAGTAGGAGGACAGCATGAGGAACTTTTAAGATTGCTTGATTGTTCGTAATAAACAACAGACCGCCTTGTCTTCGTGCCGATTTAATGAATTGACGCGTATTTAGAGTCTCACGAATTTTATATGGTATAGGGGCAACGGGACTACATTCATGCTATCATATCAGTTTACACAAATCTATTAAAACATTTTCAAAGAAAACCAAATCAGGACTCCTTTTTTTAAAATGTTGTTCCTTAAACAAAAAAAAAAAACAAAAAAAAAAAACAATATGGGCAACGCGCAATTAAAATTTGAAAGAATTATTATGCACTGGGTTCTAAAATCTGATAATTCATGAGGGAGTTCTTGAAGTTTTTTTTTTTCAATTCAGTTCACCGGAAATTCAAACTCCATCAACCGCAACCGATATAATACTCAACGAAACCCTTGGTTCCGTTGAAAAGGGTTGCAAATGTCACTCTCTTGACCAAGGTCCATACATACATTTCTACACAAATAATTTGCAAAGGGAAACTGTTAAATGTATACCGAAATCCCCAGTGATTTTCATCAGCACTCACTTCAGAAAAGGACACATTTCATTGAGCTTTAAAAAAAAAAGTGTCGTTCTGTTTTTCAATTTTCGCTGTCACCAACGAGATTTTTCAATTTTCAGTCCTGTCAATTTATTTAGTTGTCCAAGTGACATTGATGCCATAAATTGACGTAGAACGAAAAGTGTAAAAGAAGTGCATTGGTTGATTTCTATTTGTATCCCACACACATTCTTCAGTTGTATACTTATTCATATTGAGAGGTATATATTACGTTATATTGTATTATGTACATGCGTGTTAAGACCCCACCCTTCAATAACCCAATAGCCAATCTAATGTGGGAATTTTCGGTGTGAAAAAAGAGAGATTGTGTGGGTGAAGTGTTTGGAGTATATAAGCTGACAAAAGACTGAAAAGAAAAAGAAAAGTATTGGTTGAATTGGAGGGCGATGTTTAACAAAAAATAGTAGATATGATTTCTACAAGGAGATTGTAGATAGAGATTTGAGAGCCTTAATATTATTAGAAAATTGTGTTTTGAATAGAAAATACGTAGGTATGTAGTTTAGTTTAATAAAGATTTAGGTGCTTAGTTTTCCAACGTGCTGTACCTAATTCATGCTAAAAGTAGGTATATGTATGTAATGTTATTCTAGATGGAATCTCATGTGATTCAAGCAAATATGAGTTTAGGCAAGAACAAAAATTATATGTCCTGAAGTGGTTTCTTAAGGTACTAGTACGGTCTAGAAATCGCAAAAAAAGCACGATTTTTGGGAATTTTTTTCTCGGAAACTTTATAAGATAATAACATAATTGTTTGTCGAATTTTGGCCGAATTATAGAGGGAGTCAACGTTGATTCATCAAAAAAAAACACATTTTCCCTATGTCGGACAGTTAATCTCCGGATCTACTGAACCGATTTTCAAAACACTTGTTGCAACTAGATTGTGTTTTATGTTTTCTAAGACAATTTACCACAATTTGACCAAAAAATTATGAATAAAAAAAATGGCGACCCAAAAATGGCCAAAAAAATTGCCAAAACAATTTTTTTTTTTTCAAAGCTCGAGATTTTTTTTTTGTTTTGACTTTTTAAATAAATTGTCTCGTCAGAAACCTTCCTTTAAATAACCCACTTTGGTTTTTTTATTTCAGTCCAGCCAGTCCTGAGATTAACTGTCCGCCATGGGACAATGTATTTTTTGATGAGTCGACTTTGGGCCTTCTATAATTCGGCCAAAATTCTCAAATTTAAAAAAAAAAATTGTTTGTACTCTTGACGCATGTATTCATTATTTAAAAAGAAAAATATGTTATTACTGCCCCTATTATGGATTACAACTCAACTTAGTTGAGTTGTCATCAACACAACTCAACTCTTAGACAACCAAACAAATTTTTCGTATTATGCAAGACAACTAAAATCAGTTGTAATGAAAAAATACGTTGCCGTCTTTTAGGAGTCGATTTGCTGTCAAAACCAGCTGCTCAACATGAAATACATACAAAACCAAGAAAAAGAAATTGTGTGATGGAAAGTTCTCTCGATTTGTTTTTCGGTGGCTTGGAAGATGAAAATTTCCTTAATGTAGCCAAAATAAAAAAGAATATCCGTATATTTAATAAACTCATGTACACTTCTATTCCTAAAGTATGCATTTTTTTGATTCGAAATAGTTTTCCTAAAACAACCAACGTTCCTCAGCGATTCCACCAATTGTTAAACTTGCTACTGCTCTTCGTTTCATGAGCGAAGGAAGTTGCCAAAAGTGATGTGATTGAGGAACTCATTTGTGGAAAATGGATAAATGCTCAGCTAACATAAGCAACAAGTCGTTCAAATTGTGATGGCCATGTAGTTTTCAAACTAAAATACACTCATTACATTCTATTTTTATTAAAATTGTTGTTTAACTTACTGTTTTGTGTCCATATTTTTTATCCGAATGCAGATTTTTTCATTAAAATGTTCTACACAACTGCTTCGAACCAGTTGTCTGATTTTGACGCTTATTACAACTGAAGCACAACTCAACTTACTTACATAATACGAAGAGACAACTGAAAAGTCAACCATTTTGTTAGTTGTCTGCTAATCGACAACTGGTTGTGCTTTGACAGTCAACTGGTTGTAATCGATAATACCAATTTTAAGAATTACAACTAAACTATAGTTGAGTTGTCTTCCATAATAGGGGGGTACGTAATAAGGTTTCTGAGAAAAAAATTCCCGAAAATCGTGCGTTTTTTGGCGTTCTAGACCGTACTAGTAGGTACCTTAAACAAATAAGCTTTTACCTATACAAAATTTTGAAAACACTTTTAAACAAAAATTTTGGTACGCCAACTTAAAGTTTTTATTATTGTTTAAATAAAATATAAATTTACACAAAATATACTGAGTCGTTTTTGAGATACCGAATTTTCCAAAAAAAAATATTTTTTTTTTTTTTTTTTTCAAAAATTTGAAAAATATTTTTTTTTTTTAATCTTGAAATGCAATGTTTTTCAACTTTTTTTAGAAGCTTCTCTATGAAAAATTTCATTAAAATCTGTTCTGCCGATAATGAGAAATTCAAAATTTGGAAAAATGTTTCTATGATAGGTGCAGTCAGCAATATTTTAATTTCAAATTATTATCGTAAAAATTAATCGAAATAAAAAAATGTTATCAAAATTCTAGGAGCCGATTTTCGAAAACCATTTTTTAACACTTGTATGGTGGGTACCTACCTTTATTTATAGGTAAAACAAATTTTTTTTGTTCTCGAATCTTGTACATTATATTGAGAAACTTTTATTAATACTTGTAACGCTTAGATCAAAAGAACCAAATTCTTTCACGAACAAAAATTAAGACAAAAAATAATCCAGTGCCCTAAAGGCAGTAGAAACTTTTGTTCATTCGTAAAGAAAATCAAAAACTCCACCTCTTCGTCGGTTCCCACGCTCATCTACAATGATAATCCTGTTGGTAGTTCCATAGATAAGGCTAATTTGTTTGTAGAACTATTTGCAAGAAATTCTTCACTGCCCGATAGCGACATGAATCCACCGGTTCTTGAAAATGTAAACTTTTCAATGAGCAAAATTTATTTTCGCACCCGAGCAGTCGCTAGAATATTAAAAGATCTCGATATTCACAAATCTGCTGGCCCGGATGGTATATCACACCATCGTTCTGAAGAAATGTTCTTCCACACTGGCAAAACCACTGCGCAAACTTTTTTATCTTTCCTATTCTACAGGGTGCTTCCCAAAGAGTTGGAAAACAGCGTTCGTCTAACCAGTCCCCAAAAAAGGCGCATCTTCTTCACCTTCTAATTATCGGCCAATCGCACTGAGGTCTCTTTTGTCTAAGGTCATGGAAACACTGATCAATCGGCAGCTTAAGATATATCTTGAAGAACATAATCTTTTTAATGACAGCCAATATGGTTTTCGCAGTAATAGATCCACTGGTGATTTGATGGCATATCTCACTGAAAAGTGGAACCAATCCTTACATCTTTTTGGGGAAAGTAAGATCATTGCGCTTGATATTTCTAAGGCATTCGATAGAGTCTGGTACGAGTATCCTGCTCTTTTATCAAAAATGGGTGCGTTTGGTATCGATGTATCTCTTATTCGTTGGATTAGTAATTACCTTTCTGACCGTTCAATTCAAGTCGTCTTGGATGGTTTCAAGTCTGAAGTTAGTAAAATAAATGCTGGTGTCCCTCAAGGCTCTGTTTTGTCACCGACTCTTTTTCTCATTTTCATAAATGATCTTTTTACCGAAACTACTAATCCACTTAACTGTTTTGCTGATGACAGCACCCTCAGCTTTTCATATTCATTTCCTGATTCAATTCCTTGTTCTTTGAATGTTGAATTGCAACGGCAATATATGTTGAGCTCTTTAAATTCCGATCTAAATAGCATCGTTAAATGGGGTATTAAAAATCGTGTTGAATTTAATGCTTCTAAAACTCAGAGCTGTTTTTTGTCATTAAAGCGGAATATTCCCCCTATGCCCCTATTCATGGATGGAGCTTGCATCATAGAAACTGAAAAGCTATCAATTTTTGGCCGAGCCGTTAAGGCTTTACTCGGACAGACAGCGAAACCCACTTGTTTCGTCTTCGCTATCATCGTAATGTCAACTTTGATCTCGAGTTCGATTTTGTTTACGAATGCATAAGTAAAAATCACCTCATAGTGGGGGCAAGATACTCGTAGCCTTACTAAATTACACTGGGGACACAAAATTAAATGAAACAAAAAATAAATCACAAATATAGGTATGCGACGTCTTCATTGACTCCAATTTCTGCCCAAGCTTCGTGAGCCCATCCAGGACATTCAGTGCACTTAATCCAGCCATCAGTTGATTTGGATTTTGATAAAAGGTTTTGGTAGAAGATGCACTTGCACTTTCTTCATCCTCACTTTCGGTTTCAATTGTTCTAGGTGGCCGCTTATCTACTTTTAGGATTTCTGTTTTGCTCTCGTCGACATTTTAGGAGTTGCGAAAGCTTCCAGCTCTGATTTGTATGGTGAACTTGTTAAAATTGCAGCCTTTTCAAATTTTGTTTTTCTCTGAGTAACCAACCTCTTGCCAATACAATTTTTTACAAGCTCAAGTATATACATATACATATATATAAGGTATGTACAATTTTATTAAAAAAAAAAACACGAATCATTTAGAAACACGTGCAATAACGTCTTCACCAAACCCACAAAAATAAATAGAACTTTTTGACGTCTTCAAGAAGTAGGTGTTTTTTTTCCAGTTCAGATCAGAGCCAGAGTTGTCAAAAAATAAATTGTGTTTCTTTTTTAGTTCAGAGTGTTCAGAGTTTCGAATATCTACCTGTGTTTCTTTTTTTCGTTCTGAGCATGTTCAGAGTGCGCCTTACGAGCTCAGAGTATAATAACTGAGCAGACAGAGTTAAATGCTTAAGCCTAAGTGAAATTTATCTCCCATACAAAATTCTCTCCAAAATTTAGCCAATCTAAAATAATGTCAAGCATTTTAGCCGAGAGGTACGCTGCTGCAGCTTAAAAATCAAAATTTCTCTTCAAACTGTACATAACTTATCTGTCAAAATTTAGCGTACGAAATAATTTTCTGGCACATTTTTATTCTCGACCTAAATTTTAGTTTGAAACGAAGGAATATTTAGAAGAATGTTTGGTGACGCAAGTCTTACAAGGTTTTCCACAGCAAAAATCACTCATTAATAATTCTTAAAAAATCACACTTTAAAACAAATTCTTTTATAAATCTTTGCAAAAATTTCACTTATAGAAAACAACTGTTTTCTGTGACATATTCTGCACAAGATTCTTATGTCAAAATTTAGCTTGGATTTTAGCTGATGTTTGGAGAAAAATGTGGGAGATAAAATTTAGCGCGATCTGTGTACTAGGATTTAATACAAACATTTGACAGATACAAATTAAGAAAAAACAAAAATGGCGACAGCTAAGTGTTCAGTAGTGTTTCAAAAACAACTCAGAGCACGCTTGGTTCAGAAGATGTGCTAAACATGCTCGGACACTGTTCATAGCTCTATTCTGAAGTAAAAAAGAAAACCACCTATTCAATTTGCCCCGTTTTTACATTAAAAATCTTCCAATTGAATTTTGTTTGCATACAAAATAGTACACAAACTTTTTTTACTCCATGTGTGTCCACACTTCTCCTACCTCAGGGCCTCAGGCTATGGCTTACACCAGGATTATGGTTTGACTGAGCATTTGCAAGAAATATATTAACTGTCTCGATTATTACTACGAAAAATGTAATAGGTAAATCAGATTTTGACAGTTGATGGCAGCCATGTTGTTTTATCTCTTTTTTCTTCTTTTCTTAAAAAAAAAATTCTCCTTTATTTAATTTATATAAATAGACACTAAAGACAAATCATTACGGCAAGTTCCAGCGTAGAGCAATACGAATACCTACTTGGAAATGATGAAATTTTTTTTTTGGACCGAGCGAGATAGAAGACTAAAAAAGGGTTTTAAAATCCTTTGAACCTACGAAGCCTTTAAATGGGACACAACTCCCAAAAACAGGTATAACCACTTATTTAGTTTTTTGGCGCTTATGTACCTAAGTAAGACATAAGACAAAATTGGATTTAGGCTTTATGTCCCACTGAGGTTGGGCATAAGTCACAGAAGTAAAAATCGGAAGTTATGTCCCTCCGTTAAAAAATGTGTGGTGTAGATTGTTCGCCGTATCGGCATCATCAGTCCGTACATCTTCGAACCTGGCAATGGCATTACCTTAATGTATAACCCATTATTTGAAAACAGAAGAAACTCACTTAAATTGAAAACATAACATAACATAATTCATCTGTCAAGCAAATAAGAAAACTCTACGAGCTGTCAAACTAATTTATAGCCAAGATTTGGTATCTGCAATTTTAACTCTATTGAAAGAAATTTATAAATTAATAAAATTCTGTTGATATTATTCAGCCTTATTGGGGCTGAGTTTTAACTGAAACATATTTTTCACCTCACAAGTTTTTTTTCGCACGGAATTTAAAAAAAGCTATTTTGAGTTTTTCCCGAATAAAATTTCTCTTCTCTAAGAATTAGAAATGACGTTTCCAATTTGACATTTGAAATATTCATTAAAATGAATATTATACAAATTACAATATGCTAGTGATTTTGGGTTGTTTTCGAAAATGTCATTTGGGTCCAATATACAATTATTGCAAATGTTCTTAAACACAAGCTGCAAAAGTCAATTCTTCGATAGCGAAGTCTGCTGGATTTATGTATGTGTTTGATAACATTATTTGCGGAGCAACTTCGCAGCAAAATAAATTGATCTGAAATATAGGCCGTTTCCATAAAAATCAAATCCACGTCAATTTGATCGTCAAATGGTCGTCATTTTTGACGCAGATATTGCTATCGTCAAATATGAAATCGACCTGCTTGCACAAAGTCTGTTTAATAATCGTAAGTCAATTTTCTTGGAAAAACACATCTGACGTCTACGAAAGTGAGGAGTCGTGAAAAGCACATACATTTTTAACACTTACCCGGTCGTTAACTACAGGTTCAATTTTACAATCGTACTGCAATCTATGAGATTTTCTATTAAAACAAATCGCATTACACTTTTTATATTTAATTTAAAATCATTTATGTGACACCAAATTGACAAAGAATAAAAGTCAGATTGAAATCATCAAGACCCGAAGCTTTCAAAAATAGTGTCAAATCGTCAACATACATATATTAGGCATTTTTACAATATTTTATTTTAATAGTGAAACGATATCATCAAAGAAAATTATGAAAAGCATTGGTCCAATGTTGGTGCCTTTGGGGACACCTGATGTTGATGTAAACTTAATTTTTGTTGAGCAAGTGGCTGCAATCTTAATTAGATGTATTCTACAAGATAAATAAAAAGATAACCATTGAAGAACTCTGGAGTGAAAACTTAAAGTTTTTTCATATCAAAGCGCTTACTAAAGTCCATTTATACTGCGTGCATTTGGACTTTTTGTTCCAAATCTTTGATGATGTACGAAAAATTTTGTCAAAAATTTTGGAAAAGTGGCGATTTATTTCTCAACATAGTCTCCTTTTAGTTCGATACACTTGGTCCAGCGATGCGCCAACTTCTTTAACTCATCCGAAAAATAGGGTTTCTCGAGATCTGCAAAATAGGCCTCCGTAGCGGCGATGACCGCCTCATTCGACTCAAATTTCTGCCTGGCGAATAATTTCTTCAAGTTTGCAAACAAAAAAAAGTCGCATGGGGCCAATTCTGTAGAATACGGTGGATGGGGCAACAGTTCGTAGTGCAATTCGACCAATTTGGCCGTTGGCGACGGCGGCGGAGGTATGCTGTTGGGCTTGTTGTCTGGAGTGAGTAAACGCGGCAACCATCGCGCCGACAGCTTTCTCATGCCCACAATTTCATAGAGGATATGACTCACGCGGTCTTCTGAGATGCCTACTATTATAGCTATCTCGCGCATCTCCAATCAGCGGTCCGCCAATACGAGATCTTGGATTTTTGACACGTTATCCTCCGTGGTAGCCATTTTCGGGGCACCTGGGCGGGGCTCATCAAAAACCGATGTGCGACGGTGCGACCACGTTGAAATTCGTTATACCAATTTTTGACGGTCGCCATCGAGAGAGAAGAGTCACCGTACACAGCATCCTAGCGCTCTTTGATTTCGCTGCGCCATTTCCCTTCCAAAAGCAAGAATCGAATCACCGACCGCTATTGATCTTTTTCCATTTTTCTAAAATCCCACACGTGGTACAAACAAAACTACAAGTCCGATTCGGCTGAAATTGACATTGACAGTAGCCGTGTAAGAGAATGTACTAGACTACAGTAAATCTCTCTTGCGATATTGGCACCATATCGGGCGGTGAGGCTAAGTACCTATCGAACCGCCCTCGTAAAACCATGTTATACATCCGATAAATATTCACTTACAGCATTTTTAGCACAGTGGTGGTCATTATGGTGTAAATACAGGGTGGTAAAACATAACTTTCTTTTTTCAAACTGCAATAAAACCCATTTAATGAAGCAAAATATTTTCGTCACCCAATTCATCAAGTTGTGTAAAAAAAAAACTCCTCCAACATTTGAATTTATTTTTCACTGTAACGTCAATTTTTCCAAAAACCCAAGGGCTAACAATCTCAGCTGAGGAAATTGCACACAACACTGTAAATTTAGGTGAATCCATATAGACCTTTGATGGATTGATTGATGACTCAAGTGAAAAAAGGCGTCATCACGGAAACAAAAAGACATCCTCAGAAACGTTCCTGCGCCATCATCTGTAACTTGTAATGATGGTAATGAAGGTCATCGTGGTGAATTAAGGAAGTCCCATGGAAGACTTATATTTTCACGCAGAATGCTGCGAGACGTGGTGATTATACACTACCTCAATGTTCTCAGGTAAAGTGATGGGCCAAGGGACTCCAGTTTTCCATCTCGTCGCACTCGTGGTTTGTCTGACGGTATAGTGACTTATGTAACAATATATTTCCGGTCCGGGATAGGGTTCAACGCGTCTACATTGAAGCGATCCCAAATGAAACTTACACTTATGCAGGTCGATTAGGAATATAATTATAATATTGTTTGATTAATTTAAATATATTTTATTACTTATAGTATTTATTTTATTTAAATATCTCTTAGAAGTTCGGAAAATATCGTATGGCTTGATTGAAAAAAAAACTTTCTTTAACATGTTTAGGTATCTGATTTCCAAAACTTTCACTTTTGACAAGTGCAATTATTTCTTACAAAGTTCCATAAGGAAAATAAGTGTTACTACCCCTTTAAGTGAAAGTACTTCGAAGTCTCATAAGCCTAATTTCATGACACCCTTATCTACACAAATTATGTAAGCAGATTAATTTCCCCCTTTTTCAGAGTAGTAATACCTTCAATCTGCTCTTGATTTTAAAAAAAATGTTTCCCCTAACGATTCCTCACTTTCTGAAAATAAGACCCATTTTCTGGAGATACCCTACTGTACCTTTGAATTTATTAGCAAATAATTTAAAGAAGCTCCTTGTCTCAGATTCAGACTCTACACGTTTTAGAGTTTTTTTTGTATACATATTTCAATAATATTAAATTAAATATATTATGCAATTTGAGTGTGGCGCTGAAATGGGTGTTATCTGTCATTCAATACAAAATTTATCAATCATCAACTTAACGAGTCCTTATTTCGCATAAAATACGAGTACATAAATGTAAAAAAATGCTCTTAAGGTATCACTTTTGGCATTGCGTAACCCTCATCATAAATTTTCATTACCATATAGGAATTCGCAAAAACAAAATAAAATGGCAAATTCCATCTCGTGCCACATATACCAAGTGAAGACATGAGACATGGTACAAACCTTCCTAATATTTGTGTGCACCATTTCCGTTGATCATCAATCTCAAAATCGTATCCCTAATAAGACACAATGGCATAAGAAAATGAGTTGGAAAATCCTTTTTATTGAGTTCACCATCATCACGAAAACAACCGGATAACCTACCCTCATTTGTATTCTTGAACTCGAAGGCTCTCTTCTGGTCCTGCTTCTGTCGCCCTTCCTTGATTTACTTGCCTCTGCTTGTGTGTCCTTGAGTGGCATCACCATTAACGAAGTACTTTCAATATTTTGTTGTGAAACATCATGCCATCGAGGTAATAACTCCTAAGTGAATGAATATCAGAGGGGGTTGTGAACGCATTTTTCCTTACCTCACAACATTATCAAACGAAATGCTTTTGCAAAATAATTTGTATTAATTTGCCAGCAAAAAAAAGGGAAGTGTTGAATACGTATCATCTTGTTTTCCTTGGAACCCATTTTATATTTTAAAAGACGATTTGCTGACACATTGAATTAAAAAAAAACAAGGTACAAGTACAAGAGACATCAAGACATAACTTAGTGTACGGAGTTAAATGCGGGTGCTTGTGGCGGCCTGTTTTTCTTTTATAAAAATCTATATAAATCGATCCGCTTCGCTTTGTACTTACCTATCCTACACCTATTGGATGGGGATTATTTTCTTGGAACCAAACCTGGGATACCTGTGTCAGATCAGTAGTTGTTTTCCCACATCACCCTTGTCGTGGAAAAATTTCGCGCTGGAAAATCGACGTAATTAAGACCACATTTGCGCCTATTATCGCCAATTTTTTGGATTCCTTCTAAGTATTTGTCCGCAGCCTTTTTAATTCTCCTATGTATGTATACCTACTTATTATTTGTATATATACAGGGTGATTGGCATAAGGTGTGACAAAAAGCTAGGGCGTGTAGGTTGGACTTAGACGAGAAAAAAATCGTATGGGAGGGGGGGGTCTATTTCCCCCCGTTTAGGCGGGAGGGGCAATTTAAGAAAAAAATCACTTAAAACAGAAAAAAAATTATTAGAAAATAACGGTGATACCTACAGAAAAATGCTATCGCATTTTGAAAAGCCAGAAATACATTCTTTAATTTTGTTTTTAAATAAAGTTATTCGAGTGAATAGTTTTTGAAAAATTAATTTTCAAAATCAAAATTTTGAAAAAAAAATAAAAATTTTTTTTTTAAACAATATTTTTTTCAAAATTTTACGTAATTAAGTATTATTTTTTTATTCAATATTCAATGCTCCTTTTAATTTTTGATCAAACACAAAAAACCGGATGTCAAAATGTTTTGTAGTTTTTGAGAAAATCAAAAATAACAAAAACTACTTTTGTTCTAAGAAAAGCCTTTTATTTTAGTTTTTACGTTTTTGGATTCTTATGTAGGTGAATTTACGATTGAAAGGATTAACTTTCTTTTTACTATTCTTTTAATTATCGTCTTATAAGCATACAATAATGTGACAAAGTACTGGATTAACCATATTTCACACATTTTTTCATTGAGAACACCTGCGTGAGAGCATTGGTTTAAAATTGACCTGCCACTTTTTTATTATGGTGGGGTCGGCTTGGCTTAGGTGCATTTACGAAAGAAAGGATTAACTTTTTTTGTAAAATTTTCTTATTATCAGTCTTATAAGCATACAATAACACATTTTTTCATTGAGAACACCTGCGTGAGAGCATTGGATTAATATTGATCTGCGAATGTTTTTTAAATAATGCAGCGTTACACGCCCTAACTAGTGACAGAAAAATGCAATTGCGAAATAAGAACAAAAATGTTCCTGAATCTTGAAATCAATTTAAATAATAAATACATGCATATTTAAATAAAATACATAATTACTGTTTATTTAAAGTTAATCCTTTCTTTCGTAAATGCACCTAAGCCAAGCCGACCCCACCATAATAAAAAAGTGGCAGGTCAATTTTAAACCAATGCTCTCACGCAGGTGTTCTCAATGAAAAAATGTGTGAAATATGGTTAATCCAGTACTTTGTCACATTATTGTATGCTTATAAGACGATAATTAAAAGAATAGTAAAAAGAAAGTTAATCCTTTCAATCGTAAATTCACCTACATAAGAATCCAAAAACGTAAAAACTAAAATAAAAGGCTTTTCTTAGAACAAAAGTAGTTTTTGTTATTTTTGATTTTCTCAAAAACTACAAAACATTTTGACATCCGTTTTTTTGTGTTTGATCAAAAATTAATAAGAGCAGTGAATATTGAATAAAAAAATAATACTTAATTACGTAAAATTTTGAAAAAAAATTGTTTAAAAAAAAAAACTTCATTTTTTTTTTCAAAATTTTGATTTTGAAAATTAATTTTTCAAAAACTATTCACTCGAACAACTTTATTTAAAAACAAAATTAAAGAATGTATTTCTGGCTTTTCAAAATGCTATAGCATTACTCTGTAGGTATCACCGTTATTTTTTAATATTTTTTTTTCTGTTTTAAATGATTTTTTTCTTAAATTGCCCCTCCCGCCTAAACGGGGGGAAATAGACCCCCCCCTCCCATACGATTTTTTTCTTGTCTAAGTCCAACCTACACGCCCTAGCTTTTTGTCACACCTTATGCCAATCACCCTGTATATAATTCTCATGAGATGAGCTGATGGCGAGAAGATACATCGGTATCTTTGGTTGAATTGGTTGCATTTCAATCGATCGCGATCGACTTCAATTAACCATCGCCATTGGCTTATATTCTATATATAAAGCGATATTGTATACGCGATTTAATTGACCACTGCCATATAAGTGGTTTTTATTTGTCAATTTTACTTGGAAAAAAAAATAATAGGAATTGCTATTTTAAGAGTTATAGAATTTGTTCATATAATAAAAACGCCATCTTTTTCTTGTTTTATCTCACTGAAATTGTCTTCCAAGACGTGTTTAGCTTGAGGTTTTTTAAAAACAGATCTTACACACTATTTACTGGCCCCTTCCATTAGATAGATTGTTCTTGACTAAAGTGAATTAAAAATAAAAAAGAAAATAATATCCCGCAACTTGAAATCCGGCTCGAAGGACCAAATTATTTCTTGATAAAATATTTGAATTTGCCAAAGTCACACTCAAGAATATCCAAATCCAAAACGTTCAACTTATAAATTTCCAGTAAGTCACTTTACTTTCTCCTTCATATAAGCTTCAATCGTTGTCAATATTATAGACCTTGATGGCATGTATGATCCTTTATGACAATGATCCTGTTTTTCGACAAGCAATTGTCTTTCGACAATATGTTGCTGTGATTTCGTTTATCTACTGTGTACATTTTTGTGTGTTGAATATGACTGTGCAGTGCAGTGTGCACTGTATGCTTTTACATTGCTTTTGTAAACTGTAATCTGGTTGAATCAATTAGGTAAAGAGTATCTACATATTGGAGTATGTGGTGTTTACATAAATTTATTAGCTGGTATGTAGCGAATATAAAATTCTATTGACTCATTATATAAATATGTTAAGTGCCAAACTCAATGTACGTAGGTAATCTTCACTTGTATGTAATGGCTACAGCTTCTTGTACTCACTTTATACTTGTGACTTTTTCTTAACTTCGCTCCTTTTCGCTCAGATTTTATTTAAATGTTTTTGACACTTGTATACTTCTGGGGAAAGAGAGCACAAGACTTACGTCGCGTCGGTCAAAATTTGAATTAAGAATACTGCAGTATTGTTTATTCTGAATTCAGTTTTATCTAATACATTATTTATACATTTTTGATCTTTCAATTTATAAAAAAAAAACATAGTTAGAAAATTTGAAAAATTAACAACAATGACCAAATTGTGGTTTGTGGCGATTAAATTCGTTATTAAATAAAGTGATTCGAAACCCTGGAATGTTTTATCTAATAAATTATGTATTTTCCACTCCGGTTCTTTTTTTACTTGCGACTTATAGGTACTATAAGGCAAGTTATGCATTCGAAAAATAAAATCGAACTCGAGATTTTGATCAAAGTTGACATTACGATGATAGCGAAGACCAAAAAAGTTGTTTTAAAAATTTTGTATATAAAATTTATATATATAATTTTTGTTCTAACTATATTCATATTTGCATAGCATTCTGTTTTTATCTCTTACTACTAAAAAAATAATTTTATCCTTATGAACAGTTGTGCATTTTATTTATTTTAATAATTGAACTCGTTTGTCAAATCCTGTCTATGTTTAAGGGCAGATTGCAGGTAATTTACAAGAGGTGTCTATGTAATGCTTCATGTACGAGTATGTCTTCTTCAATAATTCAATCTGCCACTTCACCAACAGCAGCATTGGAAATGTTTCTATTTGACACAATACCTTGTAGATTTTCAATTTCTAGCCTCACTAGTGTTGATACCCCAGCTCTGGAACTGCTGATTTATTGTTATTTTTGCCAGGGGTGTAATACCTCTTGCGAGAAATTGACAAATTCTTCAAGAGTATGTCTTGTCATTAGCCGTTCGGAATCGACAGAAAATTATAGGTACCCTCTATTTCACCAAAACACGCACACAGAAAAGGTTGAGAGTTGTAATGCACTAGGTTTAGGCTCTTTATGAGCCGTCAGGACCTCTAATTTTTTTTTTCGACTTCCATATTCTAAAATAGCCCTGGCTACGGCATAATAAATTTTCGCCTTTGAGGTGGAATTAATGAAATTGGTCCAAAAAAATTTAAGGATCTGACGAGCTATTTTAGATGTTTCTTTAAAATGGTCTGTTAAGCATAATCCATAAGTTGTTAGCCATACCCCGATACTGAAATGCTTAAAGAGATTATCTTTATTAACCTGGAACTCATTTACAATTGAATATTCCTTTCCCACTTTCGTAGAGGGGCTAAGAAAACTCCTGAACAGAGCTTACCAATAAAATCCATGAAAGATATTCCTCTGTAGTTTTGAACTATGTTTTGGTCACTTGGAATGACTTTAAAAAAGATAGTTCAACTCATGTCCTGATGTCAGCATCCGGTTAAAGATATACGTGCTTTGATTTCAATTGCCGATTATCAAACGTTTTTAAAGAATTCTTACGGGACTCTATGATATCCTGGCGCTTTGTTTCTTTTCGTGCAATTAAGGAACAACTAAATTCCTGAGTTACTGATGCCTCCATCGAGCACAGCATCACTTGTCTTATCGTTAACTTAAGAAGATCATCAAAATAGTTCTTGAAAATGTCACTAGTTATGTGATGTCCTTTTACAAAATTGACTGACTTCCTTTCACTTGCTAGGATCCACCATTCTTGATTATATGTAACTTCTTCAGTTTGCGACTGAACTCCAACAGTTTCCCTGTAGCATCAATTATTTCTCAAGCGTTCCATTCATCTGTCTCAGAAGCTGTAATATATTCCTGTAGTCGGCGTTTGTAAGTTAAGTACCTTCTAGATTTTCAGTTCATTTGAGTTTAGGCAGCAGTTTCATCTCCACAATGTTGTGTTGATTATTTTCAAATTCCAGATACAGTACCAAAGGCATATGTTCAGAAAAAATCTCATCTCCTACTTTGAAGCCTTTAATATATACTTACGCATACTATAGGTTGATTTTACGAGAGTAAATCTTCCGTCAGCGTCTTTTGGAGTACGGCCGTTTAAGAAAACCATCGCATAATCTTCCGCATGCTTCCAACACCTTTCATCCTCTTGTTTTTAATACCTTGTCCTTTGAATTTCTATATTTTGATATTAGAGAATTTGAAGATATTATGATATCCTTGAGTTAAAATCGCCGATGGCAACATAATTTTGAATATTTTTAGTTGTTGAAGTTCTGGCAGTCCTTCTCCCATCTATATTACAGTTTAAACAAACAGATATGTTGAAGAAGTCTTCACTTTCTGTACCTATTACACATACTAGGTCCCGATCCATTGTTTTCACGAATTTTGCTTGTTTTATATCAAATTTGATACCGTAAACTGCTCTACAAAATCTAGCCCTCTTTACAGCTGGTACCCAATATAGTTTTAAACCTTTAAAAAATCTCGCAAACCTTTCAAAATCTCGCAAACCTTTCAAAATCTTTAGTTAAAAAAAGTCTCATATAAAAAGAAAATCATGCTTATTTTGACATTCGAACGAATAGCTAATTCGATAGAATATATATTTTCATTCGAATGAACTTTGCATATTCTGACATTCGAGCGCAAAATGTTCATTGTCGAATGATTGAATAAAATGAACCTCAATGAAATTCATTTCCGAAATGAGCTGTTTGAAATTTACTGACATTTCCATCTGATTTAGTATGACCAAACTGTTTTTTTTTTTGATGATTTTTATTAAAAAAAAAAAAATTATGATCTAAAAATATAAAAATAATATCTACTTTATCATTTAAGAAAAATAAACTAATGCTAACGGCCCGGTAAAGTTTAAATTTGAAAAACATCATTAAAACTGACATTTTAAAAATTGAGAGCATTTAGAAAACAGTATGGTAAGTTTATTCATATCAAAAAGAAGTAAAATAACGGTACAACTTCTCTGTATAATAAAATACTTGATTTATGTTTTAATTTTCATGTAAACTAATTTTGTTTTCCAAATTGATAAACAAACAAAGAAGGCAACTTCAAAGCCTATTTAATTTACACAAATCCGGTCACACTAGAATTTTGAACTACCATTTGTAAATTGTTTTGTGAAAATATTGATAAATTGAAGCCAGACGTTAAAAATCAAAATGGCATTTGTTTTATGTATGAAAAGAGAAAATGGTGAGGAGCAGGTGTATAAGAGAAGGATAATGGATGTATCAAATCCATTTTATGCATCTATTACTACTAACATTATACTAAACTTACATGTTTTATGAATCTATTCGCCAGAAAAAATTAAACGAGAATGAAATGACATTTCTTTCGAAAGATTCGAAAGTGAAAATTTGCTTAGTTTTCGAAAGATAAATGAACTTTCCATTGATAAAGTGAACTTTCAAATCGTTCGAATCTCAAAATAAAGGGTTTTCCAATAAGAGGTGTTATTTTGAATAGCCCGCTATTTCGGTAGCTGTCACTTTTGAAGCTGTCATTTTTTGACATTTGACAAGTAGAAACTACGCTATTAATAAAAATGGAACGATACACGCTTCAACAACGCATTGAAATTATTAAAATTGGGTCCTTGAAATGCATGAAAATGAACCGGAATTTCATCGAAAAATCATCTTGACTGATGAGGCCCATTTCCACCTCGGAGGCTACGTCAACAAGCAAAACTGTCGCATCTGGGGCTCGGAAAACCCAAGAGTTATTGTTGAAAAGCCTCTCCATCCTCAACGCGTCACTGTTTGGTGCGGTTTATGGTCCCGCGGGGTCATTGGACCTTACTTTTTCGAAAATGAGGCTGGAGCAACAGTTACGGTCAATGGATTGCGCTATCGAGAGATGATTAATGATTTTTTATGGCCTGAATTGGATGGTATTGATCTGGACAACGTTTACTTTCAACAAGACGGCGCTACGTGCCACACAAGCAATGAAACCATCGATCTTTTACGGGAAAAGTTTCCGGACCGTGTTATCTCTCGAAGAGGTGATCACAATTGGCCACCGAGATCTTGTGATTTAACACCTTGCGACTTCTTCCTTTGGGGCCACGTGAAAGATAAGGTCTACGCCAACAGCCCAGCGTCGATTCAAGACCTCAAAGATGAAATTCGTGAGGCTATCGAGGACATAGGGCAGCCACTTTGCGATTTGGTTATGGAAAATTTCATGAAAAGGATATGGTCCTGTAAGCGTGGTCTTGGCGGCCATTTGGCTGATGTTGTATTCCATTATTAACGGCATACCTTCCTCTTTATAATGAAATAAACATCCGATCATTTATCTCCAAAAATGCCATTTTTCTTTGAATATCAAAATAACACCTCTTATTGGAAAACCCTTTACAATTATTCGAATTCGACATACTTTCTAATGAAATCGAATGTCAAATTAATATCATGCTCACATTTACAGGGTGTCCGTTAATTCGTGTGCCATACTTTGGGATGTGATTCTAAGAACAAAATTGTTCGACAGTAAAGTCTGATTTTCAACTTTGACATCACTCTTTGACGATTTAAAAAAGGGCTAACTTTGGTGTACCCTGACCCATGTTAAGGTCAATTTCTCTGTCAGTACTAATGGTAGGGACATCATTTTAAACTTTTTTTTAGTAGAAATACTAACCTTTAAAACTAAGTTTTTAGGGTTGCCAGATATTCAATTTTAAATGGTGTTCAATTTTTCTTGCCCGAGCAAAATTTTGACTTTGAGGTCAATTTTTTTCGAAAACGCGTAATAAACATAAAGTTTTCTTATTTTTACCTGATGAACAAAATAATAAAAAAAAAACTACTTTTATTGCAGCACTTGGCAATTGGAGTGGTTTTCCAAGAATTGATAGTTTTTAGGTAATTTTGAAGACTGTGCACTCATCAAAAGTGTTAAAAGTGTACTTATGCCTACTTGACTTGCTGTCAAAACCCTAATTACCTTATCTCTTCTCAGGGAGAGTTTAATTTAGGGTATGAATAATTAATGGGTAAATTAACTAAATAAGGGTATAAAAGAATAGAAAAACAAATTCATTCACCAGATTATCAAGTTAAGTCACAAATGCAGTTGGATAAAAATTGAATTGAAGAAAAATTGAACAAAAATTAACGAAATTGAATATCTGGAAACCTGGCAACCCTAAAAATAAATCAGCTTAATTTAAACGCAGTTTTAAAGGTTGGTATTTTTACTAAAAAATAAAGTTCAAAATGAGGTTCCTACCATTAGTACTGACACAGAAATTGACCTTGACATGGGTCAGGGTACACCAAAGTTAGCCCTTTTTTTTTCTTGAAATATGACCAAGAATCACATCCCAAAGTATGGCACACAAATTACCGGACACCCTGTATATTGGAAAATGTTTGGATAAATACATTTTTCTGAAATGAAATTTTTAAATACGTATGTAGTCATTACATATTTCAGTGTAGTTGGTCCACAGTTGTGTGTTGATTACATATCCCCTGTATTAAGTACACATTTAAACAAGCGAGAATCCATAAATTATGTATTGAGTAGAAGTGTTATTATCGGGCTTAATTCGGTACATAAATTGAAAATGTAACCAGTAAAAGTAAACTGTAATCAGTACATAGAGGTCTCCACAGCAACTTTCAATATATGTATAAATTTTGCATAAAATCCTCGACTTTCTTTAATAAATTTTTAAAGAAACATAAGCAAAGTAGAGCCAACAGATAAATCCTTTAAGACCCCACGTATCTCCGATCGCCCTGCTGCAATCGAATATCGAATAAATTCAATATAAAGACGACGATGATGATGATGATGATGATGACGACGCGCGATGGATCAGCTTGTGCCGATTGCTACAAGGTAATTCGCACTTTATCCTCCCATAGTGGCTTCGCAATCCAATGAGGAATAAGAGTCAAACGAAAAAAAAACCATAGCTTCAGACTGGACACAAACTCAGCCGATATCTGTGTGCTTCCAGATTTAATGCATTTCTAAAATACTTTTGATTTATATTTACACAACAATATTGTAGATAATCTGTGGACTTATAAGTTATAATGGGCAATCGGTTGATCGATGATATGGTGGTGGGGAAACTCAATAGGCGGTATTCAATGGTTTGGTGCGCAAACAGTTCCAGCCACACCGACGACGGCGACGCACGACGACGTACTCGATAGTTGATTGCCTAGTTGACACTTGAGGAATGTTTTATAAAAAAAAAAAAAGTTCCAAGAAATATTCTATGGCGTAGGATTCATTAAGTTCATTTAGTTGCAATAGCTTTGAGACAATTGCACTAATTGACAACTACCGGTCTAAATGGTGCACAGGTGCAGGTCGATTTAGTTCTGTCATAAAATTGACAACTCAAAACAGAATGCCACTTAAGAAAAAACAAAACCTTTATTATCTGATTGAACAAAAACACAAGGCTTCTCATAATTTCTGCAACAACGAAATGTCATGTTCTGAGGTGCTGTTTCGAATTCCAAGAACATACATTCTCCATTCACCAACAACACGTGAGTTAAATAAAACTTAAATAAATCACCTTGATGGGGCTCCCGAAAAACGAGCCGACAATATATGGCGCGAAATATATGTAACAATCCGAAAACCCAATGAAATTAACGACTACCGGTCTTGAAAGATAAAACCCTGGAATGTCATTATTGTTTTTCTTGCGAAACATTATGGGTAACTTTGACAGATCGTTGTTATGTCATCCTCATCATACAGAAGTTTGAATGCGAAATACATTACATTGAAACAAAGATTCGTTGAGTTATTTCTTAAGTTTGATGCGATGATGGTGACAAAGCTTAACCATTTAAGAGATGTTTGTTTCATGGATCTACATTTTAGGTGAATTCCATTGGCTTTAAAAGATATGGGATGTGTGAGAAATAATGGGGAATGGCAAGGATCTTAGCTTTACCGGCATCTCCTGATCGTGCCAGGGTGACGATTGCGCATGGAACAATTTTAGAATAATAAAAACAAATTTAATTACAGCCATATCCGAGTTAATATGGCTTGGTTTGCCTTTATTAAATATATCACAAGCTTTTGAAATGTCTTAAAATGACTCTCCGTTGTTGACTTTTAAAAGAAGATCAATTAATAATGGAGTAGGAGTAAGATCCTCAATAGAAACAACACCCGGAAGTTTTATAAAAAATCCAAGCAACTGGCTGCTGGTTTTAAGACAGGAACACAGGCTCTTTGAAACAACGAAAACAATCTAGTCAACGAACCACATGGAATCGTAGATGCTTTCAAGCAGTTGTTAAATGGGATCATGTAGAGCGTTTAATAGGGGAAGGAGACAATCCACTTCCAATCAATAAAGAACCAGTTCTACCACCAAGTATAGAAGAAGTACAGGCTTAGCTATAAATAAGCTTAAGAACAAGAAAGCCGCAGGACCTGATGGCTTCCAGCAGAGCTCTTCAAATACGGAGGTCATGTTTTGGTAGGGTGGATGCATCAACGGTCAACCCATCAATCAAATATGGGTGGAGGAGCATGCCCGATGACTGGACCATCAGCTCCATATGTCCCACCTACAAAAAAGATGATACTATGGTGATCCTATCTAACGTGCTATAGGTACATGTCTTAAGCCCTTCTGTAACAATTAAGTCGGCAGGTTCCAGTGTGTCTTCCGGCCCGGAATATAGACCATAGAGCAAATATTCACGTTGAAGCAAATCCTGCAAAAGACCAACGGATTTGAAGTCGAGATTCGCCATCTATTTATCGACTTCAAAACCGCATATGATGAATTCATCGTCAAGAGCTCTACATGGCGATGGCGAAACTGGGGATCCAGGTAAAACTGATCCAACTGTGTCGCGTGAAATCGGAAAATACCCAACTCTTCTGAACTATTCCGTACATGTACAGTACATTTCACATGATATTGCCAAGGAGATGCGTCATCATGTGACTTCTCCAATATGGTTCTAGAGCATATGGTGCGCAGGGAAGGTGTTATCACGGAGGGCACTATATATTTCATCGGCCGTTCCCAACGTTCTGTAATGGAGGCATTCACGGCTTTTGAAGATCAGGCGAGACTTGTTGGTTTCGAAGTAAATGAGGACAAGACCAAGTATATGCTATCAACAAACTTAAAAACATATGTCCACCGATTAGGGCAAAAACTTCGAGGTAGTTCGAGGTAGAAGAATTACGCTGGGAAATTGCTGCTACTTCAACTCACTTCCCTCACTCTTAAAAGAGCCGGTTAAGTACGCAAGTAGTAAGATCCTCCTTGGTAAGATTGAATGGATATTACGAACCTTAAAATAGGGGACCTTGGGAAGGTAACAACTGCGCGCATACAAATGTTTGAAAAATTATTAATTTCTCTATGTTTTATTCAGTAAAAGATAAATTAATTAATATTTATCCAAGGGCAGAACCATTGCGTAAGCTTTTCCATCGCTCCTACTGTTCTTCCCTTGAAGATGGAAAACAGCATTTGTCCAGCCTGTTCCTAAAAAAGGTGACCCGTCCTCCCCCTCGTCCTATCGACCAATCGCACTTACGTCCCTTCTTTCCAAGGTCATGAAATCACTGATAAATCATCAGAATCGAAAGCTTTTTAATGACCGGCAATACGGCTTTCGCAGCAATCGTTCCACTGGTGATCTGATGGCTTATCTCATCGAAGAGTGGAACAGATCTTTACATTGTTTTGGAGAAAGTAAGATTATTGCGCTTGATATTTCTAAGGCATTTGATAGAGTTTGGCACCAAGCTCTCTTATGGCAAATGGTATCAACGAAACGCTTATCCTTTTGATTAGAAATTACCTTCTAGATCGTTCAATCATGTTATGTTGAACGGTTTCAAGTTTGATCTTCACAAACTACTCGTAAATGGTGTGCCTCAGGGCTCCGCTTTGTCTCCGACACTCTTACTTATGTTAATAAATGATCTTTTGTCTGAAAATCCTAATCGACTTCATGACTTTACTCTCAGCTTCTCATACTCGTTCGCAAATTCACGTCCATCTCCTTAGGAAGTGGAATTGTAACGGTATTGTAGGATTAGCTTATTAAACTCCGATTTTTACAGAATTGTTAAATGGGCGAATAAGAAATAGTGTGGTGTTTATTCGAAAATGGTGTTTAATGTAATGAATGGCATTATCATCGCATAAACCGAAAAGCTGTCAGTGCTCGAAATGTGTGTCAACAACAATCTTCGTTAGAATGGCCACATTCTCGGGACCTTCAAAAGCACTACCAAATGCTTAGGATTTCTATATCGCTGTAAAAATGTTAACCCCTTCTGATCTGGCTACAATTTATAGATAAGGCTTTTATACGTCCTAAGTTCGAGTGTAATTCATATCTATGAAAAGCACGGGTGGCCTGCCAACCTCATGATCACGGCAGGTGATGCTCAAACTCAAGCGAAACAGAGTTATCGCGGAATCATTACCATCTCTTGAACACCGTTGAAATGTTTTAGGTCTTTCCTTGTTTTATCGTTTTTTTTTCAGATAGCTGGCTACATAAAGGGAGCATAACCCTTTAAGTAGCCAGCTATCATTCCTCCCCTCAATCATTTCTCCGGTGATACCCGTTTCGCTAAGAATGCTCATCAATGCACCTTCCAGGCTTAATTTTGAACGTTGTTTACCGTTAAATACAGATATTCGTCCAACACGATTATGGAATAATTTAACCGACACTGTTTTCCCTTGCCATTTTAATTTGCAATTTTTCAAAAACAATGTTCATCGACATCTCCTTTCTCTCCCTGCCTAATTTTCCCCATCGCTTGTCCTGTGTTAAACATTATAAGGATCTTGATGAACCCTGCGGGTGCGAGTGAATTATAAAAAAATATTCATAGTTATCATTTTAGTCATAAAGAACCTTCATTATCTAGAGAACAGACGGGTTGGGTACGATATCCCGCTTTTTATAATCCCGTTTTTTTAAATCCCGTTTTTATAATCCCGTTTTTATAATCCCGTTTTTTATAATCCTATTTCTTATAATCCCGCTTTTTTAAAATCTCGCTTTTTATAATCCAGCTTTTTAAAATCCCGCTTTTTAAAATCCCGCTTTTTAAAATCCCGTCTCTTATAATCCCGTTTTTTATAACACCCTTTCTAATTACGACGTGTTAGCAGTGAGGTATATAAGGAGGGCATCTGGAAAATAACCAACATAAAATCAATAAGTTTTAGGTGCGTAAAAGACGGGATTAGCGGGATTTGGCGGTATTTTGCGGAATTTTAAAAAGTGAGATTATAATAGATCGGGATTTTAGAAGACGGGATTTTAAAAAAGAAGTATTTTAGCAGACGGGATTTTAAAACTTTTTTTTTCAGGATTTTTGAAAAGCGGGATTCCGATACGCTCCCAGAACAGACTTGAGTCTGTTTTATCTCTTTCACTCTTCAAACTAATGGCGAGAGAACATAGGCCACAGAACTAAGATAATGTGATACTTTATCCAGTGGATTTTAAATAAGACCGGCACATCCATTTATGGGCATTTGCTCAAAGTGCGCAATTTTAAGCTTTTTTAACTAAATCCGCCATTTAAGGCAATTTTCTCTTATCCACCTCAAATAAAATATTCGGATATTTCAGACAAAGGAGAAACAGTCCGTTCTCTAGGTGGTAACTTAATGATAATATCTGAAACCTCGAATCAGCAAATAAGTTGGTGTCCGGGAGTAAGCTATTTCACATGAAGCAACACGATAACTGCATGTTCATTTTAGTTGAAAAGGTGCATGTTATGAACTGTGAACTTATTTAGAACCGCGACAGAAAGCGATGTCCATAGCGCTGTAGACCCAACGTGATCAGAACCGCTCTTGATTTCTTTATCGTTAAATCCAGTGAGTCCCATCAGTGATCGAATGAAAATGTCAAATCAGTGTAATCGATTGCTCGATGACGTAAGCGGTAATGGCAAACTCACATAATTCAGTCACGTATTACTCGAAAACTGATGCGGTAATTTGGCCCAAGTTCTTATGGGTTTCCGGTTAGCAGGATATCAAGCGATAGTTTGTGGTTATAAATCTGGTTGCTCTGGCTTTCCCGTTTTCAGCGGGTATTAATGGCCATGTTGAAGGCAGGTTGCAGTAATGTCCATCCCAAAACAGACGTGATCAAACAAACTGTTAAGAATATTTGTTTCCCGACAAAAGATTCAAGTTTGAATGTATCTGATTTTTTGACTTTTTATTTTAATTAAGCATACAAACATATCAAATTCAAACCCAACCCCTTTTGCCCAAATAAATTCCTAAAACCCGCTTGATCTACAAAGTATTCAACCTTCAATTAACATAACACAAAAAAACACAAAAAACAATAACTACCACAATTATCCACACATCATTCTACCTACATTCTATACCACCCCCGTTTCCAAGTTAAGCTTCGGTAGCTGCGGCTGTGCTAAGAGAAGAACTTCTGAAATGTGTTTAAATTGCTTCAAGATCATCCATCCACAAGACACTTGAAAGCCGTAAAAATCGTATATACGATGTCAACATTTGCCAACCATATATCAAAAGATTTTGTGCACCTTTTTATTGCTGCTACGTGACTCTTCGGTTATTCGCGGTGCAACTTTAGCTTTACTTAAATCTCTTAAGGAAAAAGTTGCCGCATATACTCGTACTCGTACTCGTACTCCCCTTGCCTCTGATTTCGGTCGCTAATGCCGAGGGAACTTCGAGTATAAATGTAGACCTCAAATGCATTTAGTCCACCCGCCCGACGACAACCTGACAAGATAAACTGTCTTGATCGTTGCCTGTTGATGGAAATGCCTACACCCGCCGCCGACCTCGTCGTTGTCGACGTCCGTCGCAGTTGTCAACTGTCGGTCGGCTGCCACTTGTGTCGCCTTGAAGAGCTGTGAGCACACACCTATTACCAGACTAAGCAGGAGATCCCCGAAATCTGATAGGGTAGCCAGTTTTAAACATCAATTCAGCTGGCAAAATGCTAGTAATTGCGCTTGATCTCTGTGCATCATAGTCGTCGCGTCGTAGTCAAACCGCCGCGCCACGCCGCGCCGTGTAGATGAACTCTGTCCCCCTTGGTTCGGTATGGAACCTAGATCAACTCAACTTGCAGTTTTATGATCCAAGAAAAATTAACATTCCTTGGAGTAGGAAACCCACGCTAGCTTAGCTAATACTTGGTATGCAAACTCCGTCCCAAGCGCTTGGCATCAATATTGATGATCTCTCTTTCTCTTCAACTTGGGCGCAAACTTTCAAGTCTTCAAGGACAAAACGTTTTATTGTTTGGTAATTGGTATTTTTATTATATTTGCTAAAATTCATTACAATTGGTGCAAGCTTAATCACTACATAACTAATTGGATATAATAACATTTTTTTTTTGCTTGTGAAATAAATTAAAGATACAAATCTGGAAAGAATATAACATGGAAACGAAAAAAAAAAGATCTCTTGGCTATCACAAGGAATACTGGTGTTGGTGTCTTGAGGTATTAACCTATAGTCTAATCGTCCTTATCGGAAGGACGTGATGATTTCTCCTGCGATGTAATTATTTCGGGAACTTTCTCAACTTCGATGTACTCATCGTCGTCGTCTTCGGGTTGTTTCTCTTCCAGGACTTCGTTTTTGAGCTCAAGCTTTTTGGACTCTGGTTCTGCTGAAGGTGGTGATGGTTCGGTGAATGAAGTTTTGTTGTCATCAGTCACAGGACTGGGATCCCTGCCATGTGAGGATTTTGATCGATCTCGAGTTTCGTGATCGACCAAATGGTGGTCCAGTTCAGCGCGGAAATAGAACTTGTCACTGCAAAGATTGCAGTCGTAGGGACGTGAATTGGATCCATGTTCGGTCATGTGTGTGAGCAAGCCAGCGGGAGCTGTAAAGACTGCCGAACATATGTAGCACGAGAAGCCTCTGTCTTCGCAACCGGCGAATGTGTGTTCGACCAAGTGTTCTTGGAGTTTCTGCGAGTGGGGCATGATGACATTGCAGAGATTACAACGGTTCTCCACGTAATTTGATTGTCCCGAGTTGCTATCGAAGTTGCTTCGCTGATTGGAGTACTTGTTGTTGAGATTGTGCTTGCGACAGCACTTATCGCAGACCTTGGCATCGATTGTGTTGGGTATTGTCTCCAAACACAGGGCACAAACGCTCTCCGAAACGGACGATGACTTAGTGTGGAATCTGTAAAGAAAAGATTTTAAAAAACCATCCCACTCTGGTGTTAGCCTAAAATACTCACTTGGCATGAAGACCGATTTCAAAATCTGAATGAAGTGTTTGGCGGCAGCAAATGCATTGAACTGGCATCTGTCCCTCTGTGTTGTGGTCCAAAAGATGTCCCTTGAAAGCCATGACATCCGGCAAAGCCTTGGCGCAGTGGGAGCACTTTCCAGACTGCCCGACCTTTGAGTGCTGCAACTTATGCTCGGCGAGTATTGCGGGCGATGGAAAGATTTCGTCGCAGATCAAACACTTATGCTTGCCAGTTGAATTGTGACACGTCTTCATGTGGTGTTCCAGCTCACTGCGAGACTTAAAGTTTCCACTGCAATAAGCACATCGAAGACTCACCCCGGTCTTGAGATTATGCACGATCTTGCGGTGTGAGTGAATCTCGGCTTCGGTTCGAAAATCGTTACGTTCACACATTCCGCAGCTGAAACCGCCTCCGGCTGCAATTGCTCGATCTGATGGCTTGTTGGGCTCTTGTGGAAGTTTCGGTGGGTTCCTGTTGTTGTTGTTACTAGGACTGGTGAACATGCTGGCGACGGGGCCAGCTGCAAGTTTATCCTGCTGATGTTGATTGTACATCTCGAGAATAGTCCGATTGGTGTCAAAGTAGCGTTGGTTCAAGCTGGCATACACAAGCGATGGATGTTTTATAGCTGATCCCGTGTCCACTTGAAGAGGATTGTAGAATTTGTTGCTTGAGGCATTGCCAAAGAGATTCTTCCCCATTGCGAAAGCATTGTAGTCCAGGATGCTGTTGTTGTTGTTTTGAGTTGCGTGAGGAGGCTTGTTGAAGAGGGCATTCATATAAAGTGAGTTGACTGGAGATGGATTGATAGGCGGAGGAGGTGTGGATTCAACTTCTTTTTGTCCGTGTCCGTGATGGTGAGTTTGCATATGCCGATCTAGTAGGAATTCGACATGGAAAGTCTCGGGACACGAGGGACAACGGAACTGTCGGGCATGAGCCGCGAGATGGAAGTGCATTTCAAGCTCGGTGGAACAGACAGCTCGGCAGAACATGCATTGAATTGGTGACCCAACAATGGTTTGGTGTCGAGTTTTCACATGAATATGGAACTCTTGTTCTCCATGGAAGGTATCCATGCAGGCTGAGCAGCGGAAAATCTTCTTCTCCGGGGAATGAATGCAAGCAAAGTGAACTTGTACCGCAACTTTGGTTTCGAAGAGGTCTGAACACAAGAGACATTTGAACAACGTCTGAATGTGGTTGTCGAAGAGGTGCTTCTGGAGCTCGTCCGGCTTGGAGAAGGTCTTATTGCAGTTCTTTTCGCTGCAAGCATATTCAGAGCAAGTGATAAGAAAATGGGAAACAATGTGCCTTTCGTATTCCGGCTGATCACGCAGGCTCTGACCGCAATGGTGACAAACCAAACTGAGTCCTTGGACAATGTGCGACTTGAGATGATTGCGGAAGCTGTCGAAATCGGGAAAACCATCGTTGCACTGATTGCAGAAGAATACACCTGGCCTGTCATTAGCCTCGGCCGATTCTTGCGACGGAGTCTGAACGGATCGTCTGTTTTGACTTAAATCGGTCGGTTCGTCATCGGTTTTCTCTTCACCCTTAGGACTTGCTTCTTCAACTTTGACTTTTGTTTCATTCGACTTGGGAGTTGACAATCGTGGACTAAAAGTGCCCGATGCAGCCAATCGATTAAAATGTTCAAAATAGCTACTCGGACTTGATAAGCGATCAATATGTGTGGTTCGCATGTGTTGAAACATTGCAGGAACACTGGGAAACTTCATTGTGCAGTACTCGCATGACATTTGAAAACCACTTGTCACCGATTGATTGGCAAGTGCTTCCTTCTCGTGCATTGCTTGAATATGAGTGCTTAGCTGCTCCATGGATGCAAAGTCTGATTTCGTACAATACATGCATGAAACGTAGGAGCTGCGCATGCGCTTGGCGTATTCCAATGAACTCGGACTTGGACTTTTAGTGTTTGCAATGGATGTGTAGCGACGTTTTTGAAGACTGCCATTACTCGATCCGGAACCAGTTGAACGGGGACTATAAGTGAGAGCTGCCGGATTACCTCCAGCAGCGAGGATCGCAGCTTGTTTCTTGTGGTTTTGCATGTGCGATGTTAATGCTGCAGCTGTGTTGTAGCCTCGATTGCAAATGGTGCATTGGAATGGCTTTTGGTTGTCGTGAGTTTTCATGTGGATCTTCAGATGATCACTGAAATGAAAAGATATATTTTGATTCTTTTGTTCAAAAAAAAAAAAAAACAAACAATAAACTGAGTTCTTATTAAGAGAACTGCTGAACAAGAACAAATGCATAAGATATAGTTAATAGCTTTGAGGGCCTTCAGAACTGATCCAGATTTAAATCTGGGAGAATGTAGAAGAGGGCGTAAATGGGTATCATAAGCAAAAGAGCAAGACTTGTTATAAAGCTTGTTTGAAATCTTATGCAAATATTAGACAGAAACAAAACTTAAAGACATTACATTAAATTACGTCTTACACTACTCCGTAGATAAATCTACGAAGTAGAGACACTGAAATGCACTGGCAACTGAGGCCATCGGCTTTAGATAATACAACAGAGAGAGACACACAGAAAGAAAGAACAACAGAAGAAACCCATGTCAACCAAGTACCAACCGCGCACAATGATGCTTGATTTCGTTAATCGATGGGAAGCGATGCTTTTATCAAAGCCAAGGCCGTTGACTAAAACTTAAAGAGAGAAACTATGTCATTGGTAAAGATGGTAAATAGCAATTGTCCAAAATGGCTGCCTTGAGGTACTCCTGAATAACAGCAAATTGGCCTTGAACAGTTATCTCCGGGCCCTGATGGTCTTCCTGCCATTTTCTTAAAAAAAATGGTTTTCCTCTCTCTCAAATCCTCTATCAAATATTTTTCATTTATCCTTATCTCAGGGAACATTTCCCAAGATATGGAAAACATCTTTCATAACACTAATTCACAAGAAAGGCCCGAAAGGTGACGTGAAAAACTATCGACCAATTGCTAAACTCTCACATATCCCAACATATTTGAAAGCATTTTATATGAACTCCTCAGTTTTCGTTGCAGGTCCTTAATTACCTCAGCACAGCATGGTTTCTTAAAAATCAGATCCACCTCCACAAACCTTGTAGAATTCGTTTCATTCACTCTAAGAGCCTTAGAAAACAGGAACGAAGTTGATATAGTCTCCACTGACTTTAGCAAAGCTTTAGAAAGAATTTTTCACTGCCTCATAGTCTTTAAACTATCCTCTTTAGGTTTTTAACCCCTTTTCCTGCAGTGGATTACTTCTTATCTAGAGAATCGTGAATATTGTGTCTGCTTCAGATTCGCGCTTTCCAATCCTATTCTAGCCACTTCTGGTATCCCCCAAGGAAGTCATTTAGGCCCTCTCCTCTTTATCCTTACAATAAACGACATTGACATGGTCATTAATCATTGTCAAATATCCCTTTACGCTGACGATACGAAATTTTTCAAAATCATCGCAGCACCTGAAGACATATCTTTCCTCCAAATAGATCTCGACAGTTGTACCAACAATTGCCTAGAGCTATACATTAGCAAATGCCAGACAATGACCTTTTCACGTAAACGCATAAAACCAACTCCCCGTCTATACTATCTTCATAATCAACCCATACAAATAGTAGAAAAGATAAGGGATCTTGGCGTTTTATGTGACCGTGAACTTAAATTTCTATTTCATATTGATGAGATAATCCATAAGGCCAACTCAGAAGTAGGTTTTGTAAAAAGATGCTCTAAAGAATTTGCCAACCCTTATATGACCAGATCGCTCTACATAACGTTTGTTCGACCTTTAATTGAGTATGCGTCTCAAGTTTGGTCTCCATATCAAGATATACATTATATCAAGAATAGAAGCCATCCGACGAAGATTCCTTCGTTTTGCACTTCAATACCTTCCGTGGGATAATCTTTGATCTTACCCCCTTATCGCGACCGCCTCCAACTGTTAAACCTCAACTCATTACAGGAACGTAGAGAAATTGCTGACATACTTTTCATTTTCATACATCGGCTTCTCTCTGGTTCAGTTCACTGCTCCTCTCTCTACAACTCGATTTCTTTCAACTAACACCCGCAACCTGAGAAACCACCGCCTTTTCTATTTACTATCACATCACACCTATGGCCTTAATAATCCTCTGACCCGTATGCTCCGGTTGGTCAATTTGAATCCAAATTCATTTGATTTTAATATCAGCAGTCAGCACCTAAAACCTCAAACTCCTTTTGTCCCACCCCCACTCATAGTTATAAGTTCAGATTTAAGTTAGTTTATAAGTTGAACTTATAGCTTGAATTAATCTCAAATAAATGGTGGTTAAGCCCCCAGTAAAATTTGTATTGTATTTGTATTGTATTGATTTTCTGAAAATACATAGTGCGTCTAAAAATATGGCCAGGAACTGTATGAAGAGGCACTTAAGCAATAGTTTTTGCTGCTCTTTAAGCTCAAATAGACACCTTTGAATATGTTCGTTAACAATCGTTGTTAACATTGTTAAGGAGCATATTTATAGAGCAAAACACTTTTAAAGATAAAAGAGCCTTAAACTGTTGTGAAAAGCCAATGGAGACACATTTTTTTTAAAGATTTAACAGTAGCTGCAAATAATCACCCCAATTACCTATGACGTCTCGTTTTTTCGACGTCTCTCGTTTTCTCTGTCGTCTCGTTTTTTAAATGGCATTCCATAACTTCTTCGACGCGATGTGTAACAGATTTTAAAACTATGAAAAAGTAACAAACATCTGTCAAATTCAAAGGAAAGTATACATAAAATATTATTGCTCGATGTTCAATTAATGAACAAATGCAGTTTTTTTTTTTTATTATTAGAAAATAAATAAGTAATTAAAATGATAAGTGTTAAAATGTATTACATTTTTTAGTTTCTTTTCTGTCCATCCCATGCTTATAAATTATAAGTGTTTTCTCTTGGATCTTACGATGTTTTGTGTCTCTCCTAGCAGTGTGCTCCTTTAATTTGTATGACTTATATTCCTCTCTTCTTCCTTTGTTTATAATTTCGTTGATACCATTTAAGGTTATTTCTTGGAGTACACTCTGCTTCTCCAAAAGCGTAGCTCTTTTTTTTTGTTTAGTAGCTAAAGTTGCCGTCGTTTCTTTCCTGCTGGTTCTTCAGTTTTACGTTGCTGTTCTTGTGGCTCCGGAACTTCACCCGCAAATTCGGCGAAATTATCTTCCATATTTAAAGCGATTGCTTCTAAATACTTAAGTGAAGTGAATATGCCTGAGTTTAGGTTAATACAGGCTCAGATGAAGTTGGCAAGGGGTTTCCAAGCAAATTGGGCTGGGATACACTGATCAAATTTCCACTTGGGTTTAACCACTTCCCTAACTGCTTTTATTTCCTTTAAATTGCGGATTATTTCCTTCTTTGCCCAAATCATGATAAGAGCAAAAACATTAAGAATTTGTGTATAATTATGGAATTAAGGATTCAATTTGCTTGCCAAGCATCTCCATTTTTTACTGGAGGACGTTTTTTGTATCCTTCAAAAAAAAAATCCCTAACTGCTCGTCCTCTTCATCAGGTCTACGAGCGTCTGGAACTGGTTTTCATTTGTTTATTACAACATTTTAGTATATAGTATAGTATAGTACAAAAAATATAGACAAATATGTACTTGTTTTATTTATCGTAAATAAATTCGATAAAATAAATTATTTATTTAACAAGAATACTTGCAGTTTTGCGACCTTCCATTTCTCTGTCGTGTGTAAATTTTTGAACGAGAGATATCGTTGTTTTTTTCTTAGTCGACGTATTTTTTCGTCTTACAGAATGCAGAACGAAAGTGTTCAATGACGTTTGACGTTTACAGACGAGTGACAAAAGTTGGAAACGACTTATGGAATGCAGATCGTTTCAGGTCGTTTATTTCGCTGTCGTTTACGACATCGGTAATCGGGGTGAATATCAAAATAGAGCTAGAGCAAGGTATTCAACTCTTTAAGAGCTATTAAGGAACACTTTAATTAATATTATCTTCAACGATGTTACTTGGGCTGCTTCACTTGTTGAATGTTGCCGCACTCTGTATTTGAATTTGTTTCTATTATTACATCCCTAGGAAGCTTAATCTTTGTTTTTCTATTTTTTTTTTTAAATCAGACCACCGATGAGTAATTTTCCCGGCTACTTATCTTATCCTAGAAATTGTACACAAAAAGTAAAGCTTAATTATAAAAGTTATACTTTTTTGAGACCTTTTGGGCTCTCACTTTGGAGTGTAGGGGACCTACAACTTTATCCAAGTCCAATCGGCTAAGATGAGAAGCACTTTTCATAACGAGAGATATTCTTGGAGAATTTCTCACTTCTTCGCAAGATGCGGTAGGTGGGTAGCCCTGAAAAAAAACAAAACTATTTTTTCGTTGGCAGTGGCTGGGGATCGAATAACCCAGACCTTCAGAATGAAAGTCCAACGCAGTAAACACTATAAAGGGGTATATCGTCGCTGTAGATCGAATACCTCGTAACCCAGAAAAAAACGATTTTTAGGTAATGATGCAAGTATATTGTGAAAAAAATTCCGGATCTAATGAAAAATATCCTGTGAACCTAAAAACTATAATTGCAGAGCCACGCGCATAATTAACAACACGTCTCTCATTGCCTCTCATTGATTTGATAATAAGTTTTTTATCTCTCCTGAAAAATCGACTTTTCTGGGTTACGAGGTGTTCGAAAATTTAAAAAAATATATTGAGTCCCAAAAGAAACCTTTTCAAGTGTCATTATAGATTTTTGAAATGACTAAAATCGTGAAAACCATTTCTGAAGCATCGGTGTGACGAAAACTAATTTCTGTGCATCTCATTCTTATGTTAACTAAGATAAGATTAAACCCCCGAAGAAACCAAGATTTGCCCTATATTAAATATTAAGTTTAAAGTTAGTAAAGCATTCTATAATTTTGTCTAGGTTTTTCAAGTCGCTCGGAGCCCCAAAATAAGCATGTACATGGATTTTAGCTTATCAACTGCAACTTCTTCATAGTAAATTTAGTCTTATTTTTGTACAAATTTTAATTCCCCTGGATGTGTATAGAACTAGAATTAAAGGCGAACTCTGAAAAACCGATCGAGGTTGGTGTATTGTCACTTCATAGAGCTTATAGAAGAAGTCTTAACAAAACATTCAACTTCGAACGAAAATCGTCTGCTTTGATTATTTACCAACGATGAGCTTCGGCATAGAGGTCAAATTTTCCTAAAATAAAGGATCAGATTTTTGGTTAGTTGTTATCGTCCAATTTCTAAAGTGTCAAGATTGAGATAAAATGTCTGACTTGTTTTGGCATTAAAAATAATTTCCCAATGTCAAAAAAAGCATAAAAGCTTAAAATTCTTCTGAATAATGTAGATTGTGAGTTTTGAAAATCCTTCCATGATTTATTTAACTTCATGGCTCTGTAATACCCCCAATTTCTATAATGAAAACGGGCTAATACTTTAAAAACTCGTTTGTCTATGGTTCACCGGCTAAATAGTAAGGTTTTGAAATTAAATGCCAATTTCAGAAAGCAACGTTAATAATTTTCATTTTGTGGAACATTATTCCACGATTAAAAAAAGGCAAAAAAAAATGTATGGCTTGACCAAAAAAGTAAATGTTCGAATTAAAAAGAAAAATCTTAGTCGATACGCAATGGATCTGTTGAGATGCCAGTGAGATGGTATGGATTTCCGTATCATCACCCCTTCATGCCTAACCTGAACTTAACTGTGAAAAAAAAAATATTTTGCTAATTTTGATCGAATTTAGTATCATACCTTCTCTAACATTTTATTAAAGTTTAAAACTCCCAATAATCTTTTTTTATATTTTTAGTAGCGTGCTGACATTGTATAAATGACTATTTGACATTTCCAAGTGTCAAAAAGGCCTGTTTACGAGTTCATAGTTTTTTACACGAAATGTGCTTGTCTAGGTGTTCAAAAGCAATTCATATTAAGAAATAAGTCTCAGCCCAATTCTAGCTATAAATCGTTAAAAATTAAGAAAAAGTTATTAAACTGCCTTGAAGTTAGCAAGTTGTATCATTCTAACAGCAAGTCGTTTAAATTTTTGCGCCAATGTGATTTCTCTAAACAATTTATTTCACACTAAAAAAAAAAAAAAAACAATCTATCAACTTACCTTCTTGAAAAAGCCGCCTCACAATGTGGACACCTGTATCGCCTATCCCCAGTATGCAACTTGGTGTGTCTGTCACGAGACCGTTTGTGTTTGAAAAGTCTCGCACAGTAGTCGCATTTGAATGGTAGGTGCTCGGCATGACTCTAAAAAAAATACAAAAAAAAAAAAACGAAAATCCAACATTAATTCAAGAAAAAAATTGGAAGCTTCAGATAGAAAAATATGCGGATATTCGAATTACTTTGAGATGCACATAAGCAAAAACATCATCATCATACCAGACATGATATTTTTGCAAATGACGGTCTTAAACCTAAAATACCAAAATGAAAAGGAACAGAAAGCATCTGTGACGGCTGAGGTGCTCTTTCACCCCTCAATCTCCCCAACTAGACTTTGTTTTATATACAAGAATGATGATAAAATATTCATACACTTTATTTGAGATCGCCAAGCCGACCGTACGCCTTGAGCATGCCAAATGTAACAACGAACCCACCGCACCGCACCGACCAACTGACTGTTTGTAAACCCTGTGTGGGGAAGGGTCTTGCCAGAGCTCTCTGTGCAAAAGTGTGGATGATCGCTACGCATGTTAATTGCCACCGCGCACATAAACCCAAATGGACACGAAAACTTCTGTGTTCCTATATTGAGCTACATGCCAACTGTCCTGTCAACCATGCACTTTGGGTCCAAAATGTCAGCTCGCGCAAAATAAAATCAAAAAAATAGTCATTCCAGTTTATTTGGAGAGACTCGTGGGGTTTTATGATGGTCGTCGCACATAGCCAAGTCGTAAAGTCACCGCGATATGCATATGAGATGTATAACTCTGAAGCCACAACAGTTCACAAGATGTTATCCATCCATCCTTCCATCCATCCACATAGTGGTTAGTTTACACTGAGCATTTGCAAGCGAACTATTTAATTGGAGCTCAAAACTTGCCCAAAACACTGTGCTACCGTGCGGTGTGTGTCTCGTCAAAACTCGAAAAATGTGCCCTTCATTCCGGGAAATCACATTTATGTCGTCGTTGTAGTATTTAACGACTTGTAACTCCTCGAAGCTGGCTTCTCCTCACCGCACAGCCCCTCATAGGTTGCTATAATTGAGATATTTTCTATCAGCTAGGTGACGAAACTCAAGCCAGTGTCACCAACCAATTTCACTGTCTTCTTGCTTCTGTCTTTGGGTCGGCACTTGCCTTTTGAAGTTTTTCAAAAAAAAAAAACAAGAAAAAACACAACCAGAACAGATTCCATATCTCTCTGGCACTCTTCGAATCAGAGCCAAAATTAGTCAATTTGTATTCCGGAGAGTTGGCCAGTGTTTATTGCACAATATGAACAACTGATTGTGCTGGTTATTGTTTTTTAACTGCCCATTGCAAATCATCATCTCTCCGCACATACGAAATGCCATTTTTTTGTCTTGTCTTTTAAAAAAGTCCACTGACAGGGACAAAGACGAACGAGGAAAAGATACGATCTTCATCCTTCATGGCAAAGTTTTCGACTCCGACCCCTTTTCTTGACATAAGGAATTCCTCAAAAAGTTAATTTTATAAAAAGGTATCGAGGCGCTGCACAAGATGCCCAAAAATTTTATCATGTGATGTGTGATGATGTCCGCTGTTCAAACTGATGGCCAACTCCCAAGCCCGCGCTTGAATCGTATGTCAGTCAGTGTGAGAATAAGATTTATATTTATTGCCACAGCAGAAAGTGCAATATCTACTTCACCCTAAAAGAGTGCTCCTTGAATTCATGAGAACAACAACCTCCGCAAAGACAAATTCCCTCAGATCAAGAGATATGAACTTTATTAGAGAAAGAGACCGGTCTAGCGGGGCGGTTAGTGTTGGAATTTCTTAGAACCCCAACACACTGGACCGATGATGTGCTGATGGCCAAAGTATCAGCCGAGAAATTACTGAAATTGTGAGCAGAGTACGTGCGTCCAGGGTCAACGCAAAATCAATATAGTCAGTCAAGTTGATGGTCCAGAAATATGTATTTATTGATCTGCCCGCAAGTCAAGCCACCACCACCACCACCGCCATACAGTTGAAGTCAGCCAGTGCGAAAATATTCCCGCAATTCGCCTCTAATAAGCGCAAACACTGTTAATTACCCCCCTCATTCTCGTTTCAAAAAACTTTCAAGAACAAAAAAAACACAAAAGTAGGCATATCCTTTTAGGGAAAACTCAACAAGGAACCCAACGCATGTGCGGATATTGATTTTCGTCCAAGGAGGGGTGAAATTTGGGGGTGGAATTATCTAAGACGAATCATTCGGAAAAATGTGAATTTTGAAATAAAGGGACGCATTTAGAAAGTCGTCTTAGCATTTAAGATTTAAGATTACCTAAAATTAAAACTTTGTCTTAGGACACCCATAATTGGCATCGGTTTTTATAATCCCGGTTTTTATAATCCTGTTTCTTATAACCCCGCATTTTTAAAATCCCGCTTTTTATAATCCCGCTTTTTTAAAATCTTCCTTTTTTAAAATCCCGCTTTTAAAATCCCGTCTCTTATAGTCCCGTTTTTTATAGGTAATCCCGTTTTTTATAATCCCGTTTCTTATTACGACGTATTAACAGTGAGGTATGCAACCCCCCTGCTTGGGCACATTATAGGATTTGGGGTAGGTGCGAGGTTGGGTGTATCTAGAAAATAACCAACATAAAAGCAATAAGTTTTAGCTAAGTATTGTAAAAAACGGGATAAGCGGTATAAGACGGGATTAAAAAAGCGGGATTATAATAGGACGGGATTTTGAATAAACGGGATTTTTAAAAGCGGTATTTAAAAAAAAAACGGTATTATAGAGGACGGTATTTTAAAACATTTTTTGCGGGATTTTTGAAAAAAAAAAAACGGGATTATAAAAAGCGGGATTCCGTTACGCTCCCATTGGCATCAAGACTATTCTTGAGAAAAAAGTTGTGTTTATGTCATTTGGAGAATTTTATTGAATAAAGATGGGAAGCCTCTAGAACTAGCTACTCATGGTATGCAAAAATAGCAGAAGATTCTAGAATATAGAGTTTTGTATAGCCTAGGAAAATTTTGACAAAGTTTCAAGCCCTTCAACATAAATTTAAGTTAAAGTTATGGACTGGTACACTGGGTACTGTGGGGGCTTGTACCTAATTGATTCATTTAGAAGTTTTATGTGGCAAAATCAAAATTCAACGGATGATTCTGGCAGGAGTTTTGTAAAAATTCTTTCATCCTTCTCGACATAAAAGAGTTGGTTCTGAGAATTGGGGGCACTTCGGACTGAAATTAAGGTCAGTATCAGTCAACAAGTTAAGTCCCAACAATTACAAAAGAGCGCTGATCAGAGAATTTTTCAGGTTGCTTTGTTCGGAAATGGCCATTTCCGGTACCATTTTTGACTGAATGTCAATTCCTTCCAAAGGAAGATTCGGGATACGTTTGGCCGGACACCTCCGAGCAGATGAAGAGTAGTTAGGTTAGGTTAGGAAGGGCGTGCACAGCACAGAGGCTGTTGCGTACACGGGGGCCTATTGGTCTATTGTGATCCCCTATTAATAAAAGCAGAGATGCTCCTAACTAATGTCTTATGTAGACTGGTTCATTTTCGAACCAGCCTGTGCTTACAATAAATTTTCTCAAATTTGCCATTGACAGCTCCTACAGAAATCGGGTGCAAATGCACCCATTCTAGTGGCCATTGTGCCAATGGTGCAGCTATCAGGATTCTGATGTTCTTTTTACTCAATGATAAGATATATCGGGTTTCCTTTTCTTTAATTCTAGGCCATAAACTTCTAGAGATAATGCAGTTGTCCCTGGAGGACCAGGAGTTATTGATTTGTTCTTTCGTTATTAAGTCTACTTTCCTTTTAATCACGCCAATCGGGATTTTTGGTCCCAAATTTAAATGGGTACTGCTGTTTTTATTTGATACTGACCCTTTCCTTGCCAGTTCATCTGCTATTTCTTTAAATTCTATATTACTATGTCCAGGAACCCAACAGAGATTGACTGACTTGGTTAATGTTACAAACATTGTTCAGCATGTCTCGACATTTTGTTACTGTCTGGGATGTTATAGTCTCACTGGCTAAAGCTTTGATGGCAGCTTGGCTGTCCACGAAAAATGTGATCTCCGACGAGTTCAGTTTTTTCATGCGTACCAATTCTGCCGCCTTTTCAATAGCGTAGATATCAGCCTGAAAGACACTACATTCATCTGGGAGTTTAAATGATTCTTTACTTTCTACTAATGATACTAGTATAGATTGGGACTACATTACCACCAAAATACGACAGAAATTTTTCAGCTGAAACACCAGGCAGAGTCACTACAGACAATTCTGTACAACGATTTGAAGTTCAAAACACTAGCAAGTCAAATCCAGCAGATGTTCCGATTAGCTTGGAGTTTTTCCAGAAGCTCCTTAAAATTTTGGACAAGAACGGAACCGTGCTAAACTCGATTTTTATATTTGAACAAAAGGCGTTGTGACTCCCCTTAAAATGCTTGAAACACAGTATGAACATCTAGGAAAGCAAGAGAGGTTTTAAAAGGAGATACCGATGCACATTGGTTTTTGGCGGGTAAAGCATTCCACATTTGTGTAGTGCGGCTAAAGAAAGAATCTCTAAAGTTACCAGGACTCGAGGCAAAATTGATAGGCAATCCCAGTACTTCAGCTGAATTGTTAAAAGGGAAGGAATCCAACTGGTTATTTCAGTAGAACACGGTTAAGTAGAAATAACGTTAATATAAAGAAAGTCAGGAAACCATTGCGACAGTGCTCGAGACATGCAAATTTTGTGTGTTATAGTTAAATCATCAATAATTTTTACCACTCTATTTTTGGATTCTTTCGAAGAGACTCAAGTGGGCTATTGGAACACCTACTAAATATGGCAACTGTACTTATTCTTTGGACGAATATAGGCTCAATATATTACAGCCAGATCAGAAAGGTTGAAAAATTTCTTGCATCTTCGGGGGAAACCCAAACACTTAGCAACGTTTTTGGTGACGTTTAATACTCGTACATATGTGGCCATTCCAAACAAGTGGGTTTAAATGCACTTGAACAATTCTGTCGAGATCAGAATTTATTGAGCATGTTTTACGCTGCCGTTCAAGTTCCACATCTGACGGACAACGACGCGAATGTAGGAACGAATTTCAAAAGTTGAGGATTCTTCAGCCAGAAAAAGAATTTATGTTGTAGAAGTTTCAAGCAAAAGGTAATTGATGAGTATGATGAAGAGAGTCGGAGTCGAAATGGAACCCTGTGGCACACCAGCATTTTGTTTTTAAGATCAGATTTGAAACCATTTTTAATGCATTGAGAGTCATCCAAACTTAAATGCGCACATTTTCGATAAGAGAACACTGTTAAATGCTTTTGAAATATCAAGCGTAATAATCTTACTCCGTCTAAAACGATGTAAAGATTTGTGTCACTGTTCGGTGAGGTAAACCATCAGATCACCTATTTCTACGAAATCCATACATTTTTCAAGATGCTGATTTATCAGCGTTTTCATGACCTTGTATAGAAGAGACGTAGGTGAGGTATAGAGTAAGGGACGTCAATGTGAACTTCCTATCTTTAAGGAAATTCGTTCAAGTAAGTGCAAGTCAAACATGAAGACCATCAGAGCTGGAGTCGCCCAAGGCTCAAAACTACGTCCCTTCCTCTACAACTTGATGACTTCAGACTAACCTTCACCAATTGGATTCGAGAACCTTCTGTATGCTGATGACTCGCTCACCTACGCCACAATGTCACCACTAATCGCTGTCCAAAAAGTAGAAACCCACATTAACAGACTCTTCCAATTCTACCAGAAATGGGACATCCGAATCAACACTTCCAAATCGGAACTTGTCTGATGCTTCAGGAGACCTTCAACTGGTAGAGTCCTTCGCACTGCAACAATTTGCAGAAATCTGGTCCTAAAACTCCCTGACGGATCCTCCATAGTTGCAAAGTCAAATGTCAAGTACCTGGGAGTGCACTTCAACGAGTTGCTAAGGTTTTACCTGCACTCAAGAAATGTTCTGAAAAAGGCCAGCTGGGCCTTCAGCCGTTTGCACCCATTGCTGAAAAAAAGATCAGGTCTTAGCCAACCGACAGAGATATTAATCTACAAGCAGCTCCTGCGACAAGTGATCAGCTTTTCCTTCCCAGTCTGGTTTTCCATCTCGAAGACAGCTATGAAGGAACTTCAACTATTTGAAAGGAAGATACTGAGGATCTGCACTGGACTCTACTTCGACCGTCAATGACAGAAACACTACAGGAACGACCATCTCTATATACAGGAGCGAATTTAATCTCACTGGACAAATATCGGGTTTCTCAATAAGAGCGCTACAAAAGTTTTTTTAAATAAAACAAAAACGGTTTTGGATATCAATGAAATTCTTTATTCCTGTGAAAGTACGTTCGATGCCATTATGTATGGAACTCGATTTCTTTTGCATGGCCACCACGGGCACGCTTGCAGAAGTCCAGACGCTGAACCCAATTTTCGACGGTTTTCAAGCATAAATCGGCCGATACTGCTGCAATTTCACGTTCGATATTCGTACGAAGTTCATCAATCGTCGCTGGCTTGTTGGCATAGACCATATAGACTTGGTGTAGCCCCACAGGAAATAGTCTAACGGCGTCAAATCGCACGACCGAGGCGGCCAAGCGACTGGACCATTTCTTGACATAACACGTTCTCCAAACTTGGTTTCCAATAAATTGATTGTGACATTCGCTGTGTGGCAGCTTGTGGCGCCGTCCTGTTGGAACCACATGTCCTCCAAGTCCATATCATCCAATTGGGGCCAAAAATATTCGGTTATCATTGAACGGTAGCGATCCCCATTCACAGTACCGTGCCGGTCTTGATCATCACGAAAGAAGTACGGCCCAATGACGCCGCCGGCCCAAAAACCACACCAAACCGTAATTTTTCGGGATGCAATGATGACTCATGGAGTACGTTTGGATTGCTGCCTGACCACTACCGCATATTTTGTTTATTGACGAAGCCATTCAGCCAGAAATGAGCCTCATCGCTGAAGATGATTTTTCGATGAAAACCCGAATCATTTTCAAGTTGTTGCTCAGCCCAATTCACGAACATAAGACGCTTCTGGTGGTCAAGCGGCTTCAGTTCTTGCGTCAATTTAATCTTGTAAGGATGTAGACCAAGATCTTTTCGCAAAATTCGCCACAACGACGTCACAGAGATGCCAAACGCTTGAGAAAGACGTGTGAGAGACATTTGGGCTTTCTGCAACTGAAGCCTCAGCGACAGCAATATTCTCGACACTACGGACACTTCTTTGTCTCACTGGCACGGGAAAATTTTGTACTGTGCCTGTAGATTCAAATTTTTCCACTAGACGCTCAATTGTTGATCTGCTAGGATGATTATGACGACCATAAATTGGACGTAGCGCTCTTAACGTTGAGGCCACTGACTCCGAATTTCGGTAGTAAATTTTAATAATTTCGACTCGTTGTTGGCTCGTATATCTTTCCATCATGAAATGGCAAACCTTACTGAAGAGAAATGTCAAAAGAGTGGCAAGAAATATGGCGTCGTTTGCTGTCCCTGTCGCTCTACTTTTGTAGCGAAGAAACTAATGGGGAACATCATCGACCACCCGAATCAGCTTATGAGAAGGATGACCACAGAACAACGACATTCCGAACCGAGGTACCTCAGTGTGATGGAAACTCTGGATGACAACGTAATCATGGACAACGAGAACGTAGTCTCGTTCTACGCTGACATTGGGTCAGCCAACCACCACGGCTAAAACGCCATCCCTGCCCACAACCCACAAAAATTACCACTGACAACCGGGAATGAACACCCTGAGGACAATACAGTCAACCGACCTTTTAAATTTTATTTTTTCGTCATGTAATTTTTATATAAATATAATTAAACTTAAGTCACTGTATATAGTTAGGCCCCCTATGAGCCAACGAATGTAAATTTTCACACACATGTAGCATCTTATTATAGTTGTAAGCCAAATTTTAAATACTATGTTCAATAAAACAAAATTGAAAATTGACGGTTTGTTGTTCAAATTTGGAGAGACTGTCATATATTTATTGATGTTTGACATTCTATTTGTCAAATACATACAACGAATAAACATAACTTTTTTGTCCGGTCATGGACCACGTATATTAGAATACGCTTTGCGATATTAAACATAAACTGTCAATATCTTAAGTAAGCCTAGAAATGAAGGAAACTACCCTTGCAATGCGACCACCAATAACTCAATTTTCATGATGCTTACGAAAGTCTCAAGAGTCCTATTGGAAAATAAATTATTTGAAAATAACAAACCGTATTAATGTGTAAAATTGTGAGAGAGCCATAATACTATTATTTTCTAAACTAATTATGCCCCATTACCACTGACATCAAATTTTGAATTACGAAAAATTTCTTGAATGAATAAGTCTCTGTCCAAATATTTGACATTTGCTACTATAACGAATTGTTTTTATTTGACATTTGCTGTTTTGCCCAATTTTTCAAAATGGCGGATTCGGTAAATTTGTTTTTTTTCAATATTCTCCAACTGAAATTTCTAGACACCTTTGTGTCCGCTTATGGCAATCAAGTTGAAATCTTAAACCAGTTTTTCCATTGGGATTAAATAACCTGCCAAATCACTCCTACTCTTCAGTTCAGAGAATAGTCCAATCTCCCTTTTGAAAACAAGGTTAAATCATTGCACCCATTCCCCCATATCTATATCCGTCCCTGAACAAAAACTTACTGTTCCTTTAAGAAATATACTAAAAAAAAAAACAAGAACTCACTCACCTGTTCATGCTTCTTGAGATACCCAAGGCGCGGAAATGATTTATCACAGAACTGACACTGATAGGATCCATCGCGGTCGGTCGCGCTCTTAATGCCATCACTTGTCAACTTATCCAACAACTTTGCCGAATCCCTATCGATTTTCCGCAATTTCGTTGGAATTTTCACGGAATGTTTGTCACCGCCACCGCCGCCGCTGGTTGCGCCACTGATGCTGTTCGAGGTGGTGGAAGTGGTGGTTGTGGTGTTTGTACCAACAGCATCATTGGCACCACCACCACCATTTAACTTAAGGAAAACCCTCTCCTCGCTAGAATTTGCGGCGTCGTCATCTTCGTCTGCATCCCCGTCACCAGCCTCGTCATCGTCGTCGTCATTCTCATCGTCGTCCTCGCCGCCAGTCACACCAGTAGCAGTTGCTCCATTTAAGGCTGAAACACGTCGATTGTGATGCCTGTCGCGGTTGTGACCACTGCCGCTATTCTGTTGCTGTTCAGATTGGTATTGCTGCTGCTGCAAGTGGTGATGCAGCCTCTGCTGCTGCTGCTGCTGCTGATGATGATGGTGATGATGAAGATGATGGTGATGCAGCGAGTTCGGAGTAATTGTCCCGTCCGACATGGAGGGCGAGTAGCTGGACGAGGTGTGTGTCGAGTACAGATCTGTAAAATTAAGACGTTTTCGATTAATTTAAATTCATTCAAATGACATCAACCACCAGAAAGACACAAGATACTGAAATTCTGATGCCGTCTTAATTAATAAAACACCCTCTGTCGTAGGTGTCGTGTCGCAGAACAGATCGCATCGCTCCTGCATATTAACTATAGCAAACCTCTAATTAATTAAGTGGCATTATAATCTGTCGTGGTGACTAAAGAGGAAGTGGTTCCAAACAATGAAGGCACAAATCTTTGGATTCAGTTGCGGGATAATTGAATTAACGCGCGTGGCGGACTTTTGACTTATCAAGAAGGGGCCAACGAAGACGCTGCCGCCGCCACTGTTTCGTGTAGGGATAATATTTGCTGAGTCGAATTAATTGGAAGGGGAGGTGTAATTATTATCTGGCGACATAAAACTATACACAACTGCGATGACAAGTGAGTTGCTGTTTTGTGTTTGTGTATAAATTCTCCCCGATCAAGTGGCGTTACATGACAATTAGACGGAAGGGAAACTTCAATTAAAAGTATCGTCCAGAGTCTTGTGATAGTTGGGGCATCAGAACATTTTAGCGCGGGCGGTCTTATTAAAAAAAAAAAAAAAAAAACAAATATCATGCATATCGCGGCTTAGTTTTTATAAAACAGAAGACCAACACTTTCCGGTATAGAACTGAAATGGAAGAAGAACCAACCGTCTCTCGCATATCCGTGCTTAGATCATCATCAATGTGTGAGATTTCAAATAAATTTTAATAGTTGTTAGCATGAATCACGAGATAACTCGGCTTTTAAATTGGAAAGACCGACACAGACTTTGTGGTCTTCATGTTGTTTGGGGACACACACGACACACAATAGATGTATCTAGGCTTGTTTTGATTTCATTGAGCTTCCAGATGCATAATAGGAGGATTATATATTGCAAGATATCAATTATAACATAGGCTTTAGTCATCATAGTTTATAGAAAAACAAAGACTCTCCATACAACGGTTTTAAGACTTTTCTTTTAAATTAACTGAATATCACATAAAAAAACAACGCAAGTTCTAATTTGAACTAATTAGTGTAATGGTTTAGAAGAAGATGGGGGAGGAAACTGTTAGATTGTGGTAAAGTAGATATATGGTTCCCACGATTTTCGATGTGTGTATCCCGTCGGAAGACGTGTTTTTGATTGTTTACTTTTCCAACTGCCTGAGACACCTCTTTTATGAGGCATCATAGGCTCAAGTCTCTGTTAAGAGTTGCAGAAAGATTTTTGTTTCTTTAGGTAAATAAAAAATTTTGGCAAGGTTTTTCGAAAGGGGTGTTAGTTTTTTTTTCTCCGAGTAAGGTAAAATCGATTCATAAAAACTAATAGGTTCAAAACGGCTTAATTTTTATTTCATCATCTGCCTTAGACTGAAGCAGTTGATATGGTTTTCTTAAAAGGAAGAGCACTTCATTTCTGCTGTTGGGATTCTTTAGACCTAGTTTCATAGCCTGATTAACTGGCGACCTATGGAACACTCGGAACACATGTATGCGTAGTGCATATACTAGGTGTGTATTTTTGCAAGTCCATATGGAATTGTAGAAAAAAAACGACATCGGGACTAAATACAACAACATCGGATGTAAATACAACAATTACTTAAGTCCATACGGACTTAGCTAAGACCAGATAATTTTCGAGACTTAATCTAAGTCCTGATGGAGTCACTCGTAACCAAATAGACCACGTGTTGATAGACCGTCGCCACTACTCGAACTTGATGACGGTACGAACGTACCGAGGTGCCAATATCGACTCGGATCACTATCTTGTTGGTATGGTTTTCCGAGGGCGGATTGCCTTGCGAAGACGCATTGCATCCGCCGATCAGGTTCGAATTAACACGGCTGCCCTGCGCAATGAAAACACCAGTAACACCTTTGGTAATGCGTTAGGACTCGCCCTAGAAACACCTGACTTAGGGAGAGTAAGTCCTGGAGCCAGTATGCTGGACGTAAATGAAAAGTGGACACGTCTTAAAAATACTGTCATTAATACTGCCAACTCCATCTTAGGCAGCAATCGTAAAACTCGGAACGACTGGTTTGATGATGAATGCAAGCTAGCGACTGAACGTAAGAATGTTGCGTACCGAGCAATGCAACAATCTCATAGAACGCGGGCACGCGAAGAGGAATATAAAGAGCTCAGAAGAAGAGAAAAACGGCTTCACAGACAAAAGAAATCAGCCTGGGAGAAGAACCTAATCTGTGAAATAGAAAACAGCCGAGAGCGAGGTCCGCACCAGGCGCGGAAGTTCTACCAATCCGTCCGAAACATGACGCAGTACACACCACGCTGCACATACTGCAAGGACGGAGAGGGAAATCTGATCACCGATCCTGAAAGCATACTGGAGCGATGGGAAGTGTACTTCAATGAATTGCTAAATGGTCAGCTCACTGCAGAAGTGGAGGCTCCACTACTTCAAGAAGAATACCCTATGTTGCCGCCACCAAGCATAGAAGAGGTTGAGAAGGCTATAGGCCGGCTCAAACAGAACAAAGCCCCGGGAGCCGGTGGCATACCAGCCGAATTATTCCATCACGGCGGGCCAGCCTTACGTCAAGCAATTCATGATATTATAGTGCACGTATGGGAGCAGGAAGAAATGCCAGAAGACTGGCGAAAAGGCATAATATGCCCCATACATAAGAAGGGAGATGTCACAACGTGCAGCAGTTATAGAGGTATCACGTTGTTGAGTACCGCCTATAAGATACTCTCCTCTATCCTACAAGACCGGATAACCCCATACGCTAAAACCGTCATCGGGCAATATCAGTGTGGTTTCATTCCAGGCAAATCAACAACTGATCAGATCTTTACCCTTAGGCAGGCGATGGAAAAATGTCTAGAATTTAACATCCCAACATACCATCTGTTTATAGACTTTAAGGCCGCCTATGATAGCATAGCCAGGGTAGAACTTTACAAAGCCATGAGAGAATTCGGCATCCCAAATAAATTGACACGACTATGTAGGTTGACCATGACCAACGTAACAAGCCAAGTAAAAATAGCCGGATTGCTATCCAGACCAATCAACATCTTTAATGGACTCCGACAAGGGGACGGTTTGGCCTGTCTCCTCTTCAACCTGGCGTTGGAGAAAGCAATCCGTGACTCTGGCACGGCAACAAGAGGGACCATCGTCAACAGGTCCAGCCAGTTACTAGCTTACGCAGACGACATTGACATCATCGGAAGAACCATACAAGCTGTACACGATTCCTTCATCCAGATCGAGCAGGCGGCACAAAATCTGGGGCTGCACATTAGTGAAGGTAAAACAAAGTACATGGTGGCGTCGAATGCGAGAGGAACAGTTGGTCAAACAATCAAGGTAGCGGAGCACGAATTTGAAGTGGTGCAATCCTTTAAATACCTTGGGTCAATAGTAGCAGCCGATAACAATATAGAAGAAGAAATACGCGGGCGGCTTCTCAAATCCAACAGAGCCTACTATAGTCTGTCAAAGCTTTTCAAATCCAGAAATCTCACCATAACTTCAAAACTGCTGCTGTACAGGACCATGGTCCTGCCAGTACTCACATATGGATCCGAGACTTGGGTGCTTAGCAAAAGGCACTCCGACCTCTTAGCTGCGTTCGAGAGAAAAGTCTTAAGGAGAATTGTTGGCCCCATATGTGAGGAAGGACGATTCCGGAGACGGTACAATCATGAATTGTACGCAATCTACCTAGAAGCAGATATCGTGACAAAAATTAAGCTCGGTAGACTCCGGTGGGCAGGGCACCTAGCTCGCATGAGCGAAGAGGAACCTGCTCGGAAAGTTCTTTGTGGTACATTCTATGGTAGACGACAGCGTGGTAGACCATGCTTGCGCTGGAGAGATGGCGTAGACCAGGACGCCCGAAGCCTTGGGGTGCGCAACTGGATGGCGTCGGCTAGAGACCGGGATAGGTGGAGAGACTTGTTGAAAGAGGCCAGGACCGGAACCCGGTTGTCGAGCCGATGATGATGATGATGATGATGAATCTAAGTCCTGATAAAAACGGTTATACCAAAATAATATTATCTATATGCTATCGATAATTTGTACAGAGAAGTCAAAAGTGACGTTTTTGGATGCTGGTTGATGCTAGTCTCAATACAGCTGGCAAATATCATATAGCGTGCACATTGCTTCCAAGTTATTGAAAAGAAGTTCCTAAGTCCCGATGTTGTTTTACTTGCGACTTATAGGTACTATAAGGCAAGTTATGCATTGGGAAAAAAAATCTAACTCGAGATTTTGATCAAAGTTGACATTACGATGATAGCGAAGACTAAAAAAGTGGGTCTCGCAATTCTGTCTGTCTGTCTGTTCGACTACTGCTTAAACGGCTGGGCCGATTTTCTTTAGACTTTGTGGATAGTATTTTTAATTTTTCCCCCCCACACGTTTTTTTCTTTTTTTTTTTTTTAAGACCGAAAATAACGGTACCTGCCATACGATTTTTTTCGAAATTTCATAAATATTTTTTTTTCTCAAAAACTGTCCCACAGATTTAAAAAAAAATTCAAAAAAATTTCATTTAGTTAATGCTAGGAAATGGTTAAAAAAAATTCCAAAAAATGGTTATTTTTGGTACCCCCCGTGGAACCATTTTTTTGGTTTTTAATTTTCTCAAAAACGGTACAGCCGATTTAGATATTTTTTTTATGCTAAGGTTCCCCAGCGGTTTGAACATTGTTTTGTTTTTAAATTCTTCAATTTTTTTTTTTTTTTTAACTCACTATTTCAAAAACCCCATGCTCGATTTTTTTAGAACTTGATAAATAAAAGTTTTTTAATATAAATTATAAGATGTAAGAAAAAAAAATTATTTTACCTAAAAATAACGGTACCCTCCATACAAATGTTAAAAAATGGTTTTCGAAAATTGTATTTTTCTCGAAAAGTGAATTTTGCTAATTTTTTTTTGATTAATTCTTACGATATATAATCTAATAAAAAAAATTTTAAATCAAGATGTTACTGATTGTACCTAGCATAGAACCATTTTTCCAAATTTAAAATTTCTCATTATCGACAAAACGGATTTTAATAAAATTTTTTACAGAGAGGCTTCTAAAAAGTTTAAAAAACATTGCAAAAACTTTAAAAATAATAATTTTTGAACTTTTGAAAAAAAAAAATCTATTTTTTTTTTTTGGAAAATTTAATATCTCAGAAACGGCTCAGTATTTTTGTTTGTAAATTAAATTTTTATTTGAAAAATAATAAAAAATTTAAATTTGCGTACCAAAATTTTTTCTTATAAACGTTTTAAAAATTTTGTATATAAAAGCTTATTTTTTTAAGAAACCAGTACAGACTTATAATTTTTGTTCTTGCATAAGCTAATATTTGCTTGAATCACATGGCATCCTGTTTTTAGCTCCAACTACTAAAGGAGTTGTTTAAGTCTATTAGAAAATGAATTTTATGCTTATGAACAGTTTTTTTCTAATAACATTCATTTTTGAAATTCTTAGTCGTTTACATAAGAGCAAATTCGTGCGACCCAGTCGTGCATTTTATTTTCTACAATTCTATATGAACTTGCACAAAAAACACGGCTACTCTCTGACATTAATGGTGCATAATTTTTCTAAAACGGAAATGACAACTGTCAATGTTTCCTTTTTTTTTTATATAAAGTATACTGTCAATTACAGTGATGCCAGATAGAAATAGAGACATCGTACATCGTTTGGCTTCTTGGAACCTGTGTAGGTCGATTTCTATGCATGCAAAAAGCTGAATATTTGTTATAGCCATTATTCAGTTAGACATTTAAAGTAAAAGGTTAAGATCTATTTCTCGTAGATCTAACAATTGTCTTAACATTAGTGTACATATGTGTTTGTATTGCAAAGTTATAGTACTTAATTCCCCGTAAATGGAGGTTAATTTTTTGTATTTAGCTTTTAGGTATTCCAAATAGAAATTTTGAGAATTTTTAAAAACAAGAAACCTTGCTATAAAGTTATTACCTTTTCTTCAAAATTCAGTAGGAATGTTGGTAGAAGTAATTTGAACAAAAAAGAGTAATTACTTATATGTATTTAAAGAAATACTCATATAACGGGGGTTATAACTAGGTCATTTTGACACTTCATTTAGAATAAAATAAACGCTGGTGAGTGGTGACTCCATTTTGTCTACGAATCTCTTTCTGTTATTTATCGATGATCATTTATGTGGAACTTCTAATCCAGTAAAGTTGTTTTGGAGACAACAGTATTCTCAGCTTTTCATATTTGTTTTTAGATTAACCTCCTTTTCTTTGGATGTTGACCTTCAACGGAACCGTAAGCTTATTAAATTCTTATCCTTACAGCAATATCCAATATAGAAATAAAAATCGTGTAGAATTTTATCATTTAAAAACTCCATGCTGTCTATTCATGTTCATCTCAATCCTCTATGGAAGAGGAAGCTGTTTATCTCAAACCACATATTCGAAGTTGCCAAAAACGCTGCTAAATCCTTAGGTTTCCTCCCAAGAAGCAAGACATTTTTCACCCCTCTTAGCTTGATTAAAATATATAACAGACTACTTTTTATAAAGTTAGGAGGAGCACAACGGAGTTATTTCGTTTCCGCCTTTAATTTTATACACTATAATAATATATGTGCGAAGCTAGACATCTTATTTTCTAGTGCTGAAACAGTAGCCAATCCAATTGAGTGATCATCCGGCCCTCGTATCGAAAACTTCCGTAAAAACCCTCAGTCCGCTAGCTCGGGATCTAAGGAATCAAATAGAGATGTATGCACAGAAGTAACCGAAGTTCTTCCTAGAGCCATTTCGTTGCGTTTAGAAAAGAGATCAAGTCTTTGATCTTTATTTCAGAAAGTTCGTCAATGTCGTCAAAAAATGTCCTTGCTAATGATTGTGCTCTAAATTTGGCTAGAGCAGAGCATTTGCAGAAGAAATGCGGAGGACTGTTTCCTTTTCCCACAGCTATGAATGCTGCATGCTCTCCTATTGGCTAATGTCTGCTACTGGTACCAACGACCCTATCTACATCTTGCCTGGTTCTGCATATCAAATCAAGCGTTCGGGGCTTATTATAGGCGTGCAAAATGTTTGGCAGTTAGTTAAATTGCTCCACCTACGGGTTGATTTGTTAAGAAAAATTGACAAATATATCGCCCTTCATAGCTCCCAGTGGAATGTTCACTCTTTCCGCAAGTGAGTAATGAAGGGCTAATCCTTGCCTGACCAGCTCTTATGCCCGTTCGTTCCCATCAATGCCACAATGAGCTGGAACCCAGATAAGAGTGACATTGTGGCATGCTGGCAACGTTATTCCGTCATTTCTGGAGGATGATGCACTAGAATTAATGACTATAACAGCCACCTGACTGTCTGTGATAAAAGTCGTATGTATCCCGGTTCTAGTTTGAATCTTATTTGAGTGCCTTGCATACTTCCCTAATAGCCATTAATTCAACTTGAAAAACACTTGCAGAGTGGGGTAGCCTAAACGACCTAGATATATTGAAAGTCACAGAGAAAATTCCTGAACCAACACCACACTCCATCGTTGAACCATCAGTAAAGATAGTTATGTCGAAGTCTTTCGTCACGACGACACGTCGTCATCCCAGTCCTTTCGGGAACATACCCATTTTAGGGGTGCAGTAGTCAGTGGGAGTAGAGTCATACAAATCTTAATTGGAATCAATTCCGTAATATTGCTGTGGCCATAAGGTTTGGCAATCCAAGTGTTCGATTACTTTATTTTTAATGCACTGCAACTACAAGACACTCGATACTTAATGTGTAAATCAAGTATGGTAAAAGGTACGGAAAAACCCTTAAAGCATCGTTTGGGCAAGATCTAAGAGCTCTTGTGGTGCAAACGCTTACAGTTCTTTGGACCTTATTCAGTTTAGGGCGGACTACCATACAATCGAAACAAACGTGGAAATCGGTCGCACCACGGCTGTGTATGTCCACAGAACCATCTTAGATTGAAGACCCACTTTTTACCAAAGGTTTTACTACAGGCCTTCTTAACCCTTTCCTTCAGCAATGTTGACTCAGCCACCGATTCCAATATTTTGCGTTTGTTGTTGTGGGCTATATGCATATCGTTAAAGATTATTCTCCATCATGTACTTTTGATTGTAGGTTTTTGTTTTTTGTAATTTTTCCATAAGATATCTTCCCATTCTGTGTTTTTTGTGATATTAACCCCCTATACAATTTTATTCATTACCGACTTCGATCCTCTCATTATTAGAAGATGTCCACCTTTCATGCCAAATTGCTCTTCCTCTCATGTATGTGATATGTACTCGACCAAACCTACAACACCTAGAAGGTCAATCAAAAAATTCATGTATGTATCTATATTGTATTTTAGGAAGTTTGAAGTACAACATGAGAACTTATGTAATAGGTACATATCACTTCTATTTATTTCTCTATTGTTGTTGTCGGAATGTCTTCAAATTTTGTTACATCGTGATTATTAATTTATTTTTAAATTTGCCATTTTGATGTCCTGATCAGATAAATCTGATTTAACGGTGTGCTTATTTCAGCAGTATAGATATGACATATATAATAACATCTTTTTATATTCCATGGATTTTCTCGAAACTATGGGCCCTTAACTGCCGTTCATCTCTTATGTAGATGACGCATAGCAGTTCAATATTCACCTCTATTGGGTGCCAGGGAATACGCCAAAATTGGAATAGCATTACCTATACTAACTGATAAGGCTAATATACCTATATTACCTAATAAGCCTACATCGCTACATCTAAACTTATTCTGAAGCAAGATGCTATAGAAAGGACAAACCTTGGATGAAATAATTTAACCACCTGTCTCATGACAAAACAGATCTGGACAATGGTTTATCTGAAACGCTCTAAGTGTTTGATATTCTTGAGTAGATTGCGCATCAGTTCCGTAATTGGTGTCATAACCGGCGCTATTTTATAGGCAAGCAAGCTTGGCGTTTATTCAAACGCAGAAACTGTATGGACGAAGAAGACGTTGAATCAATTCCTCATATTCTATGAATACCAACAAAAATAAATAAATACATTTGGTGGTGCAAAAGCTCGAAGAGAACTAGGACCTAGTGACTTACAACTCTCAACAATTCCTGTGTGCGTGTTACCAGGGCCGCCGCAAGCGGGCGTGCAAAGCATGCGGCGCATAAGGGTGCCAACGATTAGTGGCGGAAAATTAAGAGATCGACCTAACTCAATCTAAAGAGCAATTTTTTACCTTAACCTATTGGAACCTTATTGCATTTGACCGTTCACTACCTAGTACCCACACACAATCTACTACAAATCTTTATACATCTTTTGGTCGTGACTCAAGCCTCTCACACCAACTAACCTCTTCGATTGCAGTTACAGTCTAAACTACTCTACGCCATATCGCCATAGATTGCCACTTGGGAAATAGCTTTCCACGCAACCTACATCTCAAACCTATAAGCTCAAAAGGAATATTGATTTTTTTAGACTTAACAGCTCATGTATTGCCAATAAGATAAAACAAAAACAGGGTCTGGAAAACATTTACCTATTTTACTAATTATTTGTGTATGAATCTCTAAATAACTAAAATCTAAGTTGGAAAATTAAGAAGAAAATTAATCAAAGTTTCTCTAAATATTTAAGTTTGTTTTTAAATAAGGGTTTACGAATAGTTTTTAATTAATTTTGGAATTGAATCGATAAATAACTTAAATGTCAACGGATTGACATTCTGAGTTCAGACTCTATTTATATCAAAATATAGTTCGTACACAAGCCACAAAATGTCAAATTCCATCAAAGGATACCTAAGATGTTAAGGAATTAAAACGCCTCCAACACAATCCTCAAATGTGACACTATTCTCCAGCTCCGGAAGTAAATGATAAAGCGTTTTAAAGAGAAAGTAAAAACATTATTATGGAGCATATTTATCGAGCAGAAATCTTTTAAACGTACCAGAGCTAAAGATTGTTAAGAAACTCCGTCATAGAGATTGATTTTTAATCAGTTTTGAAATAGAGCTAGGGCCTTTCATTTAACTCTTCAGAGCTGTAAAAAAAAAGATTTAAATAACATTTAGCTCTAACGATGTTACTTGGGACTTTCCAAAAATGTTGGTTGACCCAAATGAAGTCCATGCTCATAATAGCACACTTAATTTTTTTTTCATAAAAATCGTTAGAGCCGTTTTCGAGATAAATCAGATTTTGCATTACGGCTGCATGGCAGATACCTTTAGTTTTGGAGCTAAGAAAAAATTTCAATTTCTCCTCTACTCGTAGGAAATCACCGAAGACCCTTAAGTACCGAGTTTGAAGAAAATACCTCCAGTAGCGTAGGCTATAGGTTGAGGTACAGACAAACAGACAGACAGAATTGCGAGACCCACTTTTTTCTATCATTGTAATTACTTCTTTGATCAAAATCTCGAGTTCGCTTTTTTCCAAATGCAGATAATAATAACAAAGAATTATTAAGGATCAACTTGTCTATTTTATGGGCACTCTGTTATACCTATGTATCTTTTTAATATGATAAATACCTATTTGTTGATATCTAATCAAATATAATAGATATATATTTAAAATTTATTTAAATATTATTTACCTATGTTATATATTTTTATATTACATATTTATATGTTTAAACTAAATGTGAATTATTTTTTTAAAGGGTATCCACATTACTTATTTTGTTGTTTTCATATTTAAAAAAAAAAGATAAAACTGAAATTGGGTTTGATACTCAGATTGCGGGGGTACAAATAAGACGTTCGGTTTTGGTCCACTTATTCAACATAAGCACCTTCGCCACCCGGGACATGGGGCAGCATTTTTTAGTTCTTGCACGCGGGCGCACAAAATTCCAGCGGTGGCTCTGCGTGTTAGCAGAAATGGAGTGGAGCTGACCAACAATTTTCTGCCGAATTTCTCGCAAGAGGCAGTATACCCCTGAACAAATTTTTTGGAGCGGCTGAGAATCGAACCCAAGACCTTTTGTACTTTTATACCAAAGGGTAGACTCTATCCCATAGACGTAAGCTCCATCTTCAACAGTTTTTTTTTTAGTGATCTATTTAATATATATATACATTTGCAGTCCCTCTCGCTTCAGAAGGAGCTTCAAATGGTTTCAACGAGTAGGGAGAGAAAATCTCTAGATTCATGTGGTATCACAATGGACCAACTCTTGTCTTATTCTATCACTTGCGATGCTAGATCTTTTTTTTTATACTTTAAATATTGTTAAACGGTGCGTGCTTTTGCACGATAAAAAAAACCTTATGCTGTGTTTACACGACTATCAACTTGGTACACAATTTTTGTCACTATACCTATCAATATGTCAACAAATTGCACATCTAGCATTAGTTTATTTTTCGATTTCGAATGGTATGGTAGAAAAGAACGTAAAAGGTTTGAAAACTGAAGCTTAAATGAAACAAGATTAACAAATCTATTTCCGATTTCTTCTCTAAACCATCTTTTTTATGGACTTAGTCTAATCATAGTAAACCTCAATTAACAGACATTTTGTTTTAGTAACAAAATTTTGCACTTTATTCAGGACTTAAAGATAAACCGCCACTAAACCGTCTTTATTTTAATTTAAAAAAAGTTGTTTAATGTTTTAGCCGTCGGCTTTTGAAAAAAAAAACCTGCAAACATTAAACAAGTTTTCAAAGCTTGTAGGTAGTTAGTTGCCTACATATATTTTGACATCAGTAACTTTGTTATAGGTATCTACTCGTATTTAAACCAAATGTATCTACGAGACACATCACACATGTTTCGAACACACCCAGTGCATAACGAAATATGTATCGTAGCTATGATTAGTTCTCTTTAAACTTATCTTATTCTTCAAATGGTTTGAAGTAAAATTATTTAAGAAGAATTAAATTTAAGTTCTTAAAAGTTAAAAGTTCTCAAAAAACGATGTTTCTTAGACGTGTGCTTGGGTATCATGTTTCCTTCTAAATTCAGAAAAAATGTGATCGAAAAAGATGATCGTAAATTCCTCTACGTTATTTTTTCATGTATAATCGTAATAACGGATAAAATATGTACCGAATCATTTTATGAAAACATGTACCTATCTTACTCCTATATTAAATTTGGCAACTATTAATTTAGCTTACAGTAAGCTTTGAAGATCTGATAAGCAGATTGGTATGTAGCACTTATTTGTAAATTTCATTTAACTGACACTTCCATTTAAATTTAAATAAAAAAAAAACATTGTGAAATTATTGTTTATTATAGTATTTATAAAATGCATACCTGGGTTTCCATCCTTGGTAGCTTGTATCTTTTCAATTAAATTTTCCAGTCTTGAACTTGGCCCGCGATAGAGCATTTTCAATGCCATCATCATAGAAACCAAAAATAGAAAACCTGCGTTGTTCTTCAACACAAATTAACGAAACAATAAATTTCCAACACTGATTGATAACTTTCTAGTTAGGTAGGTAAGTATCTATTTATTTATAATTAACTATCTAAAACAAATTCACTATTAGGTATATCTTCATGTACATTTATTTAAGTGAAGGTAGGTATCATCCTTATTTGTTAATAACTAAATTGTATTTTTTTTAGTAATTTTTTTTGTTAACAAACACAATCACAACTGCCAATTGCAAAACACGCACTTAACGAGCAATAACAAAAAATATCCTTTTCAACTGTCGCCTTTCAATATTCAATAATCATCCCTTTTGTGTCCCCATAAGAATTTAAATTGTAATCCAACCGAAAGGACCCCTAGGAACGCGCTTGAAATACGATAATGTGTGTTCCCCAAACAGGAAACACGTCCAAATTTGTCGAGCACCAAAGAATAACTACTGCTATCACCGAATCCGAGCGAAAAATTAAACGTTAACGTACTCCAGTGTACACTCACTCACTGTGTGCACAGAGACACAAATCGAATCGAAAATGAGCCACAGCAGAGTGCTCTAGCTGCCCGCCTTCTTGCGTTGGGTATAGGTATACAAACAAGTAGTAGATCCACACACCAAAACCCAGTGATATCAGAGCGAGAGGCGCCTTAACCAGTTTCAACAACAACTGACGGATTGGGATTCAACCATGCGGAACTGGGTCCGCAATGGAGCGTAAGCTGGGCGGTAAAAGAGACCAACCTATGTATATCTACTGCTGAGAGGCAGCCAATATCTCGAGTTCATCCCAAGGCACACTCTGTGCTCGGGGAATGGGTATTAAATATACATAAATGTACATGCTTGGTCCCCATGCCCCATCATCTGGCAACGCGCCTTCATTTCGTTTTTCTCCACTGGTAGTGATGTCTGGCTGTGAGTTGGTGTTATTAAGAGTCACAGTGTGGGTGTGAGGAGCGCTATGTTTGGGACCCCTATTTGAATTTGGGCGGAGCGTATTGGTGTTGAATGAAGGCGCTTATATACCGCTGTACTGAGGCGTTTGGGAGTTGTCAAAAACACCTATAAATTGAAATAAGCCACCACCACCACCACCACCTGTGAAAGCAGAAAAATGTTTCCGTCCATATTAATCAGCGATGATGCTCTCACTGACATTTAGCTGCTCTGTGTGTACCTATAGGTATTTGCGGAATTGACAAGTGTCAATAAAAGTGACCTACCCCATTATTCACAAGAATTATTTCCATCTTTATTGGAAACGTTTTAACCCAATTTCCAAGGATTTCAATATTTAATAAGCCACACGAGCGAGTCTAATCAATTATGCACACCAAAGGTTCGCCATTCAACCCTCTTTTGTAATATGTAAGTAATCCTTTACTAGACCTGCTGAGTAGCTGCTGTCCTGTTCCCTGCCAGGAAGGTGTAATATTTTTTTTTGTCAAATTGTTGCCGAGGACATATGACAGGTAAAAAGCATTAGCTTTTATTTGGCCACCCGCAACGATCCTAAGCACTTTCCCTTTGCCTTAACCCACCCACTGCTGACTGACAGGAGACTGTTTTAACAACTTTATTTTTCCTGACCGAATCCTCCCTCATCACCCCTTTATCTAACCCCGGCCAGCTCCGGTATTTAACATGCATCGATGCTAATGGATCAGAAATTAAATCAAAAGAACAACACAACCAACAGAACTGTCGTCGTCGGTCAGGAATTCAAAAAGTCTCCGGGTTCGTTCATTATTTATGCATGCATAGTGTCGTCGTTCACAATTCGCCCGTCCATGTCCAAAAAAGTATAAGCAACATAGTAACAGTTCAGTTACTCGAACCTAATAGTCAAGTCAAGGACGATGGTGGCATTGGCATCACACGGAAAGAGCTTTATGGAAATTTTGTAACAAAAACTCCGAAGTCCACTTAAAAAATGCACAACCATAGAGTAACTTTTCACATTGTTTCGAAAGAAGACAACAGGGGGTCGGTCGATGGTCGGTACCCGTTTGCTTTACCTTTACCAACCAGCAATTTTTTTTTAGACCTGCATCAGCGAGTGGCTATTTTCGGGAAAAGAGTTAAGTTATAAACAATGTTTCGGTTGTCAAACGTTGAAAGTGACATAGAAATGTGTGTGAACACGCCCCATTTACAAACACACAGGCATACAAAAGGTGGGACTAATTTCAGTCATGCGTGATGAGAAGTATATAGGGGAGATAGGGTGCTTTGTATACTTGAGTATATTTAATGCGGAACTAACGAATCAAAATCGTTTGTTTTGTATGCATACCTGCCTATTATGTTCGTAGAGAGTTTGTGTTGGTGCTGAGAGAGAAAAGAGAACAATATGGTTTGTTTGTTTATTATTTTTATGTTGAGTTGAGTTCCCTCTCTTTTGATTTTGTTTGGCGAAAAATTGTAAGGTTAATATTGATAAGTAGGTATAGGTATGCCTCCTATTAGAAAACGATTTTTTGGATGTCAATTCAATTAAGTCAATCAATGGATAGGTATCTACTTACATATTATAGCCTAGGTCTATAGAAGGACATCAGTCACCGATTCGAATTATTATTTTAACTTTTAAAACAATAATTGGATCTTGTTTAAAAGCAATTGCATTAATGCAGAGATTGGTAGAAATCCAAAATATGTTTTAGAATTAGATACATAATTGTCAACTGACAGATAACTTCGGATGGATTGGCAGCAAAAATGCAGGCTTAAATCGAACATGAGGTCCATTTTGGTGCTCTATAATAGATAATAGGTACCTACATAATTGGAATTCGTCTTCAAGTGAACACAGGATCTCTGAATGCAATAAAACTAAAGCAGAAACCGATTCCAAAGAAAGGCAAAATTTGTTTTCGTTCAAATTTTTTTCTAGATTTTTGAACTATGTTTACCTATTACAAAACCTTAGATAATCTGTGTTTTTTGGATAAGCAGATCAAACTCGTTCTAATGGTTAATTTTTGTTGTTGAACTCAAATAGAAACATAGGTATGTCTTAGGTTTTCCCTTATCATCAGTAAAATGCTGGAATATTTCCGTTTGAAAATGATACACAAATTATTTTCTTTTATTCTTTTCTACAGCTAGGAAAACCCTAGAAAAAGTCCAAAGGCTCGCATGTATCTGTATTACGGGAGCAATGAAAACCTGCCCTACCGCAGCTATGGAGGTTATCCTCCATCTATCCCCTGTACACGAGGTCATTAGAAGAGCTGGAGTGGTAGGTTCTCAAAGGAAATAACTGGGACAGGCAAAATTATTATGGTCTCAGAGAAAGGGACCTATAATTGACAGGTCCACAATAACAAACCTTATTGACATCCCAAGAGATGGAATGATCAAAAAACATAATTTCGAGAAAAACTTTCTTACACAGCTCACAGTAACAAGGAAGACTGGGTAGGAGAGGATACAAACTACACACTCGAAACAAATACCATCAAATGGTACGCTGATGGATCGAGAACAAGCGAAGGGACTGGTGCTGGAATCTTTGGGCCAAAAATTAAACTTTCCATACGGATGGGGCAGTCCACCAGCATCTTCCAAGCGGAGGTAACGCCATAGGAAAATGCGTAGATCGCAATCTCGTAAAGAATTATCGTAACAAGAACATTGCCATTATGTCAGATAGTCATGCAGCACTCAGGGCACTAAACTCATACAGCATCAGCTCTAAGCTATAGTGTGGGAGTGCATAAGCAGACTAAATGAACTAGGTAAACAGAGCAGAGTCACACTTTACTGGGTACCTGGTCATGTTGGTGTTCTTGGAAATGAAAAGGCAGATTCCCTAGCAAAAATAGGCGCTTCAACCCCCCTAACAGAGCCTGAACCCGATTGCGGAATAGGTGAAAATGTCATCAAAACCAAAATTAAAGAAGAAGAGGAGGCAAACAGATTCAAAAACTGGAATGACCTCCCTAGGCTGAGACAGGCGAAATTGCTACTGGGCAACTACAACCGGCAACGTTTCGAAAACTGTATCAACCTAAGTAGGAATAACCTAACCTTAACCTACTTGGTGTAGTAAGCAGTGCCACTTGCAGATTCTGCAGCATGCATGAGGAAACACCCGAACACATACTGGGAAAGTGTTATCTAATCATGCACCAGAGGAAAACCCATCTGGGACGGTACCAGGTGGAAGAGAGCAACCTATCCTCTCTCAAAGTGCCCCAAATACTAAAATTCGTAAAAGCAATAGGTTTGGAGGAGGAACTGTAGGATGAGCCAGCTCATCATTTTTATAAGAGGGGGCACAATAGATCTACAGGTTGCAGTGCAATAACCCCCAATAATTCATTCATTTCTACAGTTTACCCTTTACCCTCTCCCATTACCATAACTGACTTAAATGGCATAAGTACTTTTTTTTCTTAATGACCTAAATGGAGTACCAAACATTTCAAACTGAAAATTCATAAGAAAATTAATATCTGACCAATTACTGAAAATAGCTGAAGTTTTATCAGGATCTAGTGATCTTTCGGATGGCATACCTATCAGTGGCGGCTGGTGGGTTGTTGAACAGGTGGTGCACTTTACTTGCTCACTAAGTAGGTATTAAGATTAGAAACCGCAAAAAAACAACAATTTACATGTATATGTTCATTTTTTATTATTTTGTATAATTGCTCGAAGAATTTCGACCATGTATAAAACTGACACACTTATTACATTTAGCAAGGAAGGAATCATGTTTTTTATTTTTTCACTTAAATGTGTCAAATCATGGATTCAGGTTTCTGTCTAAATCGATTCTCCGCCAAAAATATTGCATGTAAAATTTAAAAAGGGCCTTGGCGATCCGACTAATTTTATATTAACTTTATTTTAAAAAGATTTGTTACTGTCTTTAATATACCTAATCACTGTTCATTTTATCCCACACCACACACTGTACACAGTACAGAATCGAACCAAAACCAAAAAAAGAGGCTGGGTGCGACCCACACTGATAACTTCCCATTTGTGGTCCTGAAAAGTTTATATTAAGTTTTTTTCAAATAACCAAATTTTCAGCGAAACAAACTTTATTATGCTAGCCGACATTAATAAAGATCCCATTGTCGTGAGCAACAAAAAATTTTGTTAGATGTCACTTAGTTTAACCAAAATTGTCTCTTAGCACAATATGATTCAACTAGAACTTTCTTCGTTTTTTTCGTTTCCTGAACAATTTTAGAAATGTCGCTTAGTATACATTCTTACGGGAAGGTATCGATGTATAAAACAACATACTTTAGAAGGCACTATCGGTGTTCATTCCCAAGAAATTCGACTTGAAATACAATTTTAACTAGTTTTCACTAGAATTTTTAATAGTTTTTTTATTTAAAAAAAAAAAAAACTATTAATTCAATATTTGTCAACATTTTACCAATTGTACAAAATTATACTATGTATAAAATAAACTAAATTAGAAGTCAATATCACTACTAGTTCTCGAGAAATTTGAGTCGAAAAACAATTTTTACCAATTTTCAATAGAATTTTATATAGTTTTTTATTTTTTGTAAAAAAAACTGTAAACTGATCAAACACATTATTTTTCGTAAAATAAAATTATTTTGAGTTTCAAATTGTTTTCCGCTCTTAGAATATCTGGGTTATGAAATTTTTGTTTTCAGTTTTTTTTATTTAAAAAAATAACGGTATGTTCATTTTTTTTCCAAATTCATACCAAATCTGTATGACCTTATAATGAGTACATTTAAATTTTATTCGAAATCAATAGCATTATTTGGGGAGAGTACGATAACTTGGCCGCCAAGATTTGATAACGGGTTTTTGTAGAGGGGTCAAAAACAAGCACTTTTTACTACCGGAGGGGGGGTCTATCTCCCCCCGTTTAGGAGGTAGGGGCACTTTTAGAAAAAATGGTTTAAATTGAAAAAAAAAATATTAAAAAACAACGGCAACACCTACAATAAAGTGCTATACTGCGTTTGAAAGCCAGAAGATTGTTCTATAATCCTGCATTTAAATTAAATTACTCATGTCAATGGTTTTGAGAAATTCGCATTTAAAGTCCAAATTTTGATAAAAAAAAACGTGAAAAAAAAGTTTAGACCGATTGTTTTCAAAATTCTGAAATGAAATTGTAAATTAGCTTATATGTGTTTCATGTATCTATCAGTTCTTAATCGAACACAAAAAACCGCATGGTTCTATGTTTTCTGGTTTTTGAGAAAACCTCCGTTTAGGAGGTAGGGGCACTTTTAGAAAAAATGGTTTAAATTGAAAAAAAAAAATATTAAAAAACAACGGCAACACTTACAATAAAGTGCTATACTGCGTTTGAAAGCCAGAAGATTGTTCTATAATCCTGCATAAAAATTAAATTACTCATGTCAATGGTTTTGAGAAATTCGCATTTAAAGTCCAAATTTTGATAAAAAAAAACGTGAAAAAAAAGTTTAGACCGATTGTTTTCAAAATTCTGAAATGAAATTGTAAATTAGCTTATATGTGTTTCATGTATCTATCAGTTCTTAATCGAACACAAAAAACCGCATGGTTCTATGTTTTCTGGTTTTTGAGAAAACCTCCGTTTAGGAGGTAGGGGCACTTTTAGAAAAAATGGTTTAAATTGAAAAAAAAAAATATTAAAAAACAACGGCAACACTTACAATAAAGTGCTATACTGCGTTTGAAAGCCAGAAGATTGTTCTATAATCCTGCATAAAAATTAAATTACTCATGTCAATGGTTTTTGAGAAATTCGCATTTAAAGTCCAAATTTTGATAAAATAACGTGAAAAAAAAAGTTTAGACCGATTGTTTTCAAAATTGTGAAATGAAATTGTAAGTTAGCTTATATGCTTTCCATGTATCTATCAGTTTTTAATCGAACACAAAAAACCGCATGGTTCTATGTCTTCTAGTTTTTGAGAAAATCGAAAATTACCAAAACTGCTTTTTTTGATTTTTGGTGATGACGGTTATTCCATTTTAAGGATTAATGTTAATAAACATAATGCATCTTTGTTAGTTCAGTACCGCAATTCATTTAGCGTTACCCAGAATGCACCATGAGGAGGTAGAATTGCATCTGGGTCAGTTATTTTGTCAGTTAGTCAGGAGTTAGTCAGTCATAGTTAGTTAAAAATGGTCAAAATGTACTAAAAAGGTGTGTAAGTCTCGTCAATAAAGCCATCGTCCGTACTATAACTGTCGAGTTCGTTGAGTTACTCTTTTATGGTGGGAAGCCGAGGATGTTTTGGCGGTAAAACACTTCCTAAATTTTCGCTCTGAAGGGTGGGAGGATCGATGTCTTTTAACTGTAAACCCTCACATATATCACCATCGGTATAACAAGGGTAAACTTTTTTTACATCTGATAAAAACTATTATTTGCGAACCCCAGTCGTCCTTATATTTCCTTTCTAGGCACTATTTTCGATAGAAAAATAGTGCCATGTATTGGTGAACATGGTCGGAAGTTTGTTTTGGTTTTCAAGTATTTTATATGTATTTAGTGGACATTGGATAAATAGAATAAATTTGAATTTTTTTAAATACAGATTCTGTGAATGCAAAAGAAACTTTGCATGCACCCAACCTCGCACCTACCCCAAATCCTATAGTGTGCCCAAGCAGGGGGGTTGCAGGGGGGCAGCATGCCCCCCCATACATACTTTACTGTTTATATATTGTAATGTTGGAAGCTAGCACTGATTTATTTATGTAAGGAAGCAAAAAATATCAAACATTTTATAGAAAAGTAGTTTTAGTTAATTTAAATTTTTTCAAAAACTAGAAGACATAGAACCATTCGGTTTTTTGTGTTCGATTAAAAACTGATAGATACATGGAAAGCATATAAGCTAACTTACAATTTCATTTCAGAATTTTGAAAACAATCGGTCTAAACTTTTTTTTCACGTTTTTTTTTATCAAAATTTGGACTTTAAATGCGAATTTCTCAAAACCATTGACATGAGTAATTTAATTTAAATGCAGGGTTATAGAACAATCTTCTGGCTTTCAAACGCAGTATAGCACTTTATTATTGTAGGTGTTGCCGTTGTTTTTTAATATTTTTTTTTTCAATTTAAACCATTTTTTCTAAAAGTGCCCCTACCTCCTAAACGGGGGGAGATAGACCCCCCCCCTCCCATAGTAAAAAGTGCTTGTTTTTGACCCCCCTACAAAAATTCGTTATCAAATCTTGGCGGCCAAGTTATCGTACTCGTGCCCATTATTTTTTCGTGAGATATTTGAAACTAACCAAAATTTTTACTTTTTTTTTAAACCGTTATAGTGAAAAAACTACTCACTGAATTTTAATAAACGCCCTTTCAGCCTCTTTCGAAGTTATTATCTATTAAACAAAATTTATTTGAAGTCGATATCTTTACTCGTTCTTGAGATATCGACGACGAAAAATGGTACCAGAACGTACGAACGTACGCACGTACGAACGTACGTACACACACACACACAGACATCTCTCTAAAAATAATTGATATAGCCTCTAGGGATATTGAAACGTCGAGAAATGTCAAAAATTCCAATTTGACAAATCGGACCGATTACAATAACTCCCTATGGGAAGTTAATAAAAAAACAATTACTAACCTAACTCCTACAAACCAACACTATTTAACCAGTCACCCATAGAGCGAAACAACATTACATATTCGCAGGCGCAGCGCATTCTAGTCAAACATCGGTTAATTTTCGGTTCTCGTGCGGCGCACGAGAGCAGGCTAATTCCTAGTACATTTCAATGAAATATCTTTTGTCTCACGCGTCAGGGATATTAGCTTGTAACTCATACAAGTTATATTAGCAGTCCTCGTGCGCTCGCCGAAGCGCACGAGAATTTTTACTTGCAGGCAAAGTAAGTCTTAATAGTAAAGCAAAGCGATTACATTGTTTCGTCATAATTGGAAATTTTACTTGTTTATGTTCTTGTATGTTTAAAAAATAAATATTTACATGGTAATCTAAAAATAAGGATGCAGTAATATTTTGTAATTTTTAAATCTTTTGAATTGGTGGTTCAGAGCACGAGCGCACTTAAGGTACAGCCGCCACTGATACCTATATAATTTTTTTTTTTTTTAAATATCCTAAATATGGGGTGGTCAAGATCTCAGAGCCCAACTAACATTTCAGTTTCTATTAGCTTAGAAATATGGACATGCTGCAAGTTTAAATTTATATAATGCTTCTATAAAGCCTTCTTCAAAAATAATTTTCTTATAGGGGTGATTCTACAAACGATGGAATTTTCGGCGGCCCAAGTAATATTTTAAAATCCGTTAAATTTTTTAATCTGATTTTTTTTTTATGAAATTAAATCTGATTGATATCTACCTGGCCTAGGTTATCAATCAAGTTTCCTGTACTGGCAATTTGAAGTACCAAGTCTGTTTTTCTGTTGATTATGTTTCTTATGTTAGTATTGTGAAAAAGACATTTGTGCAAGAAGTCGTGGATTGTCCGTTTAGTTTATCAGTCCTGTGGTGAGGTTTTACAAAACAAATTTGTATGTAAGAAGGCGTATTTATAAGCAGTATAGTATAGGTTTAATAAAACTGTAATATTATATATATATTTTTGTTTTTTTAAGTAAAATCTTAATATCTTTTTTTGCGCAAACCATTAAAAATCTCAGTCCCCTCGCTAATAAATTATATTTTATTCAGAAACCTGAGAAATTTTTAGTTATGTTAAACTTCGAGCTTTGTAAAATATTTTTAAATTTTTTAAACTTTGATTCTAAGTAGAAAAAAATATTTAATTATAATATATTATATTCTTTTAATAAAATGCTAAGTTATAATATGTATTAACCACGAATTTTATGTTTATGAAGACTAATTAAATTTAATTTCTATATTTCAATGTGTATCTACCTAAGAGAAAATACAAAAAAAATAAAGATTTATTCAGTCCCCTTAAAAAAAACTTCAGTCCCCTGAACATCCTTTTTCAAAAAATGTCCTTAAAATCGTCATTTTTTATTTTTTTGACTGGCCGCTTTCAACAACGCAAAGAGACTTTCTAATGATCAACTAAAACAGCTTTTACGTCTTTTGGCTTCCAAAAATGTCGTGCCGAAATTTGTAACATTTTATTCCATTGTTTGTAGAATCACCCATATAGAAGTCATGGTTTCAATATCATCTTCCTTGAAACCTCTTGCAAGTAAGACACAGAAGATTATCCGAGGCTAGAACCAATTTTTCGGATATGGTTTTATAAATGAAAGTAGAGAAGCTGGAACTTGTATAAAGATTGCAATGTGATATGATATCGAAGTTTACGTCAATCAGATTTTGCTGTCTTTCGTGCGGATGGTCTAACTAGTGACACTGCTCCTACGGGGCGTGGTGTTCTGTTTGCTGTCCACAATCGTCTTAATGCTTCACTTATCGAAACTTCTAGATCACCCCTATTTGAATATGTATGCATAAAGTTATCTGTATCTAAACGTTGTTTTTATCTTATTTATTCGAGTCTGGACTTTTCCAAATAAGTGGTATCTGCAACAATTTAGGGAGACAACTTGATCTTGTCTTCTCCTCGGATCCATTTAACTCAGCTGTCTCTAAAAGCCCCCATCTTCTTTCCACTCTAGATCACTATCACCCTCCTCTTTCTTTTATATTCGGTCTTGAAAATAGCTCTCCAACTATTGAATCTGAGAAATGTTCCAGTTTCAACTTTCGGAAGGCCGACTTCAATAAACTTAATAATCTCCTTAACAACATAAACTTCAACATTTTCATCAACCTCACTACACCCATCGATATATCGCTTTCTTTCTTTTACACCTCTATCTTTGCTTGTCTCATTCAATGTGTCTCTTATACAGTTCAAAAAACTTGTGTACATATCATCTCCTCCCTGGTACACACAAGAATTACGTCACATCCGTAATATTAGAAGTAAGTTATGGAAAACTTACCTGAAATCCCAAACACCTTTAAACTATTTCTACTAGGTACCAACAAGCATCTTCTAATTTTTCTGTTCTCTGCAATTCTCTATACCAAATCTATCTCAATAAAATGCAAACCTGTCTCATCACCGAACCAAAACGCTTTTACCAATTTATAAACGTGAAAAGTAAACATTCAACATTCAATTTCATCGGCACATCTTCTTCTGAAGCTAAAGTAATTGTTAACCTATTTGCTACCTTTTTTAGTCAATCCTATAGCAATAATTCAAATGAACCTGACCTTGACTACCACAAATTTCTTTCAAATAGCCCGCACACTTCTCTGTCTTCTCTTAACATTAGTTCGCATACCGTCCGTGAAAAGCTAAGTTTACTGAATGACGACTTTTCACCCGGTCCTGATTGTACCTCAGCAATTTTTCTTAAAAATTGCGCTTCTGCACTCTATGAACCCCTCACTAATCTTTTTCAACTCTCGCTTTCACAGTCAGTTTTTCCCTCTCTTTGGAAGGAATCCTTTATTTTTCCAATTTTTAAAAAGGGTTGTAAGAACGAAATCTCTAACTATCGTCCGATTGCTAAACTCTCCGTTATCCCCAAGCTCTTTAAAAGTATAGTGTATGATTCCCTTAATTTTCATTGTAAATCAATTGTCTCTCCACTTCAACACGGATTTTTAAAGGGAAGATCCACTACGACTAATCTTACCCAGTTTGTCTCCACGATACTCTCGGCAATGGAAAAAGGCTACGATGTTGATGTTATCACCACTGATTTCAGCAAGGCGTTCGATAAAATCAGGCACCAAATTATTTACGTTAAGCTACAAGCCTTTGGCTTTCCACCATCGTTCATCAAGTGGTTCAAATCTTATCTCGAGAACCGTTTATACAGGGTTGTTTTCTGAAATGAAGTGTCCGATCCCTTCCTCGCCTCCTCTGGCGTTCCCCAGGGTAGCCATCTCGGTCCACTTCTATTTGTGCTTGCTATAAACGATGTCGGTAGAATCATCTCCTTCTCAGACCTTTCCATTTATGCAGAGGACATTAAAATAATTAAAGTAATCTCTTCATCTTATGATTCTTCGCTGCTTCAACTTGATTTAAATATTTTAGACTTTTTTGGAAACTTACCGCGTTATTTATTAGAAATATTTATTTATTTCTTCTTCCCGACGTTTCGAAGAAATTACACTCTTCGTGGTCACGGGATTAGACTCCGAAAAAGTCTAAAATATTACAATGATCAATGTCCGCGAAAAGAAAAGCTTAAAATTTCATATTGATCTAAATACTTTTCTTACCTGGTGCAACAAAAACTTTCTTGAGCTTAATATTAGTAAATGCCAATCTATGACTTTTTCCCGTAAACGTTTACCTTCAAATCCTCGAATCTATCACTTCGGTAACATACCTGTCCCTATCGTTTCATCTATTCGTGATCTCGGGGTTATATGTGATAAGGAGTTAAATTTTCGCTCTCACATTGATCATATCATCGGGAAAGCGAATTCTACGATCTCGGATTTGTTAAACGATGGTCTAAAGAATTTTCCAACCCCCATGTTACCAAATCTTTATACACCACATACGTCAGGCCTATCCTTGAATATGCTAGTCAGATTTGGTCTACCTTCCAAATCACTCAATCTCTTAGAATTGAAGCTGTTCAGAGGAGATTTCTCAGATTCGCTTTGCGCAGTCTACCTTGGTCTGATCCCGTTATTTTTCCCCCTTATGAAGACCGTTTGCAACTAATTGGCGCATGCATACCCTTTCTCAACGTCGCCGTATCGCTGACATAATATTCGTCCATCAGCTCATCATTGGAGCCATAGACTCTCTAAGCTAAATAAATAAATTAATTAATTAATTCAGACAATAACACCACACCAGCGCTGAAATCAAACGGCGAATAACTCTTCGCAATCGCTGCTTCTTTAAAATAAGAAGGCAATTGAGTAGCAAAGTCCTCTCTGGAGCAACTTAAGTATCCCTCTATAAAACTTTCATCACCCGGTCCTTGTGTATGGTACAGAAACATGGAAGAGAAACGCTTTAGGATGTTTCGAGAGGAAAATTCTCGGGGTGATCTTTGGTCCCGTCTGCATAGACGGTGAGTTGGGGAAAAGATATAACCAGAACCATACGGTACGGGCTTTACAGCGTAACCGACCTAGTCAAACGAGTTAAAGTCCAACGACCTAGATGGCTAGGTCATATAGAGCAAATAGATCCAACTGGAAAGTCTTTGAATCCAACCCCGCGAGACGGCACAGTAGAGGAAGACCGTGACTTAAGTAGCGCACACAAAAATGGGACAGGACCTCAAACAAATTGATTGAGAAACTGAACACAGCTGGCTGGGAATAGAGCTAGCTGGAGAAGCTTGTTAGTTGAGGCCCTGGTCCACCCCGAACCTTGGTTAAGTAGATAACTAAATGAACAACCAGATCACGTTGTTGGTTGATATGTTCCGGAAGTTATGTAATATCTGCCTTCTGAAATTGTTAACGCAACACATTTACAGTCAATGGGTAGTCTTGGATGATGGTGAATTTATTTTTAAATTACTTTGTATAAAAAACAACTTTCTAAATCCGTCAATTCGTCAAAAAAAGACAAAAAGTCTACAAACTCTACAAATAATCTTACTACAACTACCAACAGTTTCACCTATTTCATTAGCTTTACCAACCAGATTGTTAATTCTTTCAATTTTGAAAAAATTGAAAAAGCAAAACTTTTCTCTTCAAATATTTTGTCATGAATTTTTAAAGAAAGCAATTATTCCTAGATGGTTCAATTGAAATTGTAACTGCAAAACCACTTTGCAAAAGTGTATCATAATAACGATTGGTTTCTTTACTGTCACCTTGAGAACCCTTACCCACTGCCTCACTAACGAGACGACAATCAGTCCACCCTAAACTTGCTTAATAGACAACCAAAGAGAAGAAACAAACCCCGACCGCTAATAAAATAATTAGCCTCGATGTATTTTGCACTAACTTATTTAAAATCTCTTTCAAATTCGATATAAAAGCGGAGCGGAGAGTTTCCGAAAGTGCGACTGAATTTATAATTTCTTTGTTTTTTCCGAAACATTTTGATTGAGGTGCTGTTGCTGTGCTCCGGTGTCACTCATTCACTTTTTCCCCTGACCTTTTTTGTGTCTGTGATGCCCTGTCAAAACACAGATTAGAAAAGGGAGATAGATAAACCATTATCTGAAATGAGTCATTTCAAGGGTGGATTGGGAATCTTTTTCGTTTTTGTTAAATAATTGTCAACACGTCTGAGTTTTTGAGGGAGGAATTAACACAAAAAAAAATGTATGAACATGATTATAATTCTTGCTTGAATCTCGTTTTTAAGGTAAAAATACATATTTTAAGCGTTCTTCTATGCGATTAACGGTTTAATTAAATTTGACTGACAGATGGCGGGGCGTTGATTGACAATCACACACGAGCAGAAATGGCGCCCAATTTAAAGTGCTTTTTCTAAAATGACAGTAAAGTTGGTACATATGGAACGACAGGATAAGTAAAAGTAAGAAGGAGAAAGGGTTGGCTAAAACCTGATGGTGAATTATTAATTCACCCACAAAGCTTCATTCAGGGTGAGACCATTATCGAAAAGACCAAGCCGCCATGATATACCAAGGGCACTCGTGAAGATATCTTTGTCTGTGCAACCCACATGTCGTCCTTTGGATTAACAAGACTTATACGTTTTCTTCTTCTAAAGTCCAACGAAACGAAGCTAAGAGATGTTTGGGCTCAAAAAAAAAAATCTCGACTACGTTCGTCATGAGTGGCTACTGTCCTCGCATATATCCTTGTCAATGTCAACATTTCAAACCTTGAGTCGTTGTTGTCGCCGTCGACCACCGCCCGCCACCAACTTGTCAAGCGCCAGCGAAGAACAATTTAAACGAACGATAAAGGAGAATGAATTCTAAATCACTTAAAGAATAATTGTCCTTAAAAATTAGAAAAAAAGGATGGCATTTCTTTCTCAGTCCTATAAACAATTAATTATGTTCACCTTAATTATATATAAGTGAATAAGGAACCCAATGATCCTTTTTTGTGGTTGACAAGTGTCTAGGAATATTGAAGAAGTCAATTAATCTTCATCAGCTGCTAGAATAGCAATTACGACACTATGGCACCTTAAAGAAATACAAAAGACCGACCCCTTTGCATCATTTATTTGTCTTCATTCATTTGAACATCAATATAACGTTTTATTGACTTCTAATTTTTATATTAGGGGTAGGTAATGTATTCCTGGAAAAAATTTATTTTTTTAAACAACGACGATAGGGAAGATGAAAATAAATTTGGCCAGATAAATTAATTAACTAAAATCTTGTATTGTTATCTAGAACCACTGACACAATTTTGATTTAAATAATGTAAGATAATCATGTCGATTACAGAATTCGCAGAATCTTACTCGATCCGTTGACCTTTCGCATCCCCTGTAAAACTGAATTATGAAATTCGCTGGATGAACTACATTATCAATTCCTAAAATTACCTTATCATTTATGAACTTTCGTATCGACACTGTCAGATACAGATATTTATTCAACGGCCTAGGCATTAATAATAGCATCGCTATCGATCAACGAAATCAAGCATCCTAGCGCGTGGTTAGTACTTGGATGGGGGACGGTTCAATACCAACCGTGTGCTTTGTTTTTTTTTTTTTTAGATTTCTGGCTCTCCGGTTGAAACACTTTAACATGCTTTTGACTTACATTTTTGTGCTTTCCATTGCTTATTTTCGTTTTTTACGTTTAATCAAAAATTCATTTCAGATTCGTCTCCAAATTGGTGCGAATGTAAAATGATAGAAATTGTATTGAGTGCGGATGAATTGCGGATTCAGTAATACCAGATAAGTTGTACCGAATGTCGGTGGTGCAGGGCATGCGACCGACATTCGTTCAACTTTCATTCGTCGGATTCAGTAATAGCAAAAGTTTGGAAATGAATTGAAACTGTCACTTTAGGGGTGAATGTTTTTGTATAAATATTTGAAGTACGGTTCAGCGTACTCAAAAGTTGTTTGGGTCGTTTTCATATAAAATTTATTTTTTTATTACGAAGGTTTTCGTATATGACTTATACTTACACACTTATACTTTTACTTATAAAAAATTAACTATCCGTGCCTTAACACACGTTTTAGCTGGCACACGGATTGAGAACTTGTCCGTTTGATAACTTTAAAAAAGACCAAAAATGGCAGCTGAGATGAGGTGAGTGTGTCGTACGAAATGGCAATAGAAATGTTGGGTGATCAGCTACTAGCCAGGTGGTTGCCGCCATTGTTCACTGTGGAAAAAAAGCAGCTACAGCTCTCAAATTCCAAGGCTTCCGAAGAGGGCCAAAAAGGTCGGAAAGCACAAAGTCACGATTTTTGTTTGCATTCTAAGGCAATAAACCTCATTCCTCATACACTACTTGTAAAAGGGAATCACGTACGGGGCAGTACTACGGTAACGAAAAATTGAAACAGACTCGAACCTCCAAAGAAAAAAGCTGTTTCTACTTGCATTATATGAAGGTACTCTAGGGCAAGTTTTGCATTTGGAAAAAAAATTGAACTCGAGATTTTTGATCAAAGATGACATTTCGATGATAGAAAACACGAAAACGTTTTTTTTTTTTTTTTTTTTTTTTTTTTTTTTTTTTTATCAACGCCCTTTACAAATTCGACCAAAATTTGTACACAGGAGATCCTTTGTGTTTGCAATAGTATTTAATATATAAATTTTCGAAATATCTCCAAAAATTGTGGACGATAAGTTTTAAGAATTTTGTCCTTATAAATGTATATTATTAAATACTTAAAATTGATATTCCAAATTTTTTTGATAACATTTTAAGGAAATTTCTTACAACAAAAAAGCCAATTTAATAATAAAACGCTTTTTTTAACTTGTTTGCATAAATTCAAAATTTTCTAGAAATCAGATATCAATTTTTTGCATTTGAACATTTTTCTCTAACTGAAAGTTTTTTTGCGACCTTTAGTCGCATTCAACTTTCAATTGATTTAATCAATACAGTCCACAAAAACAAAAACTTATTTTTCGTTTTTCCTTCTTCTTATTTTTCTCTAACTAAATCCATGTTTTTATATTTATAAACAATTTTTAAGTTCTAAAGTACTTTTACATAAGAGCAAGTACCTACCTATATGTCACAAGTAAAAATCGAATTGACGACAAAAAATATTGATAAGTCAGGGAACAGGGAGCGTGTTTATAAACGTTAAATGAGTTTCCAAGAAATTTGTCTGACGTTGATCAAATAGATCTTGTGCAGATAGGGCAATTGCATATTTGACGATATGAAAAAATAAACGATAGTCTTCAAAAAAGTATGCCAACCATACATCCATTTTATTAAACCTGTTCAAGGAACAACTCGAAATTTTGATCAAACATGACATTGCAGGGTTAGCATATTCAGCTGGGTCGATTTTCCTTAAACATGGTAGCTTGTTACTTTTAGTTTATTTTGTACTGCCAATTACCTGCAATTTTTATTTTTAAAGTTTTTTTATGAAAAAAAATTAAAAAAAATTACTTCAAGTAAATTAAACCTCAGACCTAGTACTCAGATCGCTCTAAACCCTAGCTCTCATACAAAATTCTCCAAGCATTTTAGCAGACAGGTAAATAACTAAATAATAAAAGTGTTGTTTTTTTTTTTTGTATTATACACGTACTCAAGCTCAAGGTGTTACGAATAGCCTTATAATGTTAAACACAGTGCCAGCAATTAAGAAAGTAGGGTTGGATTGGAAAGGATATATCGATGCAGATTGGTTTTGAATTTTTGCACATTATAATGAGTGGGAAACATTGAACCGGGTAAAGCACACCACATTCGTGTAGTGCGGCTGAAAAGAATATCTGTGCTGGCTGTTTCACTAGAGCACTGTTTATGAAAACAACGGTAAAATAATGAAAGACATGAAACATTGCGGCTGTGCTCGAGAGATTCAATTTTTTTCGTTATATTTCTATCACCTATCATTTTTTTTAAGACCAAAAATAACGATACCTGCCATACGATTTTTTTTTCGAAATTTTATAAGTAAGTATTTGTTTTTTTTTCAAAAAATTTGCGACAGATTTAAAAAAAATTCATTTAGTTTAAGCTAGGTAATGGTTGAAGAAAAATGTCCGAAAAATGATTATTGAGGGCACACCCATGGAACCATTTTTTTGTTTTTCTCAAAAACGGTACCAAAGATTTTAAAATTTTTTTTGCTAAAGCTCCCTAAAGCAATATTTCGAAAACCCCATGCTAGATTTCTTCTTAATAAAAGTTTCTCAATATAATGTACAAGATGTGAGAAAAAAAAATACTTAAAAATAAAGGTACCCAAATGTTATAAAATGGTTTCCAAAAATCATATTTTTCTCGAAAACGGACATCTAGAATTTTGATAATTTTTTCTTTCAATTAATTTTAACGATTTTTTTTAATACAAAAAAATTTAAAATTAAGATATTACAGCTTGTACCTACCATAGAACCATTTTTTAAAATTTTGAATTACTCATTATCGACATAACGGATCTAAATGAAATTTTTTATAGAGATGCTTCTAAAAAGTGTAAAAACATTCAAAACTTAAGAAAAAAAAATATTTTTTGAGTTTTTGAAAAAAAAAAAATCATTTTTTTTTGGAAAATTCGATATCTCAAAAATGGCTTAAAATTTGTCTTGGAAATTTAATTTTCATTCGAACGATAATAAAAACTTAAAGTTTTTTTTTTAAATTTTGTATATTAAAGCTTATTTTTTAGAAAACACTACAATGAGTTATAGTTTTTGTTCTTGCATAAATTCATATTTGCATAGCATTCTGTTTTAGTCTCTTACTACTAAAAGAATTTAAAACATTAATTTTATCCTTATGAACAGTGTTCTCTATAATAACATTCGTTTTTAAAATTCCTAGTCTATTACGTAGGAGCAAGTTCGTGCAACCCAATCGTGTATTATTGACTTATTGTTCAATTTTTCGACGAAAGTTTTTTGAAAGTTTGAGTAGTATAGTCTACCCAAATTTTCCAAAAAAAAAAACTTTTTTAAATATGCAGTATTTTTTCCATATTTCAAAAAATAGGTAGAAGATGTTGTTCAACTTAAATTTTTATTTAAGTACACGAAAATACTCGTAAAAACATGAAATTGGCTTAACAAGTTTTTTCCTTTAAATTATTTAAAAAAAAATATTTAAATACAAATATTTTTCCATTTTTTTATAAATTCCCTGTTTTGATTTCCACGAGCTGTTGAGCTACAAAATTTTTTTATTTTATTTATTAGTCGTTTAGTCTGGCAATAGCCAGAATGTACGGAGGCTCCGTATTACGCGGTTAATGCCAAGAAGAGTAAAGAAATATGAAATACAGTAGCAACATTTCCACGAAAATGGGGGCAACTTACTTAGCGGATGAAAACAAGCTGCTAGAAAGATGTCACTTCAGTAGTGTATAGTGATATAGCGGTGTTTTGTGTTTTTTTGTCTTTATTTTTCTATGTAGATATGGTAGAAGCATAAACTTTTAAAAGTATATCCTTCGATCGTTTTCGTTTTGCCCAGCCCAACTTTTTCAATTATCAGCGATCCGTATAGGGTCTTGTTGTTATATTTTTGAACTTGTAAATTCAATTGAATTGCTTAAAATTTAAAGTATTTCACAAATAAATGGATATTGTAACTATAACATAAGATTTCTCAAAATATCGTTGGACTCAATTTTTGTCCTTCTGCGTCACATTTCTATTTCGAAGTCTAAAATTCGTATTTGTTTAGAGTACTTGATAAGTAAGTGTAAAGGTGTGTCCACATCAAAGAAACATTTCAGGAAACATTGTTTAAAAAACGTTTCTGAAATGTTTCCCATTAGTTTAAAAAAACATTTCAGAAACATTTGAGAAATGTTTCTCTGTTTCTGAAATGTTTCTCAACTGTTTCTGGAATATTTCTGAAATGTTTCAAAAATGTTTCTTTGGTGTGGACGCACCTTAAGATTCTACGGAACCATAAATTGACTAGCGAAATCGTAGACCAAATTTTAAACTCTTAAATCGTGCAAAGTCTCATCCTATAGAGGTTATAAAAAGTAATATTCAATGGGGACAACTGTAAGCTTTCACTGTGAATGCACCCTTTAACCAATGACTGAAATGTCAATGTCAAAACATTCAGCACAACAACATGATGGTGAAGTTTACGAACGAAGAACGTTTACAAATTATTAAAACTTATTTTCGAAATTCCGAGTGGACAACTTTAACGCCAATTTTTGGTTGGAATTGGCGTCAGCGCAACTAGAGTATGAGTTATTGGTCAGGTGAAAATTTGTATGTGCTTAAAGAAACACCACTGCATCAACAAAAAATAACTGTATGGTGTGGTTTTCATGCCGGTGGTGTCATTGGACCGTTTTTTTTTTCCTTGATTAAAATGACAGTCACGTAACAGTCAATTTATATCTCAGGGACTGTATTTAACCAGATATAGCAGGCGTAATAGAAGAAGAAGCCGAATAAGAAAAGAAGTTAGTTTCTCACCTCCTATGTTCTTGTCCTGCCCTAAGCACAAAGACGTAGACTCTACTTGGGAGACGTCTACTATAATGATCCTAGTGATCTAAGAAATTGCGACATTCAATGTCTCAAACGCTTCATTGCTAGCTCCAAATGGTTTAACGAGTAAGGGTAATCTTTAGAATCCTGTGGTATCACAACGGACCAAATATTGGTCTAAGTGTGTTGGGTTTTCTGGCCAGCAGCCACCTTAACCAAACCTAACTTAACCTAGCAGCCGTTTCTGTCGAAATATGTGGCTGAGTTATAGCAAATCGGGTTAAACGTCCCAACCTCTCAAAACATGCCCATCGTGGATATAAGAACGATGCCTAATTGCAAACATCATTAATGTTTTGATTTCGAAATATCTCAAATACATGTTTGGAAAAAAGTTATCAATTCCATTGAAAAACCCGATGTTTCTAAGAAAGTATTCATCTTCCTGTTTACGCCGTCGGTCGTTGTGCCACGAACGCCAATATATGGAAAACATTTTCTTCTCGGATCAGATGTCCATGACGTCCAGCACCAGTCAACAAAGCGAAAAAACTTTACAAATTTTGTCAAATCTAAGAATGGCAGTACCATATACATACCTATATTGTATATAAAACCATTGGTCGATTTTAGAGACCAGATTATGTGGTGGACATCATAGAAATATGGAAAGCCGAAAAAATACACTCAAAGCTACTTCCTTAAATTTTTAAATTAGTGCTACTTTTCGCCTTCGGTCTTCAAGAGTAAGTACATGCGACCATGTTGCGTCTTTAATTTAATTTCTTCGTCTTTTTTCCAATCCAAGATATGACAGGTGGATTGTGGTTAAGAACCCAGTCAAGGATTAAAGTAGCGATAAGCTGCTCGTGCTTACACTTTATTTCGGGCTTTTTTTTTAATCAAAATCACTTTGGTGGAACAGGCACCTGCTCTGAAATGCAACTGGCTCTAATAAGCCACGCAATCTATTGATTGTTTCACTTTTCAATCATCAATTCACTGATATAATCAAATTGAGAAAACAAGAAGGAATAGGAAAAGGAACAAAAAAATAACCAGTGGTCAGAACTCCGACCATAACTAATGAGTGTGACCCTTTTTTAGCTGTGGGTCTGGATCGTTCCTAATCCCTCAACAGAACACACAATCCCAAGTAATTGTTGCTAGGGTGACTTTGTTTGACCAAAGTGTGTTACAATCAATATTTTTGAGGATTTGATTCCGCCCCTAGATAAGTGCTCATTGAGCCTGGCAGACGCTGTCAATCTTCAGCTTCCAACCGTAGAATCGATTGTCTCGTCTGTTGCTCCAATTTTCTAAAACATGTTTGTTGTTTTATTGAAAGGTTTATGGAGCCTTCATATCGTTCATATCCATAAGCCTTCCATTTCTCTAATTGAGACCATTTTGATGGTCTTGTCATCCCTTATATTGCGTACCGCATAATCTCATCAAAATGCTATAAAACTGAAAGTCTTGTAGACTATTTTAGGTCGCAACAGAATCGGCCGGCGCGGCTTGTTGTCAATGACCAAAGCGTTTAGGTAAACTTTTGCGAAAAAAAGATAAAACACAAGGTGGAGAGTGTGTGGTGGAAGAATAAAAGAAGTGCCGCTCTAGCACGTTCCGGCAGAGTTGTATTTTTTTTCTTATTTTTGTTCTTTTAGTATCTTTTTCCGGTCGAATCAGATTTGCCATAAAAACTTTGGCCAGCCACACGTTAAGTACATACAAGCCTCGTGTTATAAAGACTGGTAGGTATGGATGAACTTCATTTGGGGTGCGTGTATGTGTGTTGTGTTTATTTTATGGCTCTTTTTTGACTTCTTAATGTGACGAAAGGGCAATTTGACCTAAAAAAAATATGTTTTACTAAAGCAGAAGCTAGATAAGTATCACCCTCGTGATTGCAACTAGATAATTGTCTTGAACTCGATTGTTATTTTTTTTTTAATTATGGAACAATTTGTAGTTATTCGTGTTTATGACAGTTAAATGATGTTACATTTGATATCTTCTTGTGTTTGGAAAATGTAGACAATAGACATGCTAAGGAGGTAATATCAATGTGTTATATCTAGCCCATCAGTCCAAAGACAGCTCAATTTTGAATGCTTTAGTGTGTGGCATTGTTACTTTTGAAACAAACTCTCCCTTAAAGATTTTGTTCTTCGAAACACCCTGGTATCGGGTGACCAATAAGTTCCTGAAAATTAAAACAATTTTGTTTTTCATGAAGCATCTTTCAAGAGAAGGTACCCAAATTTTCAGACAAAACTGTCAAAAGACGCCTACTACGAGTAGCATTTTCGTTAAAATAGAAAAATGTGAATTTCGAGTGCTCATTACACACTATTTCGTACGTGAAAAGCCCATTACGGAAGCCAAACAAAAGCTTGACAAATATTATGGGGACTTTTAACCATCAATTAATACCATTCAGTACTGGTTTACTCAATTTCGGTGCAGTCGTTCTAACACAAATGACGCCGAATGTCCAATCCACGGTTTCGATAATGGAAGATCAGTGAGTAAAGCTACGAAGGCTTGAAGAGGCCACGGGCCCACGGGCATAACACAATAATCAGTGATTTCGATTTTTCATAAGTATTTGAACATAAAAAAGCTTTTCGCAAGATGGGTGCCGCGTTTGCTCACAATCGAAAACAAACGCAATCGTCAAACAACTTCAGAGAAATGTTTGGCGATGTTCAAGAAAAATTTGACCGAGTTTCAGAACCGTTTCGTAACCTCAGAAGTAACATGGAGACCAGAGCCAAACTGGAACGTCGAAACAATGGACTTCTCCTGGCGAATTGAAGCCGAAGAAGGCTAAGTTGAGTTTGTAATCAAACAAGGTCATAACGCCAGTATTTTGGGATGTACATCGTGTTATTTTTATCGATTATCTCACAAAGGCTAATACTCGTACGATCATCGGCTCATAATTCGCACAGCTGCTGTATGGGTTGGGTACGATATCCCGCTTTTTATAATCCCGGTTTTTAAAATTCCGTTTTTATAATCCCTTTTTTTATAATCCTGTTTCTTATAATCCCGCTTTTTTAAAATCCCGCTTTTTTTTAATCCCTCTTTTTAAAATCCCGTCTCTTATAATCCCGTTTTTTATAATCTCGTTTCTCATTACGACGAATAAACAGTGAGGTATGCAAAGTTTCTTTAGCATTTAAAGAATCTGGAAAAAGCCAACATAAAATCAATAAGTCTTAGATACGTATACTAAAAAACGGGATAAGCGCTATAAGACGGGATTTAAAAAAACGGGATTATTATAGACCGGTATTTTGAATAAATGGGATTTTAAAAAGCGGTATTATAAAAAAAAAAACGGTACTATAGAGGACGGTATTTTAAAACTTTTTTGAGGCTTTAGTCAACTACCGAATATAGCACCACCTTAACTAAGTATGTTTTTTTTTTAAGTCAAAGCTAAAACTTGTTGAACTTAATTTAAAAATGACTTAACGATGCTCATAATTTCCTTCACCTAAGAAAAAAGTTGCTAGCCTTAGACAGGGCTCAAGTTTGTGGCAGTATTGATTTAATGCATGATTTTAACTTTTAAATATTTTACGGAAAGTACAGCGTTAATTTTCAGAAAATATATTAAAAATGACACACTTCATAGTCACGGAGTTAAATGGTCTAATAGCAGAGTATCTCGAAAACGGTAAGTATTGGCTCTAATAAAATCTGTTAATGTGGAAAAAATTTCTAAAATTCAATACCAATTGCCTTACCCATGACCCATGACGCACGACGCTTACATTGTATGAAGTTCTTTAAAACCTTCAAAACCAATAGGGGGTTGTTATTATCAAAAATGATGAAGAATAATTAACTAATAAACGCATAAGCATGTATGGATATAATAGGTAGTCCATACCACCAACACCAAATGACCTATTTCAAAAATAAGACGCACCGAAAAACAAGCAGAGTAACTACAATCATTTTTTATAAATTATTCATTGGAGTAAGAAAATTTATATCTGTTGTACCCAAATGATATGTAGCTCTTCTCTGTTCTGCAAAATATTTTCGACATGCGAAAAGTCCTGCAGCATATAACACATAGGTACAGTTGTTTTTTTTTTTTTGTTGTTGGTTGTTGTTGTTTTGTTGTGTATAGTAGTCGCAGAGTCTCGCGGGACCGAATGGAATTGTTCCTTCGAGTACCATAATGCTTCAAAATGCCCCAAAAGGATACATCCAATTGGAATTTGTTGTACACACTTTTCCCCATTTATATATTTCATAGTGGTGGCAATGGCACTGGCACACACCGGAATCCCATCACACAAGCCTGTGAGCAAAACAAACACACAAATGTGTGTGCTTTTCACTTTTAATATGTGTGAAATGGCACTAAGGAGAATAACCCCACAATCAGGAGCATCGTCGTGTGTCCTTGTCGTCCTAGTCGTTGTCGTCGTCGTCGTCGTTGATCAGAAGCACTAAGGAATCCCAACAATGTACCTATACTACTTACAACTGATAATGTTCTTTGCGTCTATCTTCCGTTTTTCTTCTCCATATGTGTGCTCTGGCTGCACAGAGAAGCTCTCAAGTCCCATAGTACCCACTGAGGAATTTCATATCCTTGTGACGACCAAAGTGACTTTCTTCGATTCATGGCCTGTGTGCTGGCAATACCCAGACCCACCACCCCATTTCTTGAAAGGATTAACTACACATTTGGTTTGGCTTCGAAATCCCTCTCTTCTCACAAACGTGCCCACATCGACATCACCCACCATATCGCCACCCCCTTTTCGTTCTATATCCTTGCACATTTTGAGGGGCTTCTTTTAAATGAAATTCCATCAAAATTAAGGGTTCGGCTAATTAGAAATCCCGACCGGCAGCATCTTCGAAACGATTTATGTGGCTTATGTGCGTGGCTTTAAGAGTCCGCAAGTCCTGTTCGTACTAACTTCCTCTCAAGCCCTGATCGGAAATTCCGATTGTCTGATGGAAACTTTTTCGAGTGGAATAGAACTACGAAATGACACGCACTTCAAAGATCCAATATTATTTTTTTTTTTTTTGTGGAGAATCCTTGAGAAAAATTTTCAAAAGGAATGCCAAACCACCAGAAACAACGGTAATAAATCATTTGCCAAAAAGAAAGGTGTCATAACTTTCATAAACAGAATAGCAACTAAAAAAAATAAAGAGCTAAAACTTTTGAAAATCCTTTCGCATTCGTTTCGGTTTGGGTTTGGTTTCTCAAGCAGCTCATGCCGCATGAATAAATGACTCTCACCCCCAGTGCACTTAACTTACCTTAGACTTAACCTCCTCTGGGATAAGCCCCAAGCAGCATTCGACCCCCAAAGGGAACAAAAAACTGCTGTATTCTTATACAGCGAAACCCTTTCCGCCCCAACTTCTATTCTCACTTTCGTTGACAGAAAAGGACTATAGTGTTTCCTTGTGTCAGCATCGTTTTCCACACTAGAATTCAAACATTTGAATGCAAAGTCGTCGAGTAAACTATAACCGCATCGCCAGGCCATCCCTTTGGTTCGGTTCGGTCGGTCGGAAGTGGTGAGATGGTGAGAAGTTTATTTTACCTCAGCCACAGACTTGGTCAGCGGCATTGTTCTTTCGCTGATGGCTCCTGCTCCTCGGAGAAAGAAGGAGGCATTGTGCATTACACCTGATGGTAGCAAGGTTTTTGCATTCCACTTTGCAAAGAAAATATTATTTATGAGGCTGTCTGGGGATGTAAAGTTGTCATGACTTATACCGCGCCACCTTAAATGTCCACTACACAATACAGTCAGCCAGAGCGAGAGTTTTAATGACTTACGGGATGACTTCGTTCCCCGTTGTTGGAAGTTGCATACCTGATCCTTTAAACAACAAAAAACCCAATCCTTCTCCTGGCACACTCTATTTGCATTTTGGGGGCTAGAGGTTAACCACAAACATGATCAACTTGAATTAATTCCTTAAACGAATTGTCAAATCCAAGAATCGTTCTCGTATCTTGTGCTTTTCTCCAGAGAAGCCATTGACGAAAAAGAAAAAGGGGTCATTCTTTGGCAACATGTATGTTTCTTGGATCACATTTTTATGAAGTGTGTCCATTAAAAACCGAAACAAGTTTATCACATACGAGAGCACAGGCTGACTTGAGAATCTTTCAATGCGGTGATTAAGTAGCAGATAAATGAGGACAACCGCTAAGCTGAATATAATATTGCTAAAGCACCAGATAGTGTAGGTAGGTAGGCAGTCAAGGTACACAACATTTCATATTCGGATGGCAAGAAAATTGGGCAAAAATATGTGAAGCAAGATGTGATGATGACAATTTAAGACCATAAAGATAGATATCGGTGAACATTTTTGGAGGCATAAATGTCAAAATAAAACGACACAGCTACCAGTGTTACCATTGCTTATAAAAAATTGGAGTAATGCTATCGTCGTATTCTCAATTTAAAAGTGGGTAATAATAAATTCATAAAAAAGTTTACGACTTTCTTGTTGAAAACCTTTTTATATTTATATTTTAAGAATGGGGAACTTATTCGTCAGAATTTCATTGAGAAATTTGTAAAAGAAAGTTTAATAGAGAACATTTTGGGTTGAATGTACACAGTTTAAAAAGCAGTATGATGCCGGTGATTGAGGAGATGATTGTGCAATTATATTTGGGGTTTATTGTTTTTAATTGAGATATATAATCTTGATAAAATGTTCATTGAGACGAGCGTTTAAATTTGCATAAAAGCGTATTCAAGTTGCTTATGAAGACTTAAAGAAGTTCATTTATAGGTCAAATGTTGTGATTATTGAATGTGTGCTGACAATTTTATTCCCGGATGCGACGGGGGAGTGTTAGAAGACTTACATATATGATTATGACAGATTATGTGGCGAATCTTTTTTAGACCGGGCCTGTCTGTTGAAACTACTCGTACATGTCGTGACCCATTTAGGGCAAAAATTGGTTCGGATCGATCGTTGATGGTGATGTCAATGCCAGCGCCGCCTTCGAAGAAGCACATACCAGTGTTGCCACCACCGGGTAACAATCCACATCACACAGTGACTTTCTGCGGTTACACTGCGACTTGGTGGACCTCGTGTGGATTGACACTCATCGTTTCCTTTCGCTTCAAAACTATAGCGTAGATGTACGAGTGGTCGGGTAGAAAACAAAAACAGTATAGATACATATAAGAAATATGTTTCGTTTTTGAATACAAAAAATATTTTTGAAATTTTACATGTTGGTTTCCTATTTTCGCAAAAACGTCAAATTTAGTATGATATTATTTAAAAAAAAATGTCGTGAGAAACGAAGTAATGCCTGAAAACTGAAAAAAAAAATGCACGACTGGGTCGCATGAACTTGTTCCCATGTACTAGACTAGGAATTTTAAAATGAATGAATTTTAAAATTAGAGAGAACTGTTCATAAGGATAAAAGTTATTTCTTAAACACTGTAAGTAGTAAGAGATAAAAACAGAATGCCATGCAAATACGAATTTATGAGAGAACAAAAATTATAAGTCGCTGTAGTGGTTTGTTAAAAAAATAAGCTTTTTTATACAAAATTTTTAAAACATTTGTAAGAAAACATTTTGGTACGCCAATTTAAAGTTTTTATTACTGTTTGAATAAAAATTAAATTTACAAAAAAAAAATATCGAGCCGTTTTTGAAATATTGAATTTTCAAAAAAAAAATGATTTTTTTTTTCAAAATTAAAAAAAAAAAATATTTTTCTTAAAGTTTTGAAATGCAATGTTTTTTAAACTTTTAAGATGCTTCTCTTTAAAAAATTTCATTAAAATCCGTTATGCCGATAGTGAGAAATTCAAAATTCGAAAAAATCGTTCTATGGTAGGTAGAGTCCGTAATATCTTGTTTTCAATTTTTTATTAAATTATAGATTGTAAGAATTAATCGAAAGAAAAAAAAATTGCAAAATTCTCGGAACTGTTTCTGAGAAAAATACGATTTTCGAAAAAGATTTTTTAATATTTGTATGGAGGGTAGATACCGTTATTTTTAGGTAAAATAATTTTTTTTTCTGATATCTTGTAGATTATATTAAAAAACTGTTATTGATCAAGCTTTAAAAAAATCGAGCATGGAGTTTTCGAAATATTGAGTTTTCAAAAAAAAAAAAAAAAAAATTTGATTTTTTTTTTAAATGTTTTAAAATTAGAATACTTACACAATAATATTGAAACTGCTGGAGAGCCTTAGTATAAAAATAATTATCAAAATCGGTTGTACCGTTTTTGAAAAAATCAAAAACAAAAAATGGTATCAAAAATAACCATTTTTTGGAAAAATTTTTTCAACCATTAGCTAGCGTTATCAAAATGAATTTTTTTGATTTTTTTTTTTTAATCTGTGGGACAGGTTTTGAGAAAAAAAAAATATATATAAAATTTTGAAAACAAATCGTATGGCTGGTACCGTTATTTTTGGTCTGAAGAAAAAAACGTGTGGGTATAAAAAATTAAAAACCATATCTACCAAGTTTGAATAAAATCGTCCAAGCCGTTTAGGCTGTAGGCGAACAGACAGACAGACAGACAGAGTTGTAATACCCCTTTTTTCGTCTTCGTTATCCTCGTAATGTCAACTATGATCAAAATCTCGAGTTCGATTTTTTTTCCTAATGCATAACTTGCCTTAAAGTACCTATAAGTCGCAAGTAAAAAATGTCAAAACTGTTTTTTTTTCGCTATGAGTTTTTACAGGATATTATGAAAATTTTCAAGAAATTTCAAGTTAAACTAAAGTCTTATTGAAAACAATTTTCAGTATTGGAGTTTTGAATATTACAACAACAAGTTGAATGAAAAACCACCAAGTGTGATAATCGGCTTGGCATCCGTGAAATGGCTATAACTCCAGCCTATACTTTACACTAGGAGGTAGTTCATTCAAGTGTTTGTTGTAATATTCTCACCATCAATGGTGCGAAAGCCTTGCAGCCCTACTGCACATATATTATCATACAGAAAACCCTTAAGAAACAACGTAGCCTCGGGTAAAAACAACCTACTCGTAGTGTATGTTGATAAAAGTTCCGTAGTTAACTTGATTAAGCGACTTAGAATGTTAGTTTAATTGAAAAACTTAGTTATCAATTAACTCACCGAGTTCACTCGTGTAATCATAAAAGGGTAAATTCGCAGGTTGTATATTAGCAGTCATCACTTGTTTAATTTTAATTTAAACCTGGCGGTGAGAGTAAGAATCGTTTTCGTCATGTTCAGATTACCGAATCCACGAACGAGTGCCAGTTTTGAGTGTTTTTTTTTATATAAAAATTAATTGCTGCTCGTTTGTCTCGCTTAAATTCGAGAATGGCTGGACCGATTTTGCTAATTTCGATTTTGAAATATTTGTGAAGGTTTAAAAGGTGAGAAACATAAATAATAAGTAACAAAAAATACCAAAAACCACAATTTAATTTTCCAATACAAAATGTTCCTAACTGTGAAACATTTGATGTCTTTACACTACAAATTACTGAAGAAATTTACAATTAAACATTGATTATGATAGAAGATGTGTTTATTGATGGTAAATAAAGTATTGTCGTGTTTGGACATGACAGCAACCAATCGTCCTATGCGCGATGCATTTAACCACGAGTTGCAAAGAGAACAACAATACGATACTGAAGTATTGGCCCAAACAGTTCGTTCAAATGATCCGCAATTGAATGAACAACAAAGAATTGCCTACGATACTTTGATGGAAGCTATGAATAATGGTTCTGATGGAATTCGCTTCCTTGATGCTCCCGGGGGAACTAGAAAAATGTTCCTAATTTCATTGCTGTTGGCAAAGATCTGATCGCAAAATTAAGTAGCCCTAGCGTTGGCGTCATCTGGAATAGCTGCAACATTGTTAGAAGGTGAACGAAGAACCAGTTTGCAACATCGCCAAAAACGGCGCAATAGCGAAGATTCTACAGATATGCAAATTGATTATTTGGGATGAATGTACGATAGCCCATAAGAGATCACTGGAGGCTCTGGACAGAACGTTAAAAGATCAATTGTTGTGATTATGCTGTGTAAAATTAATCAACCTCGACTGTGCAATGAAACAAGACTGGCTGTAAAAAAGCTAATAAATAACTTCATCGAGGCCAAGATCATCAAGAGAAAATACAAAGGGAAGGATGTCTTGATCCCGCGGTTACACCGATGATTCCAACGGATTTGCCATTCGATTTTAAGCATCTACAATTTCGCATCCATCTGGCCTTTGCGATGACCACAAATAAATCGTAAGATCATCTTTGTATATTTAAGCACCGCCTTAAATTGATTAAGTATATAACTGTGTTGTGTTTAATGTAGATACAAATTTTGCATTAAGTTTTGACCACATTTTTCAAAAATGTTTGCAGGTGATGCGAAGTTCACCGGGTCATCTAGTTTAGTTCATAAATTCGCTTGCAACGTAGGATATGATTCTTATAAGCTGTTGCAAGGCTTAAGATTGATTTCGGAATTTATATAAAATTTCTATTTCTACAATATAAGTAAAAAGTTAGTTTAGTTTTTGTTGGGACGAAATTTCGATCAGCGTAATGAAAATGTTAAGCAACTTATAGAAGATCGATCCAAGGTCTAATGATAGATGCCTTAAACATTGAGAAATGTAGACATGATTAAGGTCCGAAAGAATTAATTTGTAGGACTCTTAAGAAAACCAAAGTGTTTTCATAGCTTTTCACATAGAATTCAGTGGTGAACAGTGTCAAAAGCATTTGAATGATTAACAGCGTTAGCAGTGTAATATTAGCCGTGTTTTTTTGGAAAAGTTATCCGTAGTACATTAGGATTTTATATGAATAACAAATACAACGTCCGCAGTAGGATCACCGCCAATACTCGAATAAACGTCAAATCTCTATACGCAGCAGGATTTCACTTCTCCTTTTATCGGCAGTGATCCTACTGTGGATGTTGTATTTGTTATTCATATAAAATCTTACTGTACTACGGATAACTTTTCCAAAAAAACACGGCTATTATCAATGTCTATTGCCATTCTTATTTCTTCAGTAATAAAAAGTAAGACGAATTTGCAGCTGCGTTTTGGTCGAAAACCGGACTAAGATGTGCTTCATCGCTAGATATTTTTAAACCTGCTTCAGAATACTTATGCCTACTTGACTTACTGTCAAAACCCTAATTACCTTGCCTCTTCTCAGGGAGAGTTAAATTTGGAGTATGAATTGAATATATAATGGGTAAACTAACTAAATAAGTGGTATAAAAGAATAGAAAAACAAATTCATTCATCAGATTATCAAGCTAAGTCACGATTACAGTTGGATAATAGCACTTTTTGAAATGCCTTCATTTACGAGAGAAGAATACGCAGAAATTATTGGTTTATGGGTTGTGTAATGGAAATTCCAGTAGAGCACAACTTAATCCTAGCAGACGACTTCCTTCTCGAAATGTTTTTGGAAATACCTTCCGAAGGCTTTAAGAAACTGGAACAGTTTCAACTGCAAGACTTAACGCGGGAGCTGGAAGCACAAGAAGAGTTTCGGTGGATGAAAGAATGTGTATCCATAACACCATACACCTGTGCGAGAACTGCTTCCCGATGATTTTGAAAAGATACTCGAATTTTGTAACTGGTTGCTAGAGAGAAGCTAGAATTCTTTGGACAGACGAATCTCAATTTACAAGAGATGATATTACGAATTTCCATAATCTCCACACATGGGCTTCGAGCAATCCACATTCAAGACGGCAATGATCATTTCAGCACGAATTCAGTGTCAATATGTGGGCAGGTGTAATTGGAAATAAATTAATCGGGCCTTTACATTTACCACTCCGACTAAATTCTAGTAACTATCTGGAGTTTTTACAAAATAATCTACCAGACCTATTAGAGGAAGTTCCACTGCTCTAAGTAGCTTCATCATGTTGCCAACAATATGGTGCTTCGCCCCACTATGGTTGTGACTGGATGAAGAATACGGTGATCGATGGATAGTCAGAAATGGACCAATTCACTGGCCTGCAAGATCTCCCGATCTCACTGTGCTGATTTTTTTTTGTATGGGGACGAATGAAAAAAGTTGTTAACTCATCCGAAATAAGAACTTTAACTGAATTAGAACGACGTATTTCGGAAGGATCACTAAAAGTAAGGCAAGAGTTATCGAGAATAAACACTCAAAATGAAATCCAGAAACGGGCTCTAGCATGTATTCAAAACGCAGTAGGGCACTTTGAGCACTTATTATGACTGTATTTGTGTGGACATAAAATAAAAAATTACTTTAAACTACACAAATTATTGTTTTATTCAAACCCTTTACATCTCAGGGCAAAACATTTTTTTTTTTTTTATTTTACCTGTTTTAGGTTTTCCCAAGTATGATAAAATGTATGGGTTTTTGGGTGCACTTATTAATTAGTTATTTTTTTTTTATTATTGTTTTGTTCATCAGGTAAAAATAGGAAAACTCTATATTTTTTGAAAAAAATTTACCTCAAATTCGAAATTTAGCTCGGGCAAGAAAAATTGAACACTATCTATATAAAATTGAATATCTGGCAACCCTAAAAATATGTCAGCTCAATTTAAAAGTAGTTTTAAAGGTTAGTATTTTTACTAAAAAAAGGTCCAAAATGAGGTCCCTAGGTCGAGGCAAAAAGCATTCGATTTAATCGATATTATTACCTCTAAAATGTCTTCCTTTTACTTGTATAAAGGTTTAGAGTGCGATTGATAGCGGTTCGGACTAATTTTTGTTTTTGTTTTTATAATTCACACGAGATCCAGGATTTTTTGAGAGATACTTGTAATGTTAAACACAGCATGAGTGATGGCGAAATTAGAGGGGGGGAGAAAGGAGGTGTCGATAAACATTGGTCTTGCATGTTTGCAAATTGAACGAACAAGACTTTCAACCAAAATTTGCAGAAACATCAAGATAAATCGATGGAATAAAGCTATCAGCCAAAGAAGATACATATGTTAAGTATCTTGAGACACAATGCAATAAATTCTTCCGGTTCAAGAAAAACCAACTGTATCCTTGGCCACATTGTAAGAAATTGGAACGATCTAAACCTGAAAACAAAGCTGTCTCAACCGCTTAAATCGTTTTAAAAATAAAAACAAAAATGGAGTTATATTTTCGGAGCCAAGACAACAAGACAAACCAAAATCAAATACACCTAAAATAAATATAGATCAGCTAAGTTGAAGACGCAAACAAAAACTAAAAGTGAATATATTGTAGGTCAACAATCAGAGTCAACATAAAGTGAATTTGAAATGTTGAAATGTTGAGAGTTTAGATGGCGCTTTATTAAAATGTGAAATGTGACATGTGGCACTGATTTTTAAATTCCAAAAAAAAAAGAGTGAGCATAAGAGTTTTATTCACTTTTAATTGCTGCACTGATTATACGTTTCACCAAATAACACGGCTATTGATTTTAGATATTACAATATTTTGTATGTCTTTTGACGTTTTCGGCCAACATTGACATTGAAGAAATTTTGAAAAATAAGCTTTCATCGGTATGAATTTTAGTTTGCTACATTTAAAGGCAGTTTTACTAGTGACTTAAATAACAAATATGGCTAAACGCGTGATAACTTTGAACATTACCCCTCTCCCCCATAAACAATTCTTATTTCTATTTTTATTCCAGAAATTTTGAATTCTGCTTGGGAGAATTATTTCATGAAATATTTTACCATTTACCATTTAAATTTTCCGTTGAAAGATTTAAATTTGAATGTAAAACCAACAAACTAAAAACTGAATTTTCTGATCAACCCCTACATGCAAAGCACAGATGTTAGTCCAACTGTCATTTGACCATTAGACATCAAATTATTTCTGCACCGATTGCAATGCCTCTAGAACCAAATGGTGAAATTCATAAAGTATAAAATGTTTACGATAATAAGTGTGTTTTATTCATTGCTGCATAGCTAGCGCAGCAAAACTTCCCTCGGGAAACAACAACAATTTGATTGCTGGCGAAAAAGGAGGCAGTAAAACAAATGGCAGTTGTGCTGGTGATAGAACTTTAAATTATTGAAATGAAGATGGCGCTATGCAGTTAGTTTTAGAATAATTTTTTTTCGCGAATGTTGGCAACTGCTCATATTTGAAAGTTAAATGACATTTCACATTTGAATTTGGCATTAGGAGCATCGTCTATAAATTATTCAAAAATGTAGAAAAGGTAAATAAATAAAATTAGTTAATTTTCTGAATATTTCAAATTAAAAAAAAAAACTTTTTAACCATATAGACCAAAGCGTTGGAGTCAAGACGAAACAAAGGCGTTGCTGAATTTTTACACCTCTCGACAACGTGAGTTTGAAGTCTGCAGGAAGTCACTTCTTGTTTGCCAAAAGCATACATGTTTTGATATCAGATTTTGACATTTTCTATAATAATGGCCAACATTGAAATTTAAAATTAAATTGACATATGAAGTGAGTTTGATCGTTTCATTCGCACTTGAATGCTGCGCTGGCTATGCAGCAATGAAAAAAACACACCTAATGTATTTCTTGAAGTTTCTGGTCTGTACTGAAAATTTCCATTGTATTACCGATTTTTATACCTGCCTTTAGGTGATTGGTTATTAAATAACCAACAAAACATCAAAATTGCTCCATAAAAATAAAGTAACCTTTAACTATCATAAAACATTGGACTGTCATACAGAAGATTTTGGTTTTTCGGGGGTGTACTGCCTCTTGCGAGGAATTGGCAAATCCCCTAAGTATATCTCTTGTCATGAAAAGTACTCCCCATAAGCCGTTCGGATTCGGCTGAAAATTGTAGGTCCCCCCTTTCCCGATACTGGCAATGAATGGGTGAGTGTTGTAAGCCACAAGGCCCACAAGGTCCTGGTTCTCTTCAAACTGTTGCACCACCAGCAGGTGGAGTGGTAGTAGTTTAAGGCATGTCCGGGGCTCTGAGCGAACTCGTCCGCCAATTGTTGGATGGGTGATAATACTACTGAAGCGTAGATCCATGATTCTGAATGGGTGGCGGCCATATGTGTAAGTCCAAGATTATCGAATGGGTGGCGGCTGATGTGGGGCGATGAGCTCGTCCACTCTTGAAAGACGGTGGGCCGGTATTGCTATACTATTTGACAATTCTATACACTCAGTTTCCTATCGACCTCTTCGTTGTGCCTGTGGATAGGTTACGTAAGTAACTGAACTAACTAGATGGGAACAGTCTGGACGGTATCCTTAAAGTAAGAATCCGCTAAGGAGTGTGTAACAACTCACCAGAGGGGTGCACACTCTTAGTTGCTGGTTTCTACCTCCACTAATAATTGGGTGTGTGTATCTGGGGTTGACAGGCCCTGAGTTTTGCAGGAACTCATCTGTAAGTGACCTCACGGTTGCGAAGCTCGACCGGAAGCTATATTCTGGCACCACGGGAAGTAGTGCCCAGGAGTTAGAGATGGGTTGCGTATATAGTGCAACCTCTCATTCTCAGACTATCGATGAGGTAGACCCCCTAGTGGGAGTATCGTGGTGGTTGTGGTTTATTCCAAATGCTGGGACATATGGTTTCCAGGCGTGCCTGTATTCAAGAGGTATTAGATAGACCTCGCCTTTAAGCAAGAGGTGTGCACATGCTGCAACATGTCACAACTTTGCTACTGAGATGGATTCGGCTGATTCGGGGTTAATGGTCAGGACCCGATCTGACTCCGATGAAGGTAGGCCTTCCGTGGAATTGAGTCGTAATAGACAGGTGTCCACGTTAAACACAAGACAGTTCTGTTGCACCACCAAATTTTTGTTTTAACCTTTCACCGTAATTTTTCTAATGCTTGGTAAATGAAACATTAATGCCAGTTTCATCAACGCCAACGGCTGCTTGATTTTTGAAAACATTTATCTTAAATTATTTTTCCCAAAAAAATGTCTACATTAAATTTTTTTTTGATGAAAATCCAGCAAAGCCTTCACTAAGCGGGGTCTCAATAAAACTCACACATTGAATTTCAACTTTTAGATACCTAGTAGTAGTTCTCTCTTTGTAACAAAAGTGTACCTACTTCAAAACTTAAACAAAAGCCTTTTAGAGTGATTTTATATAAAACAGTTTCCGAGATGTGCATAATTAATGGTGGCATCCGTCCGACATGCTGTCTCTTTGTATAAAGTCTCCTTTTAAGACAAATAATTAATTGTAGTTTAACAATGTTATGTAGTTCCATTCTGGTCACATATGCAATGATAGATATGTACATGTACCTACAACTCCCGGCCAATTTCTCGCACTTCGTAGACGAAGAAGAACAAATCTTAACTTCATTTGTTTTGATGTCATTTGAATGTGATTAAGGATTCCTTTAGAGTAAGTATTATTCCCATTTTAATCTATCCTTTTCTCCTAAGCTTAAGGAAGTAGAGGACGCTCTATAAACTACTACCATATCAAACCACCCATTACCCTTCGGCAATATTCTGGTGAAGAATTAATAGCTTCAAGGGTCTCGAAGTGTGTTTAACTATGTCCTAGATGTCCGCTTGCCGTTTCCTAACCCTAACCCTTACAATAAAACCCACACTCTCGGCGGATTATATTTGTTTTGTTTCCATCAGAGTTCTTGCAAAACTAAACAGAGCGAATTGGAAAAAAAGTCCCTGAAAACGGGATTCGTAAACGAGAAGAAACCTCCCTTGGTTTGATTCCTTTTTTTTTTTTTTTTTCTTGCTGTCGGTCTCTGAGTTTGGTTCTATACTGTTTCGTATGTTTCATATCAAAGAAATGTGTGCTATGGTGTTGATTGCTGTGTTGGGTTTTTAAAGGCCAGTTAGGCAGTGTGGCAATGGCTCCCCCGACTCAGGTGTAGGACACCCAGGAGTGTCGTGGCCAGTTGAATATAACACCCCGAACACCAATTGTTAGATTCTACGTTTGTGCTTATTGCTATTCATCGTGGTGCTCTCGTTGTTTTTTTTTTTTTTATTCCTGGCTTCCGGATGAGGGTGTTGTTTTTAATGGAGCAATTGAATTTCTAAAGCATATAAGTATGTATCGAAATTTCATTGACCCATCAAGAGGGCTCAGATTGAAAGTATGTACCACGGAAATCAATGCTTTGAAATTTAATTTTTGTTTCGTTTAATTTTTTTGTATACCTACTCATATCTAAAGTTCGCTGTGGAGGTTTGAATTATTTATTTACTAGGGCTTCCTTCGACTTACCCGAATAAAAACTGTCAGAGCTATGCTCGTCGTCTTCGATGCCAATATTTGCAGGATAGAGTTCTGTCTTTTTAATGCCATCTAATGAAAAATCCTCCTCCGGTTGTGGTTTGTCAATCAGTGTCGCGGTGTTTTCTTCGTAGACCCCATTTTTGTGAAAGTCATCTGAAAGAGTTGTTTTCGAAAAGAAATATCAATTAAATTGAGGGAAAACTTATTTATTAATCAGGAAGCTGTAATTTGTTATTTGATTGTGTTCTTTTTCTAATTGAATGTATTTTCGTATCGTTGTATAAATTGTGGGCAAATAATAAATCAGCTGGTAAAATGTCTTTTAAAGTGGGTTGGCTTTCTCAGAAAAGAGTAGATCTATAACCAAAAAATGTCTCGTGATTTCGAATTCAAAAGTTTTGCAGGTTTTTTTTTTGTACTCTGCCTTTGCTCGGGTGAGTTCTTAATGAGATTGCGTCAGGTTTAGTAGCAGTTCCGGACAAGAGTACGTCCCGTCACCATTATACAATGTTACGCCCCAACGGAGCTCGCAACCGATGAGGAGAAAGAATGCTTCTACAGTCGACTAGGTCCCGCTTACCACAACACACCGCGCGGAGATATTAAAATGGTTGTAGGAGATTTGAATGCTAAAGTTGGCAGCAACAACGATGGGCTCAAACATGTGATGGGAAACCATGGAGTTGGGAATTGCAATGATAACGGTGAGCGGTTCATTGACTTCTGCAATACTAACGGACTCGACATTGGCGGCACCATGTTTGAGCACAAGACGTGCCACAAAATAAGTTGGGTGTCGACGGACAGGCAAGCTTCTTCGAATCAAATTGATCACTTCGCGATTAGCCGGCGGTTTAGAAGCAGTCTCCTGGATGTTCGAAATAAAAGAGGGGCCGATATGGGACTTCCTCGAGACCACCACCTTATGGTAGCTACTGTTAAACTTCGTACAGCTGCAACCCGGAGATCCAACGGCATAACCCGCTTACCCAATTTCAACGTCGACATACTAAAGGATCTCTCAACACGCCAACAATTGAGAGACCACCTTTCACACGGAATGATGACAATCAGCAGCACGGAACCTGAATCCATTGAAAACCACTGGAATGCTGTGAAAAATGTTCTTATATCAGGTGCTGAAAGAATAGTCGGCCGAGCGAGGGGAAACAATAACGCTTGGCTTTCTGAAGAAACCTGGATACGGATTGGCGAACGGCAAAAAATTAAGGCCCGTATTGCAGCTGCAACTGGAGTAGAAAAAAGAGAGCTAGAATCCCTGTACCGCATGAGAAAGAGAGAGGTTCACCGCAGTGTAAGACGTGATAAGCGTAATCACATCAACGCTTTGGCCCAGCAAGCAGAAGATGCTGCTAACAGATGCGACAGTAGAACCGTCTACAGCATTACAAAGGAACTGGTTGGAGCTCGCAGTTCCAAACAACACCTCGTAAAAGACTCAGACGGCTCGCTACTTAGTTCGGATGAGGATCAGCTGAGAAGGTGAAGGACCATTTTGCGTCGGTATTAAACCGAGTTACCGACAGCAATGCGCAACTGATACCTGCTGAGCCGACAGGAACAACAAATTCCCGAATCCGCACTGCACCCCCCAGTAGAGATGACATCCGCAATGCAATCAAAGCACTGAAGACCAACAAAGCGGTAGGACTTGATGGCATTCCTGCAGAGCTTCTACAAGCGGCGCCAACGACATCGAGCGAACTCCTGCATCCACTCATAAAGAAAGCTTGGGTCTCCGAAGGATTTCCGAATGAGTGGAAAAAGGGAATGATAGTCAAGCTCCCTAAAAAAGGAGACTTAACACAGTGCGAAAACTGGAGGGGGATCTGCGTCCTGCCTGCCGTTGCAAAAATATTAGCGAAAATAGTACTGGAACGCATCAGGGAACATCTAGAAGCCACACTCGATGCCGAACAAGCAGGTTTCCGCACTGGATCCTCATGCATTGATCATATCAATACTTTAAGGATAATAATTGAGCAGTGCGTCGAATATCGATCACCACTCCACCTGCTGTTCATCGACTTTGAGAAGGCTTTCGATAGCGTAAATAGAGAATTTATTTGGTATGCTTTACGCAGGAGGGGTATCCCGGATAAATTACTAGCTATTATTAAGGCAACTTATGATGGATCCAAATGTGACGTTTTGCACGAAGGGAGGCTGTCAGAAGAGTTTGAAGACTAAAGTGGAGTCAGACAAAGCTGCATTCTGTCACCAATATTGTTTCTGTGATGGTGATAAGCGATGTCCTGCGAGCGGCCTTGACGGGAAACGGAGGAATTCGATGGACTCTGACGTCTCACCTGAAACATCTAGACTATGCGGACGACGTATGCTTGCTCTTTCATAGGATCATGGATCTCCACCAAATGACAACAGGGGTGGAGAGAGAAGCAGAAATCGTAGGGCTGAAAATCAACTCCGGAGGAATAACTCTCTTAGCTTAAGAACCAAGCTACGGCTGTTTCGATCCAACGTCGAATCCGTGTTACTTTACGGTTGCAGCACTTTGAAAGTAACAGTAGGTGTCACTAAGAAGCTGCAAACGTTCATTAATAGATGTCTGCGAAACATCCTTAGGATTTTCTGGCCCAATCGTATATCAAACGAAGAGCTCCTTAGGAAAACGGGCCAGGAACCTATTGACTCTATTATACGACGTCGAAAGTGGCAGTGGATCGGACACACGCTTCGAAAAGGCGACAACTGTATTGCGGCGCATGCAATGCAGTTGAATCCGCTCACTCAAGAAGGAAGAAGAGCTGGACGATCGAGAAGCTCATGGAGAAGGACAGTCGAGGAGAAGTCAGCCCAACTAGGCAGGAGTTGGAGGAAGTTGCGACTCATATCCAGGAACCGAACACGATGGCGAGCTGGCGTTATGGACGCCCTACCCTATGGCCCAGGTCCCCCACGGACATAAAAGGTCTGAGGACCTAAGTAGTAGTTAGTAGCAGTTATTTTTGTTTGTCTATGTTAAAATTGGAAAACTGATGCTCCTTAATTTTTCAATATTATTTTTTAGATTTTATACAATAATTAAATGAATCAATGTTCTTAAACGTAAAATAAAAATAATAAGCTTGTACCCTGATTTTTCAGGAAAAAAATTATCCCCCTTTGCTTAAAAAAATAACTCATACGCCATACACCATTTTGAAAAGAAATACACTTTAAGACCAATATCTCGGTTCCCCCTCTGTTGTGCTTTTCAAAAAACAAATTGTACTTTCTTTAAGAGGGTAGGGTGTTGCGATATAAATATTTAGGAAAGCAAGGAATTATTATGAAATGTTTTAGCACAGTGTGAGTTTTTAGGAAAGTTAGAGAGAATTGAAAAGAAGAAATGAACTGAATTTAACAAAAATTGCGTATTGACAAAGCCCTCACAGTCAACTGAAGAACCCATGTGAGATTTCCGGCATGAAACGCCAATTTTTTGTGGACTTAAAGGCCAAAAATATTTTGAATAAAAAAGAAGAAGCAAATAATGATTTTCCTCAATCAAGAGGATACATGACTGGGTCGCACGAACCTCCTCCTAAGAACATAGAATTTAAAACATGAATGCCTCAAAATTGTTAACGGGTTAGTGATACCACCTAACAATTTGCTAACTTTAAAGTAGTTTAATAACAATCTTAATTTTAAACATTTTGTAACGAACAAGGGCTATTCTTTCTTCTGAATACACCTAAAACAAATTATGGTTTAGCCAAAAAACCAAAGTAAACAGATCTTTTTTGACGTTTAGAAATTGTCATATGAAGTTAGCAAGATACTAAAAACATAAAATAGGTATTTGATAATTTTAACTTTAATAAACAAAGTGTGATGCTAAACTCAATTAAAGTTTAAAAAATCGTAATTTTAATCAAGTATTTAGTACTGTTTACTGTTTTAGTCTTAAAAGCTCAGTCATTCGACCAAAATTATGTGCCAAACATTTTTTCGAAAGCATAAAGCATCTCTAAAACAAACGTTTAATAGTTGTAGTAGAAATTGATATAAATTTAAAAAAAAAATTAAATTGTTTTTATAAATCCATAATTTTTACTTGCGACTTGTAGTTACTACGTATGTACATATACATATAAGGCAAATTATGCATTTGTAAAAAAAATCGAACTCGAGATTTTGATCAAAGTTGACATTACGATGATAGCGTAGACCAAAAAAGTGAGTCTCGCAATTCTGTCTGTCTGTCTGTCGGTCGGTTCAACTACAGCCTAAACGGGTCGGCCGATTTTCCTTGAACTTGGTAGATACCATTTTTTATTTTTTCACCCCATACGTTTTTTCTTTCTTTTTTTAAGGCCAAAACTAGCGAATTGTATAACGTTGTCGCATTTGCACTGGCCTAGTGTAAATGCGAAAGTCATATTTAATAAAAGACGTTTCGCAGTTTACAAGCTGACCGTATACAAGTTGGAACCAAAGAAGCTACCTGTTTTATGTGGCATGAGGGAATGGCTAGAAGAGGGCCGAAAGAAGTGGCATCATGTTTTTATAATTATGTATTTTAGGCAACATTGCGACGGTAAACCATTTGTCCTGATGAGTGATACTTGTGGAGGGCAGAATCGAAACGTAACCATTTTGAACTTAGACACTATGATGAAATGCGATTCCGTTCATGCCCATATTGAACGATGTTCATATTGGATATTACAATGTCGTAAGGATTAAAAAATCTTAAGGTTGATTCTTAAGGGAATAATGTTAATTCGCTAAAAATATCTTCGCAGCAGTATAATAAAAACATATTTTTTAAGTATGACAAAAATCTGGAAAGTTCAAAGCTGTACAAATAATTCCGTTAAAACTGAGAAGAAGTCTACGAGATAGCTTCAACCCATTTTAAGTTTCAGATAATTTGTTAGAACAAAATAATTAATTATTTTTCAGTTCAACTCAGATTCAGATTTTTGACCGATGCAGAAAACAATTTCTCTTCTTATTCGTTCTTTTTATGATATAAATTTTCTTTTTTGTTAACTTTATTGATAAATTATTTCTCTGAATAATCTTTCATTTTCAACAATTTCATATGGAAACGATGTCAAATCTCAAACACAAAACTTCGATTTTATTTAACTCACCAAGAATTCTAATAGAGCGAGATTTCAATTCGCTAAAATCAAGTAAAGATGAGTTACCAAAATTAACTCAATGCTTTACTGGACCTAAGTGTATTAAAAGAGACAATTATAATGATTTGTTGGACCTTTGTAACAAACGTATAATACTCTCACACTACAACGATTTCTACAAATCGTTAAAAACTTCCTATTTGGATGATGAAAGTGTTATCTTATGGTACTTATATTACAAGACAAGTGCGTTTGTGTGTGTGACACAGACAGACACACACACACACGCACACACAGACACACGCATAATCATAAGAAGAATTCCTATTTTTTTTTTTTTTTTTTTTTTTTTTTTTTTATAATTTACACACGCTCAAGGGAATATGATTACCCTTTAAATGTTTCAACACAGCGTGGGCGTGAAGTTACGGAAGAGAAAGAAGGATAGGAAAGATGTGTGGCACGATGTTCTGAGACTGAAGTTGGTTGTCTCAGATTTTTTATCTCCAGGGATGGCGGCTGAACTAAAGCGGAGAAATGCCGTGTATTATTTCTATGCCCCTTATAATTCGCATTATTTTATTCGTTTTTCATCTTTTACTGGGCATACTAGTTTAACTCAATCACATGTTGTTAGTGTTATGCCTAAACAACATGTGATGAGTAAACCAGCAACCCATTGATGACAATTTATAGAAGGTTTTAATGGAATTAAAGACGACATAGACGACGGCAGGAATCGAACCTGTGATATTGTGGTTGACAGGCGAGCACACAACCATCGTGCCACGGCCAAAGATTAAAAAAAATGAAAAGAACATATATGTATGTCCCCCTTAACAATCACCGATGATTAGCGATCAAGCACTTAATCACTAAGATTGGCAGATGACTTTCCTTTATCAAGCTAATTTTATATCACAATTTATTATTTGGAGTTAAAATTCAAAGTTATGCACCGGACAAAAAAAAAATCAACTTGAATTGAGTAAGCGCCAGCATATTTCAGTTTTGCTCACATACTCGTATACCGAGTTCAAATTAATTAGCCAAAAGCAAAACAGAGATTAGTCAAATATTTACTAAATGCCTAATAATCTTACCCGCTATGAAACACAAAACCTTAAAATTCTTAAACTCCTCATTTAAATAAAATCACTGCTGCATTTGAAATATTCAACGAAAAAACTTTGAATGCATTATTACTTAACCGATTGAAATGTGTTTCTTCATTGAAGAACAGAAAAAAAGGCGTTCAATCACACACAGACACACACACACAGACACGCACACACACACAGGCAGACACGCACACACACACACAGTCACACACACACACACACACACAGACACGCACACACACACACACACAGCCACGCACACACACACACACAGACACGCACACACACACACAGACACGCATACACAGACACACACACAAATACACAGACGCACACAGACACACAGACTCACACACACACTCACACAGTAACACACACAATGATTTTTGTGCGTGCGTGTGTTTGTGTATGTGTATGCCTGTGCACGACTAGGTACGACTGAGTGTGTGTACGACTAGGTCGTACGACTGAGTCGTAAAACTGGGTCGTACGACTTGATCGTACGACTTGGCCATACAACTTGGTCGTACGACTAGGTCGCACAACTTGGTCGTACGACTAGGTCGCACAACTTGGTCGTACGACTAGGTCGCACAACTTGATCGTACTACTTGGTCGTACGACTTGGTCGTGCGACTAGGTCGTACGACTGGGTCGTACAACTGGGTCGTACGTCTTAATCGTACGACTGGATCGTACAACATGGTAGCACGACTGAGTCGTACGACACACACACACAGACACACACACGCAAGCACACTCGCACGCACACACATAAACACATAATAACCGATGATTAGCGATCAAGCACTTAATCACTTTATGATTGGTAGATGACTTTCCTTTATCAAGCTAATTTTATATCACAATTTATTATTTAGAATTAAAATTCTAAGTCAAAGATCAAAGAATTGAGTTGTATGTTGATCAAACATAAGCTGCTAACTTTTTATTTTAATGGTTTAATTCCATTTATATTATATTATATTTGTTTGCGTTCAAGGGCTTATGAGACCCTTATAATGTTAACCACAACTCGATGAAATTAAGGAGGGGGAAAAAGGAGGTGTCGATGAAAATTTGATTTGATTTGAAAGTTTGGAAATCTTTATTTGGAATGATATCCGTCAAGTGGACGCCGCCAATGTTGATACATTTGTGGAAGTTGTTCGCATTTTCCATGACTCCGCAAGATTTCTGGTGATAACTGTTTGTGTTCCATCATACCTGTCATAGAACAGTCGTGCGACCCAGTCACACGATTCAGTCGTACTACCCAGTCGTACTTCCCAGTCGTACGACCTAGTCGTGCGACTCAGTTGTGGGTCGTACAACTGGGTCGTATGACTGGGTCGTACGACTGGGTCACACGACTGGGTCACACGACTGGGTCGCACGACTGTTCCATGACAGGTATGTGAATACATATATACCAGAATACGAGAATCGCAAGCAAAATCAGATCAATGGAAAGCATACATTATGTAATTGCGTCATTTTTTGCTGTACGATATCAATCTGGATGAAGTATATTTTTAAAAGATAAAAAAGCGTTTAGCCGTTGTTAAAGGTAAAACGAGCGCTTTAACTTTGAAGCAGATTTTAGATTCTTTAAAACTTGCCTTACTTGCGCTTCAAACATAGTTTTTAGAGTTGAATCCCAGTTTGAAAAGTATATAGAGTCAGTCTAAAACTTGGAGTAAACTACCCCCGTTAAAGATTAATTGGTAGTTTTCTTAAAAGCTTACTTAAAATAAAAATACAATACGACAATGGCAGCACTTAATATTAAAATCATAAAGTAAGCACGAGTGTTCTTTTTAAAACACAAATTATTGCTTGTATTTTTCAGGTAATTGAAATGAAAATAAATTTTAAAACTCTAAATTTTGAAAAAAAAAGTTTCAAAAATGTGCAGCTAGTTTTTTTTTCATAATTGAATTTTAATATCTTCTACTGGTATGGATTGGAAAATTCATTGCTCTCATCAGTTTTAAGTCGAATTTTAAATGTAAATGCTGTTTTAAGTTTTTTTTTTTCTAGAAAAATAATTTTTGGAGTTTTTCATACATTATTGAGCCAAAAAGTCCCATAATTTTTTATAACAATAAAAGCAACAAAATTTGAATGTATTTTCAATTGTTTTGTAGAAGTGTTAAAAGTTTTTACATGAAGGGTTTTATATCGTACAAGTTCTATATGTATGCTGCAGAAATTTGGTGATCTTACTTGGAATCATCAATTGACGAATAAACACCTCGTCAATATGGAATTTGTTTCTAATTGAAAAGTCTCCTTCTTAGCTGATTGTGCATTTGTACATACTTACATATATACATATGTATATAACCTATAGTATTATCATGGAGCGTAATTTTGTATTGCGACCTCTAGCCTGGTGGTGGCGCTGAAATTAGCGCTAGATTTTACAGTGGAGAGTAGGATAAGATACAAAACAAGTAGTAAAAAAGAGAATATTTTATGATTAAATTTAGCAGAGGCAAATCTAGCAAGTACTATCCCTATACTTAAGATGTCGCCACAATCTTTCGTCTTCTTGATAGTACTATAAGTTTTATTTCTTGCCATGGGCTTTAACAAAAGAATCCTTTTTAATTGCATCAACTATAGAGTCACTAGTATCATTAATATCGCTCTTGAAAATCATTTCTGCGGTATATTGACGAGCTATAGAGAGTAATATTTATTTTGGCATTTCTGCTAAACTTGACCGTTTGTGCAGGATGGAGATGGATTATGCTCTCTGCTTCATCAAAGTCGGCGAAGACCTCACCGATATCTTTACTGTCAAAATAGGTTTAAGACAAGGCGCGTTATCGTGCGACATATTTATCATTTTTTTTTTTTAAGACTATTGGGAAACTCTTGCCAACAGTAGAAATATGACCTCTCAAAGTCCGTCTGTTCCTCTCGTTACTTGCATACATGGCGGTATTGACATAATTGCAAGAACAAAGCGTTATGTCAGTGTTGCTTTTATGAGTATTTATTCGCACGAGTAAAAAAAGCTGCCTCTGAAACCATATAGCCTAACTCTTGCCAATCTCCGTTTTTAGGGCTATAAGAATGCAATTAATTGAGTAGCAAAGCCTTCTTACGAACAACTTAGGTGCCCCCTTATTAGCCATTAAACATCTACCTTAGCCCTATTATATAGGGCAGAGACATAGACCCTATCAAAGACGTATAACAAACTGTTTTCAGTGAAAAATTCCCTGTCTGATCTTGGCTCCGTCTCCACAGACAGGGAGTGGATGAGATACAACAATGAACTATACCAGCTATACAGCGAAACTGAAGGTGGATGCGTCATTTAAAATTCAACTTTGAAGCATGATGGCGCAGTAGGGAAAACTGCGACTCAGGTGGTGCACAGAAGTGGAAAAGGACCTCACCCAGCTTGGCCTGCAAACCTGTGCCAGCTGAAAGAAGCTTATTAGTTGAGGTTCTGGTCCACTCTGAGCTGCTGCACAAAGAATTTCGGTAAATTTAAGGACTTACTTACTTTTTTTGTTCTTTTTATTTTTATCTGTTGAACAGCCTAGCGAAGTCTACTGAGACTTTTCACTTTATCTAATCCTTTTGAATATTTACTAATTACCCAAGCCTCGGATCCATATGTGAGTACTGGTAAGAGGCATTTGAAGTAAATTCAATTTAAACTGAAAATGTATTTTTAAATAAAACAATAAAAGTTAAATGGGGTATTGGCAAGCTTAAACTGGAGTTATATATATTTCACAGAGAGACCGATTCCTCTTTGCAGAGCTTACGCCCAGTTTCACGGTGGAAGTTTAAACCCCACTTTTGGTTTAAGCTTCAGTTCAACAATAAATTTGGTTTCACAGTGTCATTTAAACCTTGAACAGAGTTCATTCTGTAGTTTACTTTAAACGACACTATTCTGCCGTTTAAACCTCAGTTCAACAACCACTTCACACATTTGAAAATAGAATTTATTTTCATTTTTTTAAATTTTTCCTGTCACAGGTCACAACTAAAACAGAGCAAACCTTGTTTTTCCTTTGAATCAGATAGAAAGAGAAAACAATTTACTGAAACTACATTCAATGAACTGAAGCTCAAATTAGACTGTGAAATCGGACGAGTTGAACTCCAGTTCAGGTTCAGCTGAAATTAAGTTTAAACTTTTACTGTGAAAGTTCGTTTAAAACTGAACAACATTTTTCTAGCCCATGGCTGTGACTGGATTTAGAACTCGATGTACTGTCCATCGTGGTCAATTCTATCGAACTCAATATGGGTGTCAGCGTTAGCACACTCAAGTAATTGTTCTTGTTTTATTTAAAAATATTATTGTACTGCAAATGGATATCATACAAAATCTCGCTCTCAATTCCAGTTAAAATGTTGAGATATTTAAACTTTTCTACCTTATATTTTATGGTCGTCTAATTTGCATACAACAATTTTCTTAAGTCAACCTTCATATCTCTGCCCTTTAAAGTTAATTAAATAAAAATATTGCTGAGACTTGATAAGCTACTCAAAAATCAAGGAATTCAAAATTTTGTAATCTTATAATATGTAAATCGGAAAGCATTTAATTCGGGGTAAATTCTTTCAGGTCATTAATTGTACGTAACTTAACATATTTCAACGACAAAAGTAACAGAATTTACTTTGATGAATCTGACATTACATCTGTCAGTCAATTTGCCAAGTGAATCAAATTTTAGTCAGTAATCATTAATTAATAAAATTTCTCTATTACATTGTAGCTGTTTCAATATTATTCTACTTTAAATATTCGGTATTAAATCTTCATGAAGTAAGAACTTGGTGTACTTTTAGATCTCAGTACTTTTCACGGCAGACTTGTTACACAAAGGTTTTTGTATAGAAGAACTTGGCTCTTTTTTTAACATTTATGTTTTTGGTCTGATCTCACTCCTTTTTGCAAAGATTCTAATATTTTGCCATGTCAAAATCTCGAAAGATACGGAAAGATAGAAGGGTGTACTCAACTTAGTTTAAAGCTTCCTATTTCTTTTAGTATATTTTCTTTTTCTTATTGGTTGTTTTGATTTGCGCTTCAATTATTTCTTCTTCTCCTGATAAGATACCTAACACTAACATACCTACCTTAATTACGACAATCAGAAGTGCTCCATATAAATTAAACATTTTCTCAGAAAGTGGGTGGATACCACGCCCCCCGAATCGAAAACCCCAATTTTTATTTTTGGTTCTTTATATGCAATTTGAGCCCTACCGTTCTACCAAATTTCATTATTCTACTGCAATCGGAAGTGCGCCATGTATAATTTCTGGGGAAGTGGGCGGATATCACGCCCCTGAATGGAAAACTTCAAATTTTATATTTTTTTCTTTGTATGCAATTTAGGTCCTACCACTTTACCAAATTTCAGCGTTTTACAGCAGTCGGAAGTGCTCCATTCAACCAACACCAAGTCGGAGAAAGTGGGCGGATACCACGGCCCCTGAATAGAAAACCTTAAATTTTCGATTTTTTCCTCTACTTGCATGACAATACCTACCGTTGTGCAAAATTGCAAGATTCTACGATGTCGGGAAGTGCTCCATAATTTTGATGATCTGTCAGTCAGTTACGATTTTTGTGATTTTTTGAGGCCTTATATCTCAGGAACCGCTTATAATAGAAAACTGAAATTTGGTGCTTGACTAGCTTAGCAAATATTCGGAATTTCAAGTTTCTAACTTCATTGGTACTGAAGATATGGAGGGGTCAAATGTCAGTTTTATCAAAGTGGAAATTCTGACGTTTTTGAATAAGTTACCAAACATGTATTGATAATGTGTTTTTGGGAGGTATTCTGTGATATAAACCAGCTGCACTGGACTACTCTGGGCAGAAAAGTGTAGCTTTTTTGTGTTAATTGAGAAAATTTCTGCACTGACTTACATTGATTAGCGTTCATTGAGCTGAACTATAGTGTACACTAGTTCAGAATATTTTGCACTACCTTTTGAGCTAGTGCAGGTTGGTGAAAACTGTCAAAATCAGTTGATGTCATTATTCGATTACATTTTGTTAACGAATAAAGTTGATTTTTTCCCGCGCTTTGTATTTTTGATTAAAGTTTTCAAATAATGCATAGATAAGAGCCAACTTCGAGTGAACGAAGAATTCCGAACGCAAGTGTTTGAAAGTTCGATAAAAACAGGTGAAAAGGAGGAAGAGATTTTGGGCCTAAAAAGCCAACAACTTCGTCGCAGGCACTGGGAATCAATTTCGTCCCTTTGCCATCAACTTCAGCGCATGCATAAGGCATTTTACTTGCGCCGAATTTAATTTGTTTTCTTCTTTTTAACATCTGACGTATGACGTTTTTGCTTGAGTTTGCTCTGACAGTTTTCATGAACCTGCACTGCACTACACTAGTCTACACTGGGATTTTCCTGATTGAACACAACTATTGTACTTATGGAAGGACTTTTAGTTGATATTCCCTCACGTGTACGCTTAAAATAAAATGCACGACTGGGTCGCACGAATTTGCTCCTATGTAATAGACTAGGAATTGTAAAAACGAATGTTATAAGAGAAAACTGTTCTTAAAGATAAAATTATTTTTTTTTAATTCTTTTAGTAGCAAGAACACAAATTATAAGTTCTTGTAGTAATTTCTTTTAAAAAATAAGCTTTTATATACAAAGCTCTTAAAACATTTTTAAGAAAAAATTTTGGTACGCCAATTTAAAATTTTTATTATTGTTTGAACAAAAATTAAATTTAAAAAACAATAAAAATATCGAGCCGTTATCGATATATCGATATATTTTTTTTAAGTTTTGAAATGCAATGTTTTTCAAACTTTTTAGAAGCTTCTCTATAAAAAATTTCATTAAAATCTGTTATGCCGATAAAGAGAAATTCAAAATTCGAAAAGATGGTTCTATGGTAGGTACAAGTTGTAATATCTTATTTTCAATTTTTTTTATTAATTTAAAGATCATAAAAATCAATTGGAAGAAAAAAATTTTATCAAAATTCTAGGAGGCGTTTTTGAGAAAAATACGATTTTTGAAAACTATATTTTTAAAATAAAATAAAATAATTTAAAATAATTTTTTTTGTCACATCTCGTAGATTATATTGAGAAACTTTTATTTATCAAATTTAAAAAAAAATCGAGCATGAGGTTTTAGAGAGATATTCACTCTAATTTTACACGGTTTCATAAGGTAATTAGGTAAATCATTGAATGCTAGCTTCTTCGAATCAAATTGATCACTTCGCGATTAGCCGGCGCTTTAGAAGCAGTCTCCTGGATGTTCGAAATAAAAGAGGGCCCGATATGGGTTTTGCTCGAGATCACCACCTTATGGTAGCTACTGTAAGACTTCGTACAGCTGCAACTCGGAGATCCAACGGCATAACCCGCTTACCCAGGTTCAACGTCGACAGACGAAAGGATCTCTCAATACGCCAACAATTGAGAGACCACCTTTCACACGGAATGATGACAATCAGCAGCACGGAATCTGAATCCATTGAAAACCACTGGAATGCTGTGAAAAATGTTCTTATATCAGGTGCTGAAAGAATAGTCGGCCGAGCGAGGGAAAACAATAACGCTTGGCTTTCTGAAGCAACCTGGGTACGGATTGGCGAACGGCAAAAACTTAAGGCCCGTATTGCAGCTGCAACTGGAGTAGAAAAAAGACAGCTATAGAATCCCTGCACCGCATGAGAAAGAGAGAGGTTCACCGCAGTGTAAGTAAGACGTGATAAGCGTAATCACATCAACGCTTTGGCCCAGCAAGCAGAAGATGCTGCTAACAGATGCGACAGTAGAACCGTCCACAGCATTACAAAGGAACTGGTTGGAGCTCGCCGTTCCAAACAATACCTCGTAAAAGACTCAGACGGCTCGCTACTTAGTTCGGATGAGGATCAGCTGAGAAGAGGGAAGGACCATTTTTCGTCGGTATTAAACCGAATTACCGACAGGAATGCGCAACTGATACCTGCTGAGCCGACAGGAACAACAAATTCCCGAATCCGCACTGCACCCCCCAGTAGAGATGAGATCCTTAACGCAATCAAAGCACTGAAGACCAACAAAGCGGTAGGACTTGATGGCATTCCTGCAGAGCTTCTACAAGCGGCGCCAACGACATCGAGCGAACTCCTGCATCCACTCATAAAGAAAGCTTGGGTCTCCGAAGGATTTCCGAATGAGTGGAAAAAACGAATGATAGTCAAGCTCCCTTAAAAAGGAGACTTAACACAGTGCGAAAACTGGAGGGGGATTTGCGTCCTGCCTGTCGTTGCAAAAATATTAGCGAAAATAGTACTGGAACGCATCAGGGAACATCTAGAAGTCACACTCGATGCCGAACAAGCAGGTTTCCGTACTGGATCCTCATGCATTGATCATATCAATACTTTAAGGATCATAATTGAGCAGTGCGTCGAATATCGATCACCACTCCACCTGCTGTTCATCGACTTTGAGAAGGCTTTCGATAGCGTAAATAGACAATTTATTTGGCATGCTTTACGCAAGAGGGGTATCCCGGATAATTTAATAGCTATTATGAAGGCAACTTATGATGGATCCAAATGTCACGTTTTGCACGAAGGGAGGCTGTCAGAAGAGTTTGAAGTCCAAAGTGGAGTCAGACAGGGCTGCATTCTGTCACCAATATTGTTTCTGTTGGTGATAAGCGATGTTCTGCGAGCGGCCTTGACGGGAAACGCAGGAATTCGATGGACTCTGACGTCTCACCTGAAACATCTTGACTATGCGGACGACGTATGCTTGCTCTCTCATAGGATCATGGATCTCCACCAAATGACAACAGGGGTGGAGAGAGAAGCAGAAATCGTAGGGCTGAAAATCAACTCCGACAAAACAAAGATGATCAGCCTAGGAACCACGTCATTTTCTCTCATAAATATTTCTCAACAACCGGTAGAGAAAGTACAGAGCTTCCAATACCTTGGAAGTATCATCCCTACCGAGGGTGGTACCGAACAGGACATCAGCAGTCGAATCGGGAAGGCAAAGGCTGCTTTCGGTATGCTTCGAAATATATGGAGGAATAACTCTCTTAGCTTAAGAACCAAGCTACGGCTGTTTCGATCCAACGTCGAATCCGTGTTACTTTACGGTTGCAGCACTTGGAAAGTAACAGTAGGTGTCACTAAGAAGCTGCAAACGTTCATTAATAGATGTCTGCGAAACATTTATGATTTTCTGGCCCTATCGTATATCAAACGAAAAGCTCCTTAGGAAAACGGGTCAGGAACATTGACTCTATTATACGACGTCGAAAGTGGCAGTGGATCGGACACACGCTTCGAAAAGGCGACAACTGTATTGCGGTGCATGCAATGCAGTGAAATCCGCTCACTCAAGAAGGAAGAAGAGCTGGACGACCGAGAAGCTCATGGAGAAGAACAGTCGAGGAGGAGTCAGCCCAACTAGGCAAGAGTTGGAGGGAGTTGCGACTCATATCCAGGAACCGAACACGATGGCGAGCTGGCGTTGTGGACGCCCTATGCCCCACTAGGGGTCCCCCACGGACATAAAAGGTCTGAGGACCTAAGTAAGTAAGTATTGAATGCTAATCCAGACTTGTAACCCTGCACATTCAATCAAACATATTCTCTGTGGCTTTTGCAAATTCTGAACTTTTTTTTTACTTAAGCTCTCTTAATCTTACTTTTCATACACTTGTAAAAAGAAATCAAATTGCAAAAGTTAAAACATCGGAAAGAGTTTAATTTTCCATTGATTGGGCGTGGCGCAATGGTTGTGGGCTCGCCTGTCAACCTCAGTATCACAGGTTCGATCCCTGCCGTCGTCTATGTCGTCTTTAATTTCATTAAAACCTTCTAAACATTGTCATCAATGGGTTGCTTGCTTACTCATTACATGTTGTTTAGGCATAACACTAACAACATGTGATTGAATTAAACGAATATGCCCAACAAGGATGAAAAACGAATAAAATAATGCGAATTATAAGGGACATAGAAATAACACACGGCAATTCTCCGCTTTAGTTCATTCGCCATCCCTGGAGATAACAAATCTGAGACAACCACCGTCAGTCTCAGAACATCGTGCCACACATCTTTCCTATCCTTCTTTCTCTTCCGTAACTTCACGCCCGCGCTGTGTTAAAACATTTAAAGGGTAATCATATTCCCTTGAGCGTGAGTTGATTCTAAAAAAAAAAAAAAAAAAATCATTAATAATATCAAATCTTGGGTGTTCAAAAAAATTGCTCCCATCCTCTATCCAGGCGTTTGTAGATTTTAAGTTTTGAAATTTCCAAACTTAATTTACCTAGATACCACTTAGCAGACATATTGGCATCTACATTCATACGAGGCCGATTGTCTATTGCTCAAATTTATATCGACACTTCCTCCAATTCCTCCAGCGCGGCAAATACAAAAAGCTTCATCGTCGCCTCTGGCTCTCAAAACATATCACTTTAGTGCCACTATGGCGTAATATTTTTTTTATTATTTTTTTGTAAGACAAAACCCTTCTAAATGGCCAAGGAACCTTTCAAAAAGTCGAACAAAAAATAACACACACACAAAGTTCGGAAAAGATTGCTTCTTCTTGTCGAGGACACCATCAGAAGCGCAGAGAAAAAAGAAGAAAATCAATACGTTCACACAAAGACTTCAGCAACAGTAGTAGCAGTAGCAGCAGAAGCAGCAGCAGTGGTCCCAGGTGAAACGAATTTTGATTAGTTGATTCCCATGAGTCCCATATTTCCCCAAATGAAAGATATTTCTATGCACTGCCTTCTGTTTGGTTCTTATGGTTGGTTGTTTCTGGTGCGACTATAACATCCAAATCCATCCTATACTGTATGTAGAGATGTATAGAAACTTTCTCTAATACTCCAAAAAATATTCGGGCTCTCTCCCCTTAGACTACTCAATGGGGATACAATAAAGAGAACTACATCGGGCTCTGTGAGAAACTCTTTGGGTCATTGCGCAGGAGCATGAAATTGAGGAACGAAGAGACAGCGTGTCCACGTGACTCGACTTCATACAACAGAAACTGAGGGTATTCCATAAATGATGTTCGGGCTTAAGAGACAACTTCACATCGACGATGACTATAATGCTCCCGAAGACGAACATACCAGCTATACAAAAACAAAGGAATACTATTCGTACAATATGTTACCCGTGGGACCACCATGTGCTCATTGACTCCCATCCTCTTCTGTTTCTGAACACCAAACTCATGAAACCCAATCCCTTCCCAACGCCCCACGCCCTACTCTCCGACCCGCTTTCAGCTTTTGGAAATCTTTCGGGATGATTTCCTATCAATTCTAAAAGCTTATACACACATGTATGCGACCAGAGGCACCTTGCTTGCTGCTGTAGGACTCTTATTTTCCGTAGGTAGGAAGGTAGATGAGCCTGACTAGCTTCACCGCAGCTCAGCTCCGTCCGATTCACAATGCTCTGTCTTTGCTGCATCGTACCAGGCGTTCAGCTGTCTGTGGCAAGGTGGTTGGTGTGTTATCCTTCATGCAACGAAAAAGGTTGGCATTTGACGTAGTGTCGTGTATATTGTGGATGTAGACTTCCAACTCATCAACATCATCTCTGCGCGACTATAATCCTTGTCCTCCGGCTAGGGAATTCCTTTTCGAAATTTGAATATACGTATTTGTGGGTTCACGTGTTCGCATAGAGATAGAGCACCACTCGGTTCTCGGTGTAGATAATATGTTGTAGGTTTAGTCGAGTCGTCGATTGATCGGGTATAAAGGGGGAGGACGGGGTGGTTGATACTAAAATTGGGTATCGGTACTGTGTGTTGTGTGAGGATGCGGTTGCTTTGGGTTGGGATTGGGAGTTAAAAGAAAATTTTAGAAAGGGGATAGCGCGCGATGATTATTCAACACGTCCTTGCGGGACACAATGGATGTTCAGTTTTTGTGTCTTATTTGGTTGGTTCCTCATCATCAAATGAATGCTGGTGCGCATTATGTTGGTGAATGTGAATTCTACTTTATATTAGCTTAGCTGCGCTATATAACCACCGTGCGTCCTTTGGTCTTCGTACCTTCACTGGCTTTGGTATATTAGTCGCTGAACTGGGATTTTCACTTTGCTGTACGAAACCACAAGCCATTTAAATTCACATATTTGGGGACTATACTCTTCCAGCAGCCGGTGAGGAGAATTAATATTTTCGCCTTCGCAAAGGACGTCATATAGTAGTTCATAACCTTAACCATATAATTTTATAGTCGGTTTTCCAGATAGAGTTCGGCGCTCATCATGGAATGGAATTATACCTACATACTCGTATTCTTGCTGTACTGGTTCTAACGAAATGCCTTTGGTTTTTGGAGCAGCTTTTGCATCGAATTTACGAAATCATTCTGATGCGAGTTGAAATATCGAATCTTTTGCCAATTTAATTATGGCTCATTCTGGAAAAATTTTTTTGAGACACTAAAACTGAATCATTGATTAATTACTCTTGGGGAGGTATACTCAATGTATAAAATGATTAAAGGTGGAATGAATGTGTCTTAACAAATAATGTTTAAGCAGATGAATTCAAATAGACTTTTGTCCTTTACTCAAACGTGTTTCGCTCAGGTGCAAAATCTTCGATGATTTTTCTAATAACACACTTGACGATAATAGCCTTTAAGAACTACACTTAAAAACTCGTAGAAAAGGTATCTCTCAAACAGCTGATAGTAGATTCAAGATTTCAAAGTGGTTATACTCGTACATCTCATTTTGTAACAGAGTTGATCGTCCAAACTTTAAAATGGAGTCTATATTTGTGCCAGTTTTACAGATTTACTGGTGAGTTCCAAGAACATCGGGTCTCTTCCATAACTCATTGATAGGAGTGATCTAAAGTTTTTGAATAGCAGGCGATATTGGACAATGCATTTGTTTAATTAGTTGACCTTTCCTAGTATCGATTATAATAATATAATAATATATATGTAATTATAAATATATTATTAAATATAATTATAATTACTTGCTTATTTACTTTAAAACGACCTAAAGCCAATTTAGCAAAAGACAAAAATAATTCAATGACAACTTGAAACCTATCATTTAGTTCAGGTCAAAGATTGTGAACTGCATAAGAGATATAAGGCGCAGAAAGAACAATTTCATCCACAAGACACAAGAGACATCAGAAGTTTTTGCTGCATTGTCTACTAAATTCCTTTGAGTCGAGCGTGACTCGTAGTTTTTATTTGCACTCGTCACTCGGTTTTCCTAAAATAGATTACACTAAGGACAATCCAGAGAATTGTTATTATCCAAATCCCAGCTCAACGAAAAAGAAGAAAAAGGAAGCAAACAAGACACAAACGAGCAGTGACCAACTTGACAAGTTGAGTTTTTGGGGAATCTAAAATATCTTACTTACTTAAAAGATCTGCTCTCTAGCGATTTTAATCTCGAATTAAAAGCATCTTTTTCGTTTTAAAATTCTCGTTGATGGAATTTTTGTGCGAGACCTATAGATCTGACTGTCATGATTGGAGAGAAATTGTCTGGTACTATTATCCGTGGCTGCACTGTTTTTTTTTACCACTTCTGACCTGTCTCTCCAAAGATTAGGACTGGTTTTTCAACTTTAAAATTATTGTCATCAAATAGGACTTTTTACCATTGTACAGTGGTGCCAAAGAAATCGTGCAAATCTAAATTAAATATTAATTTTTATTTTGTTTATATTCACCCTCATCAGCCTCCCGTTGCACCCTCCCTGTTCTATGAAAGAACACCATTGGAGGTTTTGGTGGAATTCTACTAGAGCTGCCCACAACCATAAGAAAGATTGTTGAAATTACAGTAAAAATGGTTTTCCACATACACGATCTCTATCCGTCAGGCTAGAAAATAAAAACTACTTGTTCAGCGTAACAAATGTCCCCACAAAAACTTCATGATAATGTGAATGTTTATTAGACATTTTATCAAAACATAGTAAATTCAGAAATTCCTAGTGTCAGAAAACGTTCGTGCAATAATGTTCCAATATTTAACAATTTAAAAATTAAACAATTTAAGTTTCCCAAATAAATGATGATCTGGCAATGAAAAACTGGGTCTAAAAATGTTTCCGTAAAAGTTTTTGTTTTAAATTGTTCTTGGAAATGTGTATGTATGTTTCTCGGGTTCAGGTTTAAAAAATAACAATTAGGAGTGTCGAATTAAGCAAGAAGAAGGGTTTTTTTGGGATTGATAAGTCCACCCTTAAATACATCCTTTTTGGAATCTATTTTAAATATGTTTAGTTTAGTTACAGAAATTTCGTATTTCTTCCTAGTGCCGTTTAAAAAAATGAAATGCACGACTGGGTCGCACGAACTTGCTCCTATGTAATAGACTAAGAATTTAAAAAAATAATGTTAATAGAGAAAAACTGTTCATAAGCATAAAATTAATTTTTTAAATGACTAAAACAACTTCTTTAGTAGTTGGAGGTAAAAATGGGATGCCATGTGATTTAAGAAAATATAGGTTTATGCAAGAACAAAAATTACAAGTCTTTGTAGTGGTTTATTAAGAAATAAGCTTTTATATAAAAACTTTTTTTAAGAAAAAAATTTTGTACGCCAATTTAAAGTTTTATTAGTGTTCGGTTAAAAAATAAATTTACAAAAAAAATATTAAGCCGTTTTCGAGATATTGAATTTTCAAAAAAAAAAAAATAGATTCTTTTTTTCAAAATTCAAAGAAAATATTTTTCGTAAAGTTTTCAAAAGCAATATTTTTTATACTTTTTAAAAGCTTCTCTCTAAAAAATTTCATTAAAATCTGTTATGCCGATAATGAGAAATTCAAATTTTTAAAAAATCGTTCTATGGAAGGTAAGGTACAGTCAAATTTTCAATTTTTTGTATTAAATTATAGATCTTAAAAATTAATGAAAAGACAAACAATTTAAGCAAAATTTTCGGAACCGTTTTCAAGAAAAATACGATTTTCGAAAACCATTTTTTTACATTCGTATGGAGGGTACCGTTATTTTTTTTGGTAAAATAAATTTTTTTTTTCTCAAATCTTGTAGATTATCTTAAGAAACTTTTATTTGTCAAGTTTTGAAAAAATCAATTTGAACATTTTCTTAAAAATCCAAAAAAAAATTGTTAGAAAATTTGAATACACAATAATATTCAAACTGCTGAGGAACCTTAACATAAAAAAAATTTTCAGCATCGGGCATACCGTTTTTGAGAAAATCAAAAACAGAAAAAATGGTTCCAAGTTCCAAAATAATAATTTTTTTTCAACCATTACCTAGGTTTAACTAAATGGAATTTTTTGAATTTTTTTTTTAAACCTGTGGGACAGTTTTTGAGGAAAAAAATATTTATAAAATTTTGAAAAAAAATTCGTATGGCAGGTACCGTTATTTTTTGTCTTAAAAAAAAAGAAAAAAACATCCGGGAGGATAAAATTAAAACCAATAGGTACCTACCAAGTTTGAAGAAAATCGGCCGAGCCGTTTAGCTGTAGTCGAACAGACAGACAGACAGTTAGAATTGCGAGACCCTCTTTTTTGGTATTCGCTATCATCGTAATGTCAACTTTGATCAAAATCTCGAGTTAGATTTTTTTAACGAATGCAAGTAAATATCATTGTCTAAAATTTTGAAGTTTTGAGGTTCAAACCGCTTTTTTCGGAAAAAAATTGGAAAATGTTTATATCGGAGAAGTAGTCATACCGTGGCGTAATGGTTAGTGCGTTTGGACTGTCAATCCGATAGTCTGGAACCGCTACTACCTAAAAACAAAAGGGGAACTGAATTTTGCGAGGAAGTGAAAGTCTAATATTCGAAGAGCATTCGTATTGAGTCTTCTATTCTAAGTCGTTTGACTTAGGCAGAAAATTAATTTTAAATTTGGAAACCCCCAATTATAACATTTACAAAGGAATCAATCATTGATTGCTAAAATAAAAATGTATGATCCTAAGTGGATACCCTTTCCGCCATTTCCATACAAAGTATACCAAAACCAATTCGACCATTCTGATCTCGCGACCGTGAGTTCCTCGGAATCCCAAATTTTGAAGTTAATGCCTTCCAATTTAATCCTTCGTTTCAGAGAGAGATTGAAGAAGTCGGAGTATCATCGCATCCATACATCGGCCGCGAGCACAGCTGTACGTCTCAAAGACATCTCTATATGGACCGATAACTCTATTGGCCACACCATCATTCTGAACTTATTCGGAACATTCCCAAGTCACTCCGACTACATAACTCCCGTGCTGTTTTTCGATAAAAACTTTGATGTCACCATTCCCTCAAGGTCAGCTTGGGAAGAAGGGGCAAAGAATCAGTAGATTTTTATATCGATGGCTCAAAAACCGAAAACAGAGTGGGATAGACTAAACCTAAGTCTCTCCTTCCGCCTACCAAACCATTGTAGAGCATTCCAAGCGGAAATTCTGGCGATAAAGGAAGTATTGTCTTGGCTTAAAGAAAACGTGATATCTGTTTCGGATATCCGCATCTCCTCAGATAGTCAGGCTGCTTTAAAATCCCTCGCATCAGTCTCTTCAAACTCCATTACAGCCCAAGACTATCGATCGTCTCTGATGGAGATGGCCAAACCGTTTAATATTCACCTATTCTGGGTGCCGGGACACAGGGTCCTTCCGGGGAATTGTAAAGCCGACGATCTCTCCAGAATTGGAACGGAAATGCCTATCTTGCCCGATAGAGCTCTGGAACAATGAAATACAAGATGGCTTAACACTACCACTTGTTTGGCGTCCAAACAAATCTGGCCCAAACTGGATTTGAAGCGGTCAAAGTGTTTGTTTTCCCTTAGTAGATCGCAGATCTACGCCGCACGACTCGGTGTACTATCAAATGGTTTTTGCAGGAGTTGCTTTAACGAGGAGGAAGAGGAAACAATTCCACACCTTCTTTGTACATGCCCTGCCCTCTCTTATAGACGCAAACTTTATCTAGGAGACTATTTCTATTATGAACCAAACGATATCATAAATACAGACATTAAAAATCTCCTTCGCTTCATCAGAAGCTCCAGATAGTTTTAACTAGTAGATCGTGGTATCACAATGGACTTCTACTGGTCTAAGTGGATCAAATGCTTTAATGTCAACCACTTTAACCTAACTATCGCATCCCCTAGTTCCGAAACCCGGAAGATGTTTGGAATAGTTCGGAAAAGTGATTGCTCGATTGCGACGTGCCTGTTCTAATGTCGCGTGACACAACACGGAATTATTTTTTGGGATGTGGAGTTCGGCCATCGTCATGTAGAGTTCGTCACGGTGAAATCTATGATATGCTACTTTGAAGTCGATGAATTTTTGTTTGTCGATAGGTTTCTGGTTTGTGTAGGTACTATTTGTTTCAGTGTGAAGATTTGATTTATGGTCAATCTATGGAGCTCGTACTTGCCAATTAAGAGGTTGTTACAGAATGTCTTGAGACGTTCACACAGTAGGTTGGATAGGATATTTATAAGGGATATGTCTCGATGGTTACTGCAAGAAATAGTATCGCCTTTTTTTATAGCTAAGTCTTCTTTCTTTTAACTTGGAGGTGGAACCTTAATCTTCACTAATTGGAGTTGGGTTATCTTATTGCTTTGTCAATCATTTATCATTATTTTTTTAGCAGGTGCTGAAAATACTGCTTCAAAAGATCTAGTATTATTTATGCTTGTATGATGACTAGGTTACTTATGCACGCTTCACATCAGCCAAAGTCGGCGTACAATACAAATATTTGAGGCACTAAGTTGTGTATTATAGTATCAATTAAAAAAAAATTAACTCTCCTCAAAAAACATTTACCGAATTGTACAACAAACTAAACTTTAGCTATAAAAAAATATTTTTAAAACATCGCATTTGGCAACCCTGTTTTCAAGAACTCCCAAGAGATACTTAATGCATGCGACTCAATAAAACCAAAACGAATAATCACTTCAAGTGAAAGGCATTTACTGCCAAAAATAATCCCGGCTCGCATGAAATTACTTGCAATATTCTGCACTTTCCAGATGGAGCAGACTTTTAATTCCCTAAAAACGAACTCTGCCAAAAAAAGCTGTTTTAAAAACCACAAACACATTTTCGTTCTCTTTTATTCTGTTAAAAGAACACACTCAAAATAAAATTAAAAAACCCAAAGTTCGAAAAAAAAGAAAAACAGTTCTGTTATCATTTTGAATCCAAAACAAAAACCATCATTGACGTTGTCGTCGTTCACAACGCAGCAACAGCAACCCTACCCTCTGCTCCATTCCAGCCATCATCCTCTGCATCAGTTTATCCCAAAAGTCCTCAAGTGGGGCCATGGAAATGGAAAAACTCGTTATTCTCGGGTTCTGCTCCCAAGGGAATTCCCTGCTGTACTCTTAATTCGATTCGTCTCCTTGGTTACCGCGTCCCTAGAGAATAACAGTCTCATTTCTTTATAGATATTCTCCCGTATAGATTTTATGTGCCACCATCATGCACACATTTATACCAAACTGACTCCAAGGTTGCGAGCTCCAATCTCCGAAGTACCCCCTCTGCCCATCCAGTCGACATTATAACTGCGAGTGAATGATTCGCATCCTTCTACAACTTTTTTGGCAGAACGAAGAACCGGCATGGGGATGGGGAGGCTTGCAGAGATATATATACATACATACTCGTATATCACACAGACTTTTGGGAGCTTCTCCGCCACCTCGCTCTCGTCCTCGCACTCGCCGTTCTTTCTCGACGGACCCTTAACAAAAACCAGCAACCCGGCCAGCATACACATGGAAAACTGTCTATAATAGCAACCGAAATGTTACTCTCTTGTGGTTTCTGAGAAATTCCCTGAATGTCGTCGTCATCGTCGCCGCAGCCGCATACAGGACGAAATCATCGAGCACAAAGGACGAAATGTTTTGTTGTACCACATTCCACTTTCCGAGTTCAGATTCGGAAGCGGTGCATGATTAAGACACGAAATGGCTGGTATAGCGGTGGAAGTATTCGTATTTTCGCCTATAATTTCTATGGGTTCCTCTCATTCAAAAGATAAAACACATAAAATTATTTTAAGATAAGAGAAATTAAAAGCACAAAGAATGGCTCTGAAGAACTAAAGGACCGAAGGACGACTCAGCGGTCGAATATGAGAGGTCAGTCCAATTAAAGATAGTCAGATGTGTGAATTCGTTTGGCGGATGTCGTCGTGTGTGGTATACGGTCCTGATAATTTTTGTTCACACGAAACTTGTTTTTTTTTTATTTAGTAAAATCGAATCACATTTCATGACATGTCACAGTCGACTTTTCAACGTTTAGTGGGCAAATTTGACCGAATCATTCATCCGACATTCAACAGAATCCGAGGCAGTAGATTCCTGGCCGTGCACAAGAATTCGGCTTTTCGCAGACTTCAACTTGGCGAATTTTGCGACGTTACTTGGGATTAAAACCCATACAAGTTTCAACTGAACCAGGAGCTCAAAGTTCATGACCATGGATAACGCCGTTTGTTCTCTGACTGAGCTTCTTTTCGGAACATTAGGAAGAGAACCCGGAAAATCTTCTTCATTTTTGGATGAATGGCTGTGTAAACATGCAAAATTGCACACGAAGTCCGCCAAGTGACAATGCATCCTCAAAAACTTACCGTTTGGAGTGGCAAAGGTGTTGTTACGGCAATGTCATTTGTCCGAATTGTTTCGAAAATGATTTTGGTTTTCCATTTTCCTGTGACTCAAATTGAACCGTTTGGACCTAGACGACATGTGGTTCCACCAGAATGGAGAAAGCTACGTGCCACACAGCGGACGCCACGATTGAAATTCTGCATAACCGATTTGAGGGTAAGGTTATCCCTCGCAGAGGTGACGTGAATTAGCCACCAAAGTCATTCGATTTGATCCCGGTAGACTTTTTTTGTAGAGTTGTCCCAAGTCGCAGGTCTCTGCGAGTAAACTACAATCGATCGATGCGCGTCGCTCAAATTCAGCCGGATCTATCCGTGCCACCGTTAGAAGCCGAGGCGGGCATTTGAAAGATATCATATTCCATACATGATGGCATACATGGGCCTTGCAAATAAAAAAAAAAGAATTTTGTAAGTGTCGCACCGACAGCTTATTTGTTTCCATTACCCCATCCCCGTATTCTTGTTGAAAAAATCTTTATGTACCCAGATATGTTTAATAAGTACAATAAGGCGAGTTAAGTATTCCTAAAAAAAACTAACTCGAGATTTTGATCAGACTTGACCTTAAGATTATAGGGAAGAAGAAAAAAGTGGCTCTCGCAATTTTGTCTGCCTGTTCGACTACAGCCCAAACGGCTCTGTCGATTTTCTTTAAGCTTGGCAGATAACATTTTTAAATTTTCCCAAGGCACTTTTTGTAACCCCAAAAATAACAAAAATAATTTTGTAAAAGTTAGCAAGTGGCTGATTTTTTTTCCAAAAATGGTTTTTAATGGTACTTCACATAGAACCATTTGTTTCGTTACATCTGATTTTGATAAATTAATAAAGTTTTTGATTTTGATAAAAAAAAGGTTGAATAGTAATGTCTACTCAAATTTTCAAACTATTTATTTTTTGTATTTAAAAAAAATTTATGCTGAAAACTCAATTTTTCGAAAAGATTTTTTTAAACATTATAATTAACTGCTTTTTCATATTATCTAAATGATGTAGAAAAACATCGTCCTTTATTCTAAAATAAAGGTTCCCACTCTGCAATTTTTTAAACTGGTTTTTCAAAATTCTATTTTTTTCCAAATCGGTACCCAGAATTTTGATAAAATGTTATCTGTTTCGCTCAATTAGTGTTATATTTATATTATATTTATTATTATAATTATAGACCTATAATTCAATAAGAAAAATTTAAATGAAAACATTACTGATAGGACTTACTGCAGAACCATTTTTTGTCTCTCTCTGTACCGGAATAGCAGATTTAAATAAAAAAAATTATACAGACGCTTCTAAAAAGTTTAAAAAAAATATTGTGAAATAAAACGTAGTTTTTTTTAAACAATTTGTCCCGTGTTTAAGAATTTTATGAAAGAAATATGTTTTTGGAGTAATTAGTGATAATCTTAACTCAAAATTATGTTCAAGATTTATGGCGCCTATTTTTTTAAGCCCCCATTTCTTTGATGCTACCATAAGAAATTGTACAAAATGTTTTTTAAAAATACATTTTCTAAATCAATACTAATTGAGAAGGTGAATGGACAAACATTTTCTGAAAATGTCACGTCTCTATCTTTAAAACTCGAAAAGTTATTAAATTTTGAAGATTTGGGAAGAAATCCGCTTTTCAAGCGAAAAAAATGAAAAATTGCTGGTAGTACTACTGATTTTGTCCGATTTTGATAAAATCTTGAGTACATTTTTTTTTCGAGTAAAACTTTTATATTTTTTGAATCACCCTAATATACATATTTCATTTGCGTAAAACCATATTCGAGAGGTGTGGTGTGTTCTGTTCCTATTGCGCCATACCACGGGCTGTGTTGCTCTCATTTTTTTTTGTGTATCGAAAAGAGGAGACAGTGCCCTCAAAAATGGACACAATTTTTCTCAATGAGAAGCATTTGCAACACAACAATATTGATAAATGTGCAGAGTCGATGACATAACACTCCACTCCATCCGAGATAAGTGTGTATCCCGCTTAACTCATTATAAACTTTTTGATTTTTTTTTTCAACACATAAAATTTAACACCTCGGTCTTATTCTCGATTTTCTCCAAATGTTCATAAAAAATATCACAGTGTCAGCTTTAGAAGACTGCATTGAGAAAATTTAATTTCATTAAATTTCATTTAATTTAATTTTGAGTTCTGGGTCGATAATAATCGATTCGTTAATAGTAGTATATTGTTAGGTGTGTTTTATTCACTGCTGCATAGATAGCGCAGCAAAATTTCCCTCGACAAACAACAAAAATTTGATTGCCGGCGAAAAAGAAGCCAGTAAAAAAATGGCAGTTGTGCTGGTAAAAGAACTTCAAATTATTGAAATGAAAATGGCGCTATGCATTAAATTTTAGAATTGAACATATACATACATGATTTGACATCATATTTTGATATTTCCTATAATAACGGCAAACATTGAAATATAAATTGAAATTGACATATGAAGTGAGTTAGATCGTTTTATTCGCACTTGAATGCTGCGCTGACTATGCAGCAATGAATAAAACACACCTAATGAAACTCTATGGAACAGTGTTGACACTTTTAAATTAACAAATGTGAGAAAAAGTGTGTGCTTAGTTTTTGCACGAACTGTCACTTTGTGTTCTGCCATGGCAGTAACCAGACAAATATTACGGGAGGGGTTACTTAACATTTTTTAAATACGTTTTAACTTTTGAGTTCATAATCGATTAATATTAATTAAGTAGGTATCAGAAAGAATGACGAAACTAAAATCATAAAATAGGAAGTAAGTAAATAAAACAATTAAATAATTAGTGCCGATTTGAATTTATCGATGAATTTATATCTATTCTAATACTGATATGTTTCTTCAAGGAAAGACACAGAAAGGCTGATGGTGAAGAGATTTTGATGGGAAGAGTACGAAATGTCGACTGGACAAATATAAATTTCATCGACTAAAGTTTATCCAAAATAGAGTTAAATAAAACAAGAATGCTCTCTTTTAATATGTTAACTAAATTTTATTATTAATTCAATTTTATAAATTAAAAAAAGGGGAGCGTATCGATTCTTTAAATGCTAAAGAAACTTTGCATACACCCAACCTCGCACCTACCCCAAATCCTAAAATGTGCCCAAGCAGGGTGGTTGCAGGGGGGCATCATGCCCCCCTTACATAATTCACTGCTTACACGTCGTAATAAGGGGATTATAAAAAACGGGATTATAAGAGACGGGATTTTAAAAAGTGGGATTTTAAAAAGCGGGATAACGTACCCATCCCAAAAAAAGGTTTCTTTCATAATGTTGTTATTTATACAAAAAATAAACACAACGATGATCGACAGTGGCGGCGCCGCATGCATGTGAGCATCATTCACTTTGCCACTGACGACATTTTTCGAGCTGACATTTTTAATACTTTTTGAAAGTCGACATTTTGATCAGTCGACATTTTTATCAATTGACTTTTTGAAAATCGACATTTTGACGATCGATTTTTTCAAATCGACATTTTAAAAATCGGTAAATCGTACCCATTACGATTTTGATGTATTGAAACGATGTAAAATTGATAAATATCTCGAAAACAATAATTTTTTTAAATTTCAGAGGAAGAAATTTTTGCACTGTTCTTTGTAAAAGAAATTAAACCACCCAGTGCAACAACCAGATAACTCCACTTTTTTGCGAAATATGTTTTTTAATGCAGAAATACAAAAAAAAAATCCTGCGTCGTTCGGTGTGCAAAAAAAGATTTCTAAGTTCGCTCTTGGATACGGAAATTCAATTTTGCAATTATCACTGTTTGCAAAATTTTTCTTATTTCTTATTTTTGAGATAGTCACCCATATTCCACAAGTCGTATTTAGTCTCGTACTCGTAGTCGAACTCGAACTCGTTTCGTATCAAAATCGTTATTCTTCAAGTTGTATACGTTGCGTACTAGAAGCTTAAAAAAACAACGTAATATATTGTCGCCCGTAGGTAATTGTCAAAAGCAATAAATTTGAATTGAAAAGTCATTTGTTGTTTTTTTCGAATAAATTATTTTATTTATAATAAAATTCTGATGAGCTCCATTGATTTGAAGTAGCTCTTCTTCTTTTTTATTTGTTTTTTCTTTTTGTTTTTTGTTTGTACGAGTGGTGTTACTGGCTTGTGAATCCTCGTTATATTCTTGAACTATGTCAGTTTCATCTTCAGCATTTATCGGACCTTGGGGATTAACAATTTAAATTTAAAATGTTAGCAATGCACTCCTCAAATTTGCTCTAGCATATGGTTGTAATTTTACCATCCCTGTGCCTTTAAATTGCTGCTTATGCAGTTTCTGTTTTAACTAAATACTTTTGATGATTGCAGACCTAAAGAGACATGTATTACAAGCTGGACCATTTCGGATGGGTGGCCCAAGGCTATTTAGTTTTATCGAAAGGTCCGCCCTGGTTAATATTTGCCTTGAGTTTTCCACTCTTCCATGGCCCCTTGCTACCTCCAAATTTTCTTCCAATGCACAAACCAATGCTTCAAATTGAGAACGATTAATGAATGCGTTAATAACGTTGAGTTCAAATAAATAAACCAATAAAAAATGTACTTTAAAAAATTTGGTCTTGCAACAGCTCGAAGTGAACCAGGACCTATAGTGACTTAAAATTCTCAACCATTCCTGTGTGCATGTTACCAGGAACGGAGGGGTCCTTCAATTTTCTGCCGATTCCGAACGGCTTATGTGCAGATATGTACTCTTAGAGGATTTGTCAATTTCTTGCAAGAGGCAGTACACTCCTGAAAAACTTTTTGCTGCGGCTGAGAATCGAACTTCAGACTTGCCGCATGACAGTTCAACCCACTAACCATTGCGCCAAGAGCAACCAATGTACTTACATTAGCTTTTTGTCCATTTTTATAAAAAAAAACAAGTCTCGTTCAGAAAATTGAACACGAGTAATAAAGTACACAAATACGACTTCAAGTAAATCGAATACGAGATTCGGAATAACGATAAAATATGAATAGTCGTATGCGATGTTTTGCGTTTCCCGATATTAGTAAAAGTTAAGTCGAATGTACGACTCTTGGAATACCAACATACGACTATAGTAGAATACGAATCATAAATACGAGTTTCAGAATATGAGTTAGAGTTATTTTTAATTTTCTCAACATTTCTAAAAGTGGAGTTATCCGGATGTTGCACTGGGTGCTTCAATTGTGAGTTTAATTGCAGGTAATATTCTCTACACCATCACCACTGCTGCTGGAAAGTAATTGATACGTTATTATGATATTGAACAAAAACATGACAAATCTCAAACTCAATCCGTGAATGTGAAGAAGTTTTCCTTAAAATATTTTACTCAAACGAGAAAAAAGAAAATTTTTTCGAGAAGCCTAATGTTTTATAAAAAGGTTAATCTTTTGACCGTTTGACTCCACAAATTGAAAAAAGTGCTTTAAATAAGAGTATTTTTTGTATATGCTAATAAGTTTGATTGTACTGGATTATTAGCACAATTAGTAGATTCAATGTGCACCTACATTCTCAACAATCACTTTAAATTCCGAAAGCATGTTATGTCTAAGAAGGTAAATAAATGAATTTCCGACAAAATTCTGGTTGTCAAACTTCTCTGATTCCTCCTTGCTTACAGTCTTGTGTTAACCTACAGTTCTAAGGAAATAGCTTTAGCATGACGTTTAAAATTAAAACACAGATATCAAACTGCTTTAATTAAAATTAAGGCACGAGTACGATAACTTGGTCGCCAAGATTTGATGACGGATTTTTGTAGAGGGGTCGAAAATAAGCACTTTTTACTATGGAAGGGGGGGGTCTATCTCCCCCCGTTTAGGAGGTAGGGGCACTTTTAGAAAAAATGGTTTAAATTGAAAAAAAAAATATTAAAAAACAACGGCAACACCTACAATAAAGTGCTATACTGCGTTTGAAAGCCAGAAGATTGTTCTATAATCCTGCATTTAAACTAAATTACTCATATCAATAGTTTTTGAGAAATTCGCATTTAAAGTCCAAATTTTGATAAAAAAACATGAAAAAAAAAGTTTAGACCAATTGTTTTCAAAATTGTGAAATTAAATTGTAAATTAGCTTACATGTGTTTTATGTATCTATCAGTTCTTAATCGAACACAAAAAACCGCATGGTTCTATGTCTTCTGGTTTTTGAGAAAATCGAAAATAACTAAAACTACTTTTCTACAAAATGTTTGATATTTTTTGCTTCCTTACATAAATAAATCAGTGCTAGCTTCTAACATTACAATATATAAACAGTAAAGTATGTATGGGGGGGCATGCTGCCCCCCTGCAACCCCCCTGCTTGGGCACACTATAGGATTTGGGGTAGGTGCGAGGTTGGGTGCATGCAAAGTTTCTTTTGCATTCACAGAATCTGTATTTAAAAAAATTCAAATTTATTCTATTTATCCAATGTCCACTAAATACATATAAAATACAATAAACGATCTTGAAAACCAAAACAAACTTCTGACCATGTTCACCAATACATGGCACTATTTTTCTATCGAAAATACTGCCTAGAAAGGAAATATAAGGACGACTGGGGTTCGCAAATAATAGAGTTTTTATCAGATGTAAAAAAAGTTTACCCTTGTTATACCGATGGTGATATATGTGAGGGTTTACAGTTAAAAGACATCGATCCTCCCACCCTTCAGAGCGAAAATTTAGAAAGTGTTTTACCGCCAAAACATCCTCGGCTTCCCACCATAAAAGAGTAACTCAACGAACTCGACAGTTATAGTACGGACGATATGGCTTTATTGACGAGACTTACACACCTTTTTAATACATTTTGACCATTTTTAACTAACTATGACTGACTAACTCCTGACTAACTGACAAAATAACTGACCCAGATGCAATTCTACCTCCTCATGGTGCATTCTGGGTAACGCTAAATGAATTGCGGTACTAAACTAACAAAGATTCATTATGTTTATTAACATTAATCCTTAAGATGGAATCACCGTCACCACCAAAAATCAAAAAAAGTAGTTTTGGTAATTTTCGATTTTCTCAAAAACTAGAAGACATAGAACCATGCGGTTTTTTGTGTTCGATTAAGAACTGATAGATACATGAAACACATATCAGCTAATTTACAATTTCATTTCACAATTTTGAAAACAACCGGTCTAACATTTTTTTTCACGTTTTTTTTATCAAAATTTGGACTTTAAATGCGAATTTCTCAAAAACTATTGATATGAGTAATAAAATTTAAATGCAGGATTATAGAACAATCTTCTGGCTTTCAAACGCAGTACAGCACTTTATTGTAAGTGTTGCCGTTGTTTTTTAATATTTTTTTTTTCAATTTAAACCATTTTTTCTAAAAGTGCCCCTACCTCCTAAACGGGGGGAGTTAGACCCCCCCTCCCATAGTAAAAAGTGCTTGTTTTTGACCCCCCTACAAAAATCCGTTATCAAATCTTGGCGGCCAAGTTATCGTACTCTCCCCAAAATTAAGTATTAGGAAGTTGGAAATTGTACGCCTTTGGTTTTTGTATCAAAAATCAGAATCTCGAAATCCCATTAGTCTATGTTGTCTATCGATTTGAGGGTAACTTCTTTTAAATCTTAAATATTTGAACCTGGACCGATTTGTCAAGTATTAACTCCTGATAAACTTTTGAACCGTAACATTCCAACATTTTCACTTATACAATTTCAAAGAGCAAAGATTTCAGTATTGAAATCAATGTTTTTGATGCCGTTCCAAATCTTTCCTATCAACACTTTGATACAAAATTGTATTTGCCTCTTTGCAACACTACGGTCCTTTAAATCCGACTCCATAAAACCAAAACCCCAAATTTGTTTTTCACCAACAAAAAACGAACACTTAATTTTACTTTTTAAGTCTTCAGCACACCTTTCTTATCCGAATCATAGCACACAAAAACAAAAATACCGTACCCCATAAAATTCTATATAGTACAGGACTGATGGTAACCCCTTGCCTCTTGTTATTATTAATGCCCACCTAATCCGGTGCTGAAAAGGGCAAAACTTTATGATGAATACGTCAAACGAGGAAAAAATATATTTGATGTGAACTTGACATACAGCAGAAGAAAAACACACAGGGAAGAGACTTTAGGAGACTTAAAGCACAAAAGTGCGCTCAAGGATGAGACTTCTATGAAGAAAGTATTCCAAACGTAATATTATGTTCTTTTCTCCCCCACACAACGCTCCCATGACGACTAGCAAAAATGTATATTTATACACCTATACCGCATACACTTTATAGAGCGACAGATCTAGAGCTCTTCATATATGAGTAGAGGGAAAAGACAATTTCGGGATCCCCAAACTTATCACGGCCTCATTTCCCATCAGAACATTATACAGTACGCTAGAGAGACTCATATATTATGGGAGAACAAGTGTACGGTCCTCCTCAGACCTCGTACACCCTTCATTCGAAGTTGCTTTATGTTTTTGTATGAATCTCCTATATAGACACCCAACCAAACTCCTACACGATTCAAAGGGAACATCTGATGCCGTCCCGTTCGTCGCTGCTGCCGCCACCCGCCACCCGTCACCGCACCGCTACCACTCGAACACCATGGTGACGCTAAAGGTATATTATTCCCACAAACTCTATACAGCTTCCAGGAGAAGCTACAGCTTCAACTACAGCTTTTGCTGCTACTATTGCTTCTGCTGCTGCTGTTGTTGATGATGATGTTCGGATCGTGGATTTCCCTTGGGACCTCTGTACATGAAAACGGCACCGAGAACTGTACACCCATGTGCCATAATCATCGCACACTGGAATATTTCGTGTAATGTATGAGTATGGGACTACATGGACACATCAAACTTTATTTGGGGCATACGGCGCCCCATAGTAAATGCCGTTGTTCGTAACTGTGTGTGGATGTAGCCATGTTGGAACTTATTGGCTGCCCCGAGTGTTTGTGCCTGCTTTGTGTTTCTGCTACGATGTCTCTTCCAAAAAGGATACAACCCCGGTCTCCATGCCTCCATAGACTATGGAGACATTCAGAGTATTACGTGTTGAAGCACACGCATGTATCTGGAGCTCCCACTCGGATTTCCATAATAATGCTGCTGTCGGTGTTGCTTCTTTGGTCGTTTTATCTCACTCTATCAATGCAAAATATGAGCCTCAAAATTATTATCCTAAACCTACCATCGTCGTTGTTCGTTGATCTTTAGGGATTTGAGGCTTTGCCGTTTAAGAACTTCAAGGATATACATAGGTACTCTTGGTTGGTTGTTATGGTCACACAAATTCCGGAGGGCTTGACTGCGCCATAAATGCTAATATCTAATGAACTCACCACAATTATTGTCTTCTCCAGTACCGCCGCCACCCCCATCGTCACTATCAATGTCAGATAGAATTTCCTCTTTCGGATCAATTGCAAGGAGTCCTTCGTTGACGGCTGATTCATCTTGGTTGTCATCACCGACTGCAAAAAGAAAAATATCATAATAATTTTTAGAATAGACGGATTCTTAAAAAAAAAAAAAACTCAAACTTCAAATCAGTCCACCATCTAAAACAACATGACATAATGTTGCATGACACATACGTTAATAGATATGAAGCTTCCCCTGGGACCTGGACTAAGTTCGGACGAAAGCAGATGTGCTGTTTATCTCTCTAAACTTTTCTACAAGTTTTGTGTCCGCATTTTTTGTTAGGGTTTCCCCAAGGAAATGCAAGTGACATACGAAATGATAGAATGAATACTTTCTTTCCTTTAGTTAATGTTAATCAAACTCTCATACGTATGTATATACGTTATGTCTACTAATTTTAAGAGGATTTATATGAAAATAATAACTAATTCAGGAACAACGGTAGATTTGTTATATCGTAAGTATACTTATTAGGTATGTAGGCCTACTACTCCTGTCTCGTGCATCGTTTTAGATACTCAGGTATTACAAGAGGTGGTTTATCTCGTTTTCACTTTGTTTTGGACCTATAAGGGTATTTATTAATTTCGGTCTCGTTTTGTTAACTTGGTTACTACTTGACATTTAGTAATTTTTAACGTGATCGTCAAAAGTTTGCTTCACCTAACTCAGTCACCATCGTTTTGTCTGTCGATTATTTCAAAATGCTATTTGAGAACGTTTGGTATCTTTCAGAAATTCTCAAACTGTAGTGGAAATGTTATATTTACTGTGCCATAAACGCTTAATTTTTCGGTTTCAAGGTAGGTGTTGTGCATAACCGGTTATAACAGTTCCGAACGAATAACCGGTCAGTGGTGACAGTTGTCGATATATCGTCCATCACTAATGTACTTCTCATTTGAAGTATTGCCTCCGATTAATTCTAAATTATACATTGCTTAGTGTAACTGTCAAACTATGCCCTTTTGTATTATATTCTGCAAGCACTATTGTAGTTGATGAGTAATTTTTAATTAAGTTGGTTTCAGTTCAAATTATAACAATGTTTTTTTATATTACGACGTTTCAAAAGCACATCACATCAGCAGCTCGAGTATCTCGTTTAATTATGTACATACATATGTATTACATTTTAAGTTCATCAAGATGGCGGCTAGGTCAGAAAATCAGACCTAAAAAAGTCTGCTTCGACTTTTTGTTGCAGGTGCAATTCTATAATATTTGGAGTTGACATACTGTCACTGTGTAAATCAAATATGCCAGTTTTCATCGATATACCCAAATGTTAATCGTTTTTTTTTTTTTTGCCCGAAATCGAAAATATGGAGAATATGGAAGACACGTGGTTTCACCAAACAAGGTGCCACATCTCACAAAAAATTACAAAATGCGTTTGAAAATTGTTTTGAACAATCTAAGCGTTCGCGGTCTTCCAAAATAAAGATATTTCTCGCAGTTGTTATACGCTACTCAAAATGCCTACACGTGTAAGTTGTAAAAATCTGGTTGTAGATGTCATTAAAGACGTTGCAGGGCATTGAAAAAACGTGAAGCTTATCCGATCAAAGCGAACCAAATGAGGCCACATTGTCTTTAGGTTACAAGAGGGGTGATGATGGCAACTCAGCGCATATCAACTTTTTCAAAACTGTGATAAATCAATTGTAAAATTGCTATCTTTAGTCGTGTTTTAGTGAAACTTGTAAACAGTGAAAGCAAAAAAGTAAATGAATCGCTTATGCTCACTATTTTATTCACACTTGTTTTAAATTTTCATATTTTTATCCTCAATGAAATTCAGCGCCATCTACACTCTCAAAATCTCAACAATTTTAATTCACTTTATGTTCACTCTCATTTCTGATATAAATTATATTCACTTGCAGTTTTGTCGTTGTTTGTGTGATAATATTTGCTTATCTGGCTATTTACTCTTTCAAAAAAACAAGGCTAATGTCCCGTTAATTACAAAATACCCTCCCAAAAGTCACTACGTAATCTGTTTCCCTTTCCAAAAAGATTTAAAAAATATTATAGGTTAAAAATAAGTTGCAAAGGGAAAGATTAGTACGCATAAAAAACAAAATGCAAGACTGGGTCGCACAAATTTGCTCCTATGTAACAGACTAGGAATTTTAAAAACGAATGTTGTTAGAGAAAACTGTTCATAAGGATAAAATTAATGCTATGTAAACATGAATTTACTCGTATGCAAGAACAAAAAATTGTAAGTCGTTGTAGTGGTTTCTTAAAAAAAATAAGCTTTTATCTACAAAAATTTTAAAAGATTTTTAAGAAAAAAATTTGGTACGCCAACCTAAAATTTTTATTATGGTTCCAATAAAAATTAAATTTCCAAGAAAATATTGAGCCGTTTTTAAAATATCGAATTTTCGAATTTTTTGAAATGCAATGTTTTTTAAACTTTTTAGAAACATCTCTATAAAAAAAATTGATTAAAATCTGTTATGTCGATAATGAGTAATTCAAAATTTGACAAAATGGTTCTATCGTAGGTACAAGCTGTAATATCTTAATTTCAATTTTTTTTATTAAATTAAAGATCGTACAAATTAATTGAAAGAACAAAATTTTTATCAAAATTCTAGGCGCCGTTTTCGAGAAAAGAACGATTTTTGAAAACCATTTTTTAACATTTGTGTGGTGGGTACCTTAATTTTTAGGTAAAATTATTTTTTTTTCTCACATCTTGTAGATTATATTGAGAAACTATTTTTTATCAAGTTTAAAAAAACCTAGCTTAGGGTTTTCGAAATATTGAGTTTTGAAAAAAAAAATTGAATTTTTTTTTTAAATCCAAAAAATTTTTTTTTTGAAAATTTGAATACACAATTCTATTCTAGCTTTTGGGGAGCTTTAGCAAAAAAAAAATGATCAAAATCGGTTGTACCGTTTTTGAGAAAATCGAATACAAAAAAAAAGGTTCTTTGGGAGGTACCCTCAATAACCATTTTTCGGAATTTTTTTTCAACCATTACCTAGTTTTAACTAAATAATTTTTTGTTTGTATTTTTATTTTTTAAATCTGTCGAACAGTTTTTGAGAAAAGAAAATATTTCTAAAATTTCGAAAAAAAAATCGTATGGTAGGTACCTACCGTTATTTTATGTTTTTAAAAAAGAAACGTGTGGTGGGAAAAAAAATAAAAATGATATCTTCCAAGTTTGAAAAAACCGAGTCGTTTAGGCTGTAGTCGAACCGACAGACAGACAGAATTGCGAGACCCACTTTTTTAGTCGCTATCATCGTAATGTCAACTTTGATCAAAATCTTGAATTCGATTTTTTTTACGAATGCATAACTCGCCTTATATAGTACCTATAAGCTGCAAGTAAAAATCAGTGCTCGTGGAAAACTAAAAATGACCATGCCTTATGACTAACACCTCTCAAGCACTCCTGGTGGCAGTGGCTAAAAATCAATCTACGTGACACTCTTTCGCACTAACCATTACACCCTGGGGTACTCATTTTTGGAGACAGATTATTTCGTGAAAAACTCGAAATTCTGAACTAATTTCGCAATTCCGATATCGAATTCGAATTCAGGACAACGACTTAATGGATAAAACCACAAAGTTTTATATGTTTTAATTTTGTTGTCGTTCAAAGAAAGACATGGGTTATATATTGTTAAAACGTGTGTTAATAATATCAACATTAGAACAAAAAATTTGTATAACAAATCGACAAAACTGTATTCTAGTGGGGTCTTTTTTGATTCTATGAAAAAAAAAATAATTTTTTTTATTGTTCTGCATTACAGTATAACCAACTGACAAAAGATTTCATTATCGGGTATCCCGAGAAGAATTTTTTTTTTGAACAAAATATTTTATGCCCCCGGAAATGTTTTTAAGGCCATGAAGACCATCGGAAATAAATATGACCCAGAAAAAAATTCCACTGAAATTTCACTCAATTTCCCCTCGAAAATACTCGTATTAATTCCCGACACCAATAAATTCCTAGGGAAAGATAATTGACGTTCAGAATTTTCGTTAGCCCCAAATGTTTTTGTTTTGCACGGAAATAATTAAAAAAATAAATTATATCTTCTTCTTTTTCTAATTCATAAAGATAAATATATATTTCTATCAATTTCTTGGAATCTATTGAGCATGACTTTCAAGGAACATAGAAAGGTGATTATCCGAAAAACAAAAGTAATTTCTGCTTGCGAATATAAATAGGATTTATTCCATTAATTTTGTTCACAAAACCGGAGTTAACCCTCAGGATATATACTCGTACATATAAACCTTTGAAAAATTTTAAACCTTGTTTTAACTGTCCAAACATTAATAGTATGCATAAGCAAACTTCACGAAACGGGGTATCAACTATGAAGATTCCCTGCAAGAAATTTTCGTGCAGTGTAAATGTTGACACCTATTCAATTTGACAAATTCCCTTGTTAAATTAACTAAGTACACTTGTAGAATTTCCAAAAATTTACAGGGTTTCAATTTGATATTGAGTTTTGCAAAAAAGATTAACAAACTTTGACAGGTGATTGCAGCCATGATGTTGAAGTTACACCTGCCAAATTGATTGTTAGTTATTAAGTCGTTAAATCGACAAATTGTCGAATTTCACAATCACAATCCACACGAAATCCATCAAATTACAATGTATCCAGAGAATGTCACTGTTTGGTGTGGATTTTGGGCTGGTGGTATCATCGGTACTTCTTTTTTCAGAACGACGTTGGCCAGACCATCACCATCAATGGCCAGCGCTATCGGTGATAACCAATTTCTTTTTTCCCGAATTGTATGATATTGACACCGAAGATATGACAGAATTTTTTATGGAGACAGTGAACGACAACAAACATACAAAAACTTTTGGGAAGATCAAATGGTATAATCTGGATAAGGAAAAAGGCGAAGCTTTTGTTTCCAATATGCAAAACGTTCTGTATAACAACACCCATATAGTTCGAAATGAAGAGAGTACAGCACAAAGTATGTGGGATCTCCTACAGAGAACTTGCAAAGAAAAAGCCAAGTTAGGGGTTTCAAAAGGACACAACCAACAAGGCAAAGAAACATGGTGGTGGAATGATGAAGCTAAATCAGTAATAAGTAAAAAGAAAATGGCTTTCAAGGCTTGGTCGAAGTGCCCCTCTAATGATACAGAGCAAAAGTCACGCCTCGAAGTGGAATATAGAAACTGCAAGAAAGAAGCGAAGAAGAAGTGCGCCCAAATTCAAGCAAAGAATACAGAAAACCTGTATCGGGAGCTGAATGAAATTTCTACCCCGACAGCTGGTGCTATTCAAGAGCTACGGCAAAACACGAATAAGGGCGCAACTATCTTCAAAATAGCCGCTCAAAGAAGAAGAAATGCCCAGGAGATTTGTTCGCCAAAGTTCATTAACAATGCTCAAGGCCAACTACTTGTGGAAGACAACGAAATTCTTCACAGGTGGCGACAGTATTGTGACTTAGGCTATCTGATGACCAGTGCGGGTTTGTCGGGGGTAAGTCAACCACGGATGCAATCCAGAGTATAAGAATAATTATGGAAAAACATCGGGATTCTTTGGAGGATTTGCATGTCGTATTGGTTGATTTTGAAAAAGCATTCGATCGGCAACCACGAGATCTAATATGGGTGGCCCTCAGGCAACGAGGAGTTCCAGAAACCTATGTGCGGATAATTATGGACATGTATGATGGAGCAGTTACTAAAGTAAAATGCGCAGCTGGAGTCACCGAAGAATTCGAAATCACAGTAGGTGTACACCAGGGAAGTGTCTTGAGTCCCCTGCTCTTTATTACAGTTCTTGATTACCTGCTTGAAGGCAAAGTTACGGATCCAAAAGTACATCAGTTATTCTTTGATGACGATGGAGCCATCATAAGTGAAGACCCGATATCCCTACAACGAGCACTTGCGTATGGGTGGATGTTCTAGAAGGAAGTGGGTACCGCATAAGCGCGAAAAAGACAGAATACCTATGCTGCTTATTTTCTGATCCACACAGGCCTATTCCAGACATTTATTTGAATGGAGTAGTGCTTCCCAAGTGTGAAAAGTTTAAATATCTGGGGTCTATGATAAATAACGAAGCTACTTGTGATGACGATATCAATCATCGCGTAAGCGTAGGGTGGATGAAGTGGCGGGAAAATTCTGCTATCTTCTGTGACCGAAAAATGCCCCCTAAGCTGAAAGGAACGCTCTACACTTCAGTTGTGCGTCCAGCACTCACATACGGTTCACAATGTTGGACAATGTACAAAAAGTATGAGAGTAAGCTAACGGCAGCTGAGATGAAGATGCTTCGTATGACAGCAGGAGTTACAAAGCTTGATCGAATTAGAAGTACGAAGATCCGAGGAAGCCTTCATGTTAAGAATACCATTTCCCAAAAAATTGAACACGACCGACTCAGTTGGTATTGCCATGTTCAAAGGAGAGATCCTGAGAACCCCGTCAAAAAGGCAATATCATACAACGTTCCAATTCGGAATAAAAAGAAAGGTAGGCCTAAACACTCCTGGTACAAACAAATGCAAAAACACCAGCATTCAGTTGGCCTCAGAAATGGAACAATACAAAACCGGGAGGCTTGCCGCCGATTTCTGAGGTCAACCCGGCGAACCCCACAGGCGGATCACTAGTGTGAAGCAGATACGTGGGAGAGTTATGATCCCCTCGACATCGAGATCATAACAGCGCCGAAGCAAAGGAAGAAGAAGAAGACACCGAAGATATGTAGCTTCAACAGGACGGCGCTAGGTGCCCGTGCAACAACGGACATTTTGCACGAAAGAGTTCCGAAAAAGGTTAGCAAGCGGAGGCGATGTAAATTGGCTACCGAGATCTTGGGATTTGGCCCCGTTAGGCCATCCAGTGAATCCAGCCTTTTAAATAAACAAAAAAATTCAATGATATCTTACTTACAATTTGTTTTATTCATGTTCAAAGATAGGAAAGCTCAAAATTAAAACCTTTAAAAAAAAGTGGGAAGTGAAGTCGGCGAAATTACTCAAGCAAACTGTAAACATTTCAGAAATCGGTCTAATAGTATTTGAGTTAGCATTATTAAAAAATAAAAAATATTATGCGTCAGTAATTTTTTTTATGAATGCCAAAAATATCAATCGTATGTAAAACATTTTCATGACCAAAGTTGTGGAAAATAACATTTTAAATATTTTGTTTTTCCCATGTTGAGTCTTAAGTTGAAAATGAGCGAATTATTTAATAGAAACCATATTCCCGAAATTTAAGATGGCGCCCAACGCAAAAAGGCTTTTATTTAAACTTCTTTCAGCGCCAGACAGCGACCTAACTTTACACCGTCATGTCAGCGTAAGATCACACGCAGAATCTTCTCAGTCGGTGCTATTATAAATAGCAAAGACCTGTCTCGAACAACTTAACTGACCCTTTCAGGCACCTCAGTCCTGTTGTATAGTGGAAAGAGATGGATTTTGAAACTTTATGTTCTTTTGAGATAGAGGGTAATTTTTGAGTCCTCATCTCAAACGCTGGGATTGATGCAATGAGATATATAAAGGCTTTTTCAACAGGGACGTTACAAAAGTAGAGCCGCAGGGACAGCAAACTACGCCATATTTCTTGCCACTCTTTTGACATTTCTCTTCAGTAAGGTTTGCCATTTCATGATGGAAAGATATACGAGCCAACAACTAGTCGAAATTATTACAATTTACTACCGAAATTCGGAGTCAGTGGCCTCAACGTTAAGAGCGCTACGTCCAATTTATGGTCGTCATAATCGTCCTAGCAGATCAACAATTGAGCGTCTAGTGGAAAAATTTGAATCCACAGGCACAGTACAAAATTTTCCCGTGCCAGTGAGACAAAGAAGTGTCCGTAGTGTCGAGAATATTGCTGCCGCTGAGGCTTCAGTTGCAGAAAGCCCAAATGTGTCTCTCACACGTCGTTCTCAAGCGTTGGGCATCTCTGTGACGTCGTTGTGGCGAATTTTGCGAAAAGATCTTGGCCTACATCCTTACAAGATTAAATTGACGCAAGAACTGAAGCCGCTTGACCACCAAAAGCGGCGTATGTTCGTGAATTGGGCTGAGCAACAACTTGAAAATGATTCGGGTTTTCATCGAAAAATCATCTTCAGCGATGAGGCTCATTTCTGGCTGAACGGCTTCGTCAATAAACAAAATATGCCGTATTGGTCAGGCAGCAATCCACACGTACTCCATGAGTCATCAAAAAATTACGGTTTGGTGTGGTTTATGTGCCGGCGCGGCGTCATTGGGCCGTACTTCTTCCGTGATGATCAAAAGACCGGCACGTTACTGTGAATGGGGATCGCTACCGTTTAATGATAACCGAATAGTTTTGGCCCCAATTGGATGATATGGACTTGGAGGACATGTGGTTCCAACAGGACGGCGCGATTTGATGCCGTTAGACAATTTCCTGTGTGGCTACGTCAAGTCTATGGTCTATGCCAACAAGCCAGCGACGATTGATGAACTTCGTACAAATATCGAACGTGAAATTGCAGCAGTATCGGGCGATTTATGCTTAAAAACCGTCCAAAATTGGGTTCAGCGTCTGGACTTCTGCAAGCGTGTCCGTGGTGGCTATGCAAAAGAAATCGAGTTCCATACATAATGGCATCGAACGTACTTTCACAGGAATAAAGAATTTCATTGATGTCCAAAACCGTTTTTGTTTTATTTAAAAAAAAACTTTTGTAGCGCTCTAATTGAAAAACCCGATACAATATACATATACGACAAGGAAAGATAGAAGGCTAAGGCACTGAAGGTTCATGTAGAGCCGAGGCACACCAAGGCTTTCGGAAAAATGTCCAAAGGGCTCTAGATCTGATATGTTGCATTTAAAATTCATTCGATTAGAAGACCTTGATTGTGTTATGCGCCAGTAAACATAAACTAATCCTAACTTTTTTCAAATTGGGATTAGTTCATATGACCATATTCCCAATAGTGGCAATAAATATATTAACAATGAGCTTTTTAATTCACGAAACTGGCGGGCTTTGGAATTATAAAGAAAAATTGTAATTCACACACTGATGTTGTAGGATATTTCTATGACTGGTGACTACAAGTTCTTAGGTTAAGGACCATAATAATTTTGGATATTAAAATCAAAGATAAAATAGTTAAATAGATATACCTACGACAGCTAACATCATTTTTCAACAAGAAGTTTTGGCTTCATCCCATTATATCTTCATTCTCAAGAATACAATTGGTTGGAGCCAACGAATGATGGCTGACTTGTGTTAATTGTTTGAGTGTATCTTGATCTATTTCAACATCATATATGCTAGGTAAATACCTGTAGCATTGGCACGAATTTGTTCGAACTGAGACGTATTCGTAAAGTGACACCTGAGTGCGATATTAATAGAATTATAGAAGGTGTCTGTGGCTAAAAAAGACCCCATGATCATGTCGAAAACTGTAAACTTACATTTGTTTAATTTTTTTTAAATTGTCATCTCTTTCAAATCCAATTTTGTGTGTGTCAAAAAGATCAAAATATCTTCATAATCATAAATCTATATAAACGGCCTTGGATAAATAACGTTAAAAATTATTTAGATAACATAAAGAAGGCACTGGTATCTACTATTACTATTCGGTTATTCTACTGAAAAGCAATTCATTATATTTCATACGTAACACCATCGCAGGTGGTATATAGGTATGTTTTGCCAAATCCTTAAAAAACATTTCATTTGCATGTATTGTTTGTATATTCCTGGTTTTATTTTTTAAAGTTCCTAAAACCCACAAAACACTTTTGTTGTATCTAGAAAACCCATTGAAAACATCTAAATAGACCCAAGGCGCAAATAAAATCAATGACCCAAACGTGTACCTGCAACTATAGCATCCATATCGAAACATATATCAAGTTATAAATAAAGGTAGGAATATCTATCTACAGGACTCCCTTTTCACATTATTTCTCAGCATAAATAAGAAGATTGTTCACTTTAAATATAATTTTTGTCGTTTTTTATTAGAGAGTTAATAACTTGTCCAATTCAAAACAACAACAGAAAAAAAAAACAAAGACTTTTATTCACTAGTGTGCCATAAAAACAAAAACGACACACCTCCCCTACCCCCTCGCTATCCCCATCACACATATATCAAAGATACTAAAATTCCAATTAAATTGAATATTTCATATGCAGTTATCATCGTCAAAGCCAAAAACGCGCGCGAGTGTCATAATGGAATAGGAAAAGGTAAAGGTATCCTCTTTTGTTTAATAACCAAAAACCAAACACCTCAAAACAACCGCATCCATCTAACAGAACAAAACGGTACCCAAAACGCAAAACGCAAAACAAAACAAAACAACAGAAAATAGCAACTCATACATTCAAAACGTAAGGACACATTAAAATCACACCTGGAGGATTTAAAATCGTTATCCTTTTGGTATATCGCAACAGCCGAATAACACACTCGACCGCCACCAACTTCAACATAACCCCAAAAAACAAGAAAATGACTGGCCGGCTATACCCCAATGCCACATTTCAAGGAAAGACCAACCGCACTGATATGAAGACTTTTTGGATAAATAGAGGATGAGTGGGGTTGAAACGGGAGAAGACGAGGGGCTCGGGCTATACAAATCGCATAAAAATGGTTTACGGAATCATACCTATAGCTACAAACCAAGCGACGACCGACGACGACGACGAGGACGAGGAAGGGCGAAAGCCATAAAAAGGACAACCACTTCACTATGGATGGTGCTCCATAACCTCCACCCACATACAACATACATCCTCCACATTCGCTACCCCCCCCCCCCACCCAACAAACAAAAATAAATTTAGTTGGAACTCGGTGTGTGATGTCCTGTTGGTACAACTCTCCTCTATTATACGTGTGAATCGTGCGAGGAGGGTAACATTCAGTTTATAAGCGCCCATATGTATGCAAGCGATTTTCATTTTTGTTTAAAGCCCCCCCGGGTGCATTTCGCACTCAGTCAGCTCTTCAGGATGTTTGAAGGTGGTGCCATATCCTTTCCATTGAAGAAGATGATAATACAGAAGGCGGCTACGACGACCACGACGACGACGACGACGGTGAATTCCATGCTCCATGAGCGATATATTATTTTTCAAAAAATACATAAAAAAAAACCTAGCTGACTGCTTATACAATACATCACACGGAGGGTAAGCAAAGAAATGTTCCCTGGCCACACCGAAAATAATGAAAACGTCCTCAACGGTATAGTTAGTAACAAAGTCATAAATATCCAATAGAAGCGGTCTTCTTCATCGCCGCTGATACTGTACGAACAAGTGTAGAGTTTGGTTCCTTAAAATGTTATGTTAGGCAGATCAGAAAAACTTGAACTTCCTCAAACCACAACTCAACTCTAATCCAAATTATAAGATTATCCGATTAAATATGGGCTCGGATGCACCCCGTTATTGTGTCCTTCTGTTGCACCTTAGTCTAGGTCCAAACCGGGGATGTAACAAAAAAAAAAAAAAAATAGGTGAAAAAAGCAAATTCAAAAAATTAGAAAGGATTTCCCAAACGAATTGTCCTTGTCGAGGCAAGCTCCAAGTGTCATTAGTATTTGCATACATACAGTCAACAGGATAGACCGACAGATACTACGTGCGTTGTTGTGTAGAAGTGTAGGTAAGTATGTACGTGGGGAGTAGGTGGTAGGTTCTGTTCTTGGCTGTGTTCTGTGCGCTGGTGTCCTGTCCCCTCTCTTATAAGCACCAGGGACGTCGACGTTATTGACGTTGTGTTGTGTACATACGGCATTTGGGTATAGAAAGCTAACAACAACAGCATAGGTACAACAACATTGGAGCAATGTGTTGTGTTGTGTTGGGGCAGCAGCGCAAGGAGTAGGAGCAGGAGCAGAAGCAAAAACAGAAGCACAAGCAGCACAGCAAGCAACCAAACGAAGTAATCCTCAGAGGCAACTCCCACGGGATTGTTAATTCCCACGAGAAATACCAACGATGGGTTTTCTATGTTTCAGGGAAAAACGGTTTGAATGTAATAGTTGTTGCCGGAGAACTGATGGAGCCGAAGCAGGAGGTATTTCGAGGTATAAATGTATACTATATTGTACAAAGTTAGAGCCACCTGGGAGGGGATCAGAGATAGACACGCTCCGAAGGGGATGTGGTGCAATTCGAAATTGGATTAAATATGTATGGTTAGCACCATTGCCGTAATTTTGCCATTCATCAGTGACAAATTTACCTTTTAGGAAAGCTCGTGGTTTGGCCTGCTTTCTCCGGGACATTGTTATTTTATTTTTGTATTTCTATATTTGAACACAGTATACTTTTTAAACACTTCACTGATTCCGATTTGAAAGCGATTTTTATTGACTTATTTTTTTTTTTTTTTAATTTAATTTAATTTAAGCGGCAAAACAGAATTTATAACTATTCACTGTCACTTTCTTTCACGAGACAATTCGAAAGTAAAACTGGACAGCGTTTCCGACAACGTGCTTATCCTTTCAACATCCTTAAGCGAATGTTTTAATGTTTCCAAACATTGTCGCTCTTGCTCGAGAGTCCTGGGGTGTTCTTTTTCTCTTAGCTTCGAAAGCTGACGACGATGAGAAAGAGTGCAAAATGAAGAGCGCATTCATAGACGAATTTCGTCCTTGTTGATAAAATTCGATAGAAAGAAACAAACAAAAAGAGAGAAGGGTGCCGAACTGCCGACTTCAAACTACATACATATAAATATAAACAACGAATATTGAACCAAACTATATGTGCGCTGTCAAGTTTCATAACTCCCAAGGGGCTGGGTCTTTTGTGAGTGCACCTTATAGCAAGAAATACATGCCGTGAATGGCTTTGCTTAGCACCACATAGGTACGAATATATGCATAGGAACCTTCATTCGCGCAAGGGACTTGCTTATGTGTCATCGAATCCCAAAAGGGTGACAAAGTCAGTCGTCGTCATCGTTCTATGTACCTAGGTATGCCCCTATGGGAATGAAAGCTTCTAAGGAAAAGGAATCTATGCAAAAGCATGCATATACTTGCATGTAGGCATATAGATATAGTTCGGTAGGAATTTCTCTGTAAAGGCATGCTGAGTCAGTCTCAGTGGGGTGCATGCCCACGGGGCAGGCAAAGTAATTATAAAGTCAGTCGGTGTTTTTTTTTTTTTTTCTTGAAATTAGGGTGAATTTATTTTGTCGATTTTTCTGCAATAACTCTCACCCATGGGGGGTGGCTATGGCTTACCCCTATATAAGAATATAAGAACGTGAGAAAACATTTGTTGCGTCAATATTATGTCAAGGGACATGATGTTTTTTCTTTTGTTATGATTTGACTGATAAGAGAAAGGAAAAAATAAAAATTATGTGAAGAAAATATCATACGTAAGTCAATCTGACAATGAAGGTTAACCTGTGTTAAGTTTACCTATTGTTAGAATTTATTTTAGAATCAATCCTTTGAAAAGCAGAATCGAAAGCCTATAATTAGAACAAATGTGAGAAAATTTTACCTATTCAAAAAAAAAACAAAATTGTTCTAGAAAGAAGACAAATTCTGAAATCTTAAGGAAGTTTGATGGTTTCTTTCTTATAGCCCTCATCTTGGGATTCGACGGATTTGGTTTGGCATTCCCATTACTGCTGAACTCACCATTACCATTACATACAGATATCGGTTCGAAATGACATTCTTGAAGAACAAACATTTTGCTACCGAATTTTGTGACAAACCGTATTTCAGAGGGTACTAACACCATGTCATGTTTTAATATGTGTACAATGATTTAACATTCATCGCCATCTTCGGATCTTAATAGCAAAGAGCAATCTCTCATCAATCTAATAGGATGCGAGAGACTGAACGTTACTTAAAAAAAACGGTTTAATTCTGTAACAACTAGAGACTAAATTTTCAGCTTTTAACAAACTTAAAAAAAAGAACACTGTCGTAATAGTAAGTGTGTTTTTGGACTGTCACGCCCATGGCCTGGCGATTTGGAAAGTTAGAAGTCCTCGCAATTCCTACCGATAACATTATAACATAAAATCATTAAATCTTAGTTCTACACGAGCTGTGGCATAACACCCAAATTTGTGTAATTATTTTTATTTTTATTAGATCAAATTTATGTAGTACCCCTTGGCATAATGGTTAGTGCGTTGGACTGTCATGCAGAGGAATTGACAAATCCTCTAAGGGCCAATTTATTGAACCTCAATTAAATTTAATTCTATCATTAAGAATGGGAAATTTATTGATTTAAAAAAATATAATTTATTCACCAACTTTTAACGATTTAAATTGACGTTTCCTTGTCCTTCATTTAAATACGTTTTTTACTAAAACGACAAAATACACCTTTTAAGAGGGATTTTGAGAGCTATTAGGATATAACTGAAGTGTTTCTATTTATTCAATCTCATTTAGCTATGACAATCAGATTTTGTTTATTTTGAAGTTTGTGCAAAAATAAATTGTCATTGGTGTTTAATTAAAACGTATTGCAAAATGGATAATAATCTAGAATATTTGTTGGATATGAGTGATGAGGACGACGAAAATTTGCTTGCACCTGAACGAAGGCAGTATAGAATAACCGATAGAATCAACATGAAAAAATGGGATGATGAAGATTTCTTCCAAAGGTTTCGTCTAACCAAGCAAATAGTAGTTAAGGTCCTTGAAATTATTCGACCGGATTTGGAGTACTCTCTTAAAGGTATAGACAATGTTTAAAGTGTGAAATTAAAATAGTATTTCAGTAAAATTTGTTTTGTGTGTTTAGGTCACGGTATATTTCTCCAATCGCACAACTGCTGGTTACATAACGTTTTTTACTTGCGACTTATAGGTACTATAAGGCAAGTTATGCATTCGTAAAAAAATCGAACTCGAGATTTTGATCAAAGTTGACATTACGATGATAGCAAAGACTAAAAAATGCAGAACTTGCCCTATAGTACCTAAAAAGTAAAGTAAAAAGTGGGTCTGGCAATTCTGTCTGTCTGTCTGTCGGTTCGATTGCAGCCTAAACGGGTCGGCCGATTTTCTTTAAACTTGGTAGATATGGGTTTTGATTTTTCCCCCCCACACTTTTTTTTCTTTTTTTTTTAAGACCAAAAATAACGGTACATGGCGTACGAAAATTTTTCTAAATTTTATAAAATTTTTTTTTTCTCAAAAACTGCTGCACAGATTTAAAAAATAAAAACACAAAAAAATTTCATTTAGTTAAAGCTAGGTAATGGTAAAAAAAAATTTCCGAAAAATGGTTATTGAGGGTATACCCCCCATGGAACCATTTTTTTGTTTTTGATTTTCTCAAAAAAAAAACGGTGCAACCGATTTTGATCATTTTTTTTGGCGAAGGCTCTTCAAAAATTTAAATAGAATTGTGTATTCGAATTTTCAAACAAATTTTTTTTGGATTTTTAAAAAAAACTTAAAAAAACTCAATATTTCGAAAACCCCATGCTAGATTTTTTTTAAACTTGATAAATAAAAGTTTCTTAATATAATCTACAAAATGTGAAAAAAAATTCATTTTACCTTAAAATAAAGGTACCCACCATACAAATGTTAAAAAATTAAAAAAAATGGTCTTCAAAAATCGTATTTTTCTCGAAAACGGTTCCTAGAGTTTTGATAAATTTTTTTTTCTTTCAATTCATTTTTATGATCTTTAATTTATTAAAAAAAAATTTGAAATTAAGATATTACAGCTTGTACCTACCATAGAACCATTTTTTCGAATTTTGAATTTCTCATTATCCACTTAACGGTTCTTAATGAAATTTTTTATAGAGAAGCTTCTAAAAAGTCTAAATCACATTGCATTTCATTTTTGAATTTTTGAAAAAAAAAATTTAATTTTTCTTTTTCTCAAAATTCGATATCTCAGAAACGGCTCAATTTTTTTTTTTTAAATTTAATTTTTATTCGAACAATAAAACGTTAAATTGGCGTACCAAAATTTTTTGTTAAAATTTTTTTTGAAAATTTTGTTTATAAAAGCTTTTTTTTAAGAAACCACTAAAACGACTTATAATTTTTGTTCTTGCATAAATTCATATTTTCATAGCATTCTGTTTTCGTCTCTTACTTTAAAAGAATTTAAAAAAATAATTTTATCCTTATGAACAGTTTTCTCTAATAACATTCGTTTTTAAAATTGCTAGTCTATTACATAGGAGTAAGTTCGTGCGACCCAGTCGTGCATTTTATTTGCACTTGGATCAATGCAAATCTCTTTTGCTGATTTTTCTGGTGTAAGCATATCCTCCGTTTGCATTTTATTGCCCAAAGTAAAACGGGCCATCGCTAAAAATCGATCAAGATCCATTCGGATGCCTGAATCTATGTTGGAAATGACTAAAGCTTGCGAGGAGTTCTATAAATTCGCTCGATTTCCCCGAACCATAGGTGCTATTGACTGCACGCATGTAAAAATTTAATCTCCTGGTGGGGAGAATGCAGAAAATTATCGCAATCGAAAGGGTTGGTATTCTTTTAATGTACAGGCGGTGTGTTCGGCCGACATGAAAATTATAAATATCGTTGCACGCTGGCCTGGTGCATCACATGACCAAACTATTTTCAATAACTCTCAAATCAAAATGAAACTAGAGCGAGGTAATTTTAACAATTTCATAATCATTGGCGACTCAGGTTATCGAAACACACGTTATTTGGCAACTCCCTTTGTCAATCCTGATAAGTGATTTGAAAAATCTTTATAACGAAAGTCAGATTCGTACGCGGAATGTCATAGAGCGGACTTTTGACGTAATAAAAAGAAGATTTCCAGTGTTATCTATGGACATGCTAGATTGCTAGTGAAAGCATTTTCAGGAAAAACCTAAGAAGTGAAAAAGTGGAAAAAAAATAAAAGAATATTCAAGGTGAAAACTCGAAAACGCATTATTTTCTACCTTTGCCGTCCTTTCCACAATCATCCGGGAGTAGGCCCACATTCCAAATTATATATATTACCAAATTCTGTATCTCAGAATGATGTTTGCTCAAAATAGTTTGGGCAATACTGTGTGTTTTCAAAATACATACTTCTATCTCAAATTCTGTAGATATATCAAAATAGACCATTTTCCTATAAAAATAAAGACGACCATCGTTCGTTTACTGAAGATCATTATAAGGTGACCAGCTGGCCAGAAAGACATAAAAATAAAAATATATTCATGCCATCATTCAAATGGCAGCCTCGGTTTCGCTGGTAGTGCTTCAAGCGGTCGCGGTAAATTTTTGATAACTGTCAGCGTTAAAAATTAAAGAATGTTGCCCTCAAGGTCGCCCAAAGTGTTGGCTCGATGGCGTAGATAAAAACTTGACGTAGCCTCAGATAAACTAATCGATTTGTGTCAAGTAGTACGATTGCGGTGGCCAATTGATGAACGCTCGCCCCGTGAGATGACCCAGTCGCTTGTATGACATTTGTGCGCCATATTGTTTTAACCACCACAGCTCGTATATTTCGATGTTGTCGAGCGCTGGCCACAGAACCTCGGCTAACATCGCTCCATAATCGAGTAGTAGTACCCCTTAAATTTTGAATAGTTAGTGCTTTGAACTGCAATGCAGAGGGTCTTGGATTCAATTCTCAGCCCCTGTTAAAATGTTTTTCAGGGGTGTACTACTTCTTGCGAGAAAGTAATAAATTCTTCAAGAGTATGAAAGATGCTGCTCATTAGCCGTTCGGAATCGGCAAAAAATTTTATGTCGCCCCCATTTCGGCTTGTTGTGTTGTAGGTCAGTTTGTTAAATTTTGGACATACCGTCAAATACACAGATTCGTTTTTTACCCGGCACGGTTTTCCATTGCCATTTAAATTTTGAAACATTTAAGACCAATGTTCATCGTCATCTTTTTTCTCTTCCCTATCTAATTTTCCCATCGTTTAAAATTATAGGGGTCTCTCAATAAACCCTTGAGCACGTGTGAATTATAAAAAATAAAATGCACGACTGGGTCGCACGAACAACAGAAAACTGTTGATAAGGATAAAATTAATTTTTAAATTCTTTTAGTAGTAAGAGACAAAAACAGAATGCTATCCAAATATGAATTTATGCAAGAACAAAAATTATAAGTCGTTGTAGTGGTTTCTTAAAAAAAGCTTTTATACACAAACTTTTAAAAGCTTTTTAAGAAAAAAAATTTGGTACGCCAATTTAAAGTTTTTATTATTGTTCGAATAAAAACTAAATTTACAAAAAAAAATATTGAGCCGTTTCTGAGATATCGAATTTTCAAAAAAAGAAAAAATAGATTTTTTTTTTCAAAAATTCAAAAAATATTTATTTTAAAGTTTTGAAATGCAATGTGTTTTAGACTTTTTATAAGCTTCTCTATAAAAAATTTCATTAAGATCCGTTATGTGGATAATGAGAAATTAAAAATTCGAAAAAATGTTTCTATGATAGGTACAAGCTGTAATATCTTAATTTCAAAATTTTTTTTATTAAATTAAAGATCCTAAAAATTAATTGAAAGAAAAAAAACTTTATCAAAATTCTAGGCGCCGTTTGCGAGAAAAATATGATTTTTGAAAACCATTTTTTTTTTTAATTTCTTAGCATATGTATGGTAGCTACCTTTATTTTTAGGTGAAATAAATTTTTTTTCTCACATCTTATAGATTATATTGAGAAACTTTTATTTACCAAGTTTTTATTAAAAATCAAAAATTTTTTTTTGAAAAATTGAGTACAAGTTCTATTTATGTTTTTGGGGAGCTTTAGCCAAAAAAATGATCAAAATCGGTTGTACCGTTTCTGAGAAAATCAAAAACAAAAAAAAACAAAGGTTCCATGGGGGGTACCCTCAATAACCATTTTTCGGAATTTTTTTCAATCATTACCTAGCTTTAACTAAACTAAATTTTTTTGTATTTTTATTTTTAAAATTTGTTAAACAGTTTTTGAGAAAAAAAAATATTTATAAAATTTCGAAAAAAAATTCGTATGGCTGGTACCGTTATTTTTGGTCTTAAAAAAAAAGAAAAAAACGTCTGGGGGAAAAATAAAAAATGATATCTACCAAGTTTAAAGAAAATCGGCCGAGCCGTTTAGGCTGCAGTCGAACAGACAGACAGACAGAATTGCGAGTCCCACTTTTTTAGTCTTCGCTATCATCGTAATGTCAACTTTTATCAAAATCTCGAGTTCGATTTTTTTTACGAATGCATAACTTGCCTTATCGTACCTATAAGTCGCTAGTAAAAAAACTACTTTGAATCAAAGTAAAACGTTAACAATTTAGGACTAAACGCGTTTTCTTGAAAATCAAAGTGGATCAATTTAAAAAAACAATTTGATAAAAAGCAACTTAAAAATTAAATAAGTTCAACTTTGTTTTAAGGTAGTAGAATAGTTATATTCTGTTCAAATTTAACTTACTTTAAATTGTGTTCGTCTTTGTATTGAGTTCAACGTTTGTTTAATAAAAATGTTTATCAATTAAAATTGAAAGTGACAATAATTTTGATTCAAACTATATGAAACCTTTAAATAAGAAACAGTCCTTTAGAATCAAAAACATAGCTTCTTTGTTTTTATGTACATATTTAAAATTAATTTAAAAAATAAAACAAATTGATTTCAAATGCGTTTTAACCTTAAATAAAAAATGTAATCTATATTTAAAATGTAAATACGCATTTTTAAATCAAAATTTAAGAGTATAAGATTATGATGCATTGCACTGTGTGTAAGTACACCTTTCTAGAACCTCAAAGAATCTACTCAAAATTGTTCAAAAATAATCGAATTAAAAATCCTCGAAGAGCTAAGTCGCAGTAGTTTGAAATTTGAGAGTGTAGAATCACTTTTAAGTTCGATTTTATAATGTATTCCTAGGCCTTTATTAAGTAATTTGAAAAGTTCAAAACCGCTGTTGCACAGTGTTAACCTTTTAAAATATCACTCAAAGTAAATATAAATACTTCCGTTCCTGGCGCACACCTTATTTTCTGCAAACAAAAAACCGAAATTTCCTACATCCGAAGTAACCCTTCAACAAAATGAGGGGAATTATCTTGATTTACAAAAATCAAAACAACCACTTGACGAGATTAAAGTTCAGTGATTTACTTCTAAAACAATAAACAGGAAGAGGAACTGTTGAGTCAAACAAACTCTAGAAACGGAAGTGCAATATAGTACTTAAAGTGAAGAATCAAGAAAGGAAAAAAGAATACCTGAATTGCCATAATTGGACAAAACAGCACTTCTGGTTTGTGTTAGATGAATGGGTTACAAATTACAAATTAATCTTTGTGATATTTTATGAAAGACCAAACGTTTTCTTCGTTTGAACATTAAACTTCCCTCATTCAAAGAAAACTCCTCAAACTGTTGACTGTACTGATTGGTTTGGATATGAGATAACTACGTATTCCGAATATGGTGAATGTTTATAACATTTAGCCAGGCTATTTTTTCGAAAAGTGGTGAATTTAGAGAGTTATGGTGTGTGTTGTGTATTGTGGTGTGGGGAACCTAAGGCAATACATAGAATTATCATGGGAGTAATGATCGGGGTCAATTCAATTTTGTTTTATTGAACATACTATTTACAATTTGGCTTACAACTAATTACTAATAAGATACTACATATATGAGAAAAATTACACTCGTTGGCTCATAGGGGGCCTAACTATATAAAGAGACTTAAGTTTAATTATTTTTATATAAAATTTACATGACGAAAAAATAAAATTTAAAAGGTCGGTTGACTGTATTGTCCTCAGGGTGTTCATTCCCGGTTGTCAGTGACTGTAATGATCGGGGATACACTTAGCACTTAGGAACTTCCTTTGTATATAAAATTCTCAATTACTATACCCCACCCTAAATCTAAAGTCTCCAACGTGAATTTTTTCCTCCGACAGCACCATCAGTAGAGCCGATTTCCCAACATTTTTCTTTTCTGTTCCATGAGAGTACTATAGATTTTATATACAAAGGGACCTCATGCAGAAGCTCTCGGTGGAATATAATGCTAAGTTCTTATTAAGAGAAACCATAGATAAGATAAAGAATATGCAGACAGAAATAATAAATATGGAGAAAAAAAAAACAGTTTGTTGAATCATTTTTTTTCATTATTGAGCTAGCTATACGTGCCGCCTTCAAAAATTATTATAATTGAAGATGTTGGTGAGTTTTAAAAATTTAATATTTCGAAAGTTTTAGAAAAAAAGCCCGATTTCTTTGTATTTCAAATGTTTAGAAAAAATAAAGATACATATCTACTTTTCGACTTGCTCATCTTCGGTGAATATTTTTCTAAAAACATTTTTTTTCCGATTCTGGTTTTCCCGCGATTTTTCCGACAAAAAAATTAGAAGTAGAAAATTTTCCGCAAGCATTAAAAAAAAAAAAAAAAAACAAAAAAAAAAGTTAAATTAAGTGTGAAATAGATGTTCAAAAAAAAAAAAAGATTCGTTTTAGTATTCATTAGTAATTATTTACATAAAATGTTCTTTTTTTACTTTTTGAGACGAAAATCAAACATAAACCAGATGTACTTAATGTACGATCTGCTGGTAATTCATGAACTCAACACAAAGAAGTATATTGCGCGGTACTTCAACTTATTTTGAAAATCTTTTATTTTGACAAATGTAAATTTCAATCCATACACATCAGTATTTCTTTTACGATTCGAATACCATGAACAGAATAAATCGTAGATTTCTACGATCGGATACGATGAATGAAATTGAAATGACAAAAGATAAAGAATGTGTGTTGGCTCGTTAACTAAAGGAAGTCTATAAGCCCTTTTTGAGGGAGTTACAAATTAATAAAAAAAAATACCTGAAAACAAATTGTTAAGAAATAACGGCAACACCGAGCAAAATTGGTCTAAAGCTTTTCTAAAACCCAAAAATGGATTGTTTAATAAATTTTGTTATTTCAATGATTAGTTTTTTTTTTATAATTTACCCGCGCTCAAGGGATTATGATTACCCTTTAAATGTTTCAACACAGCGCGGGCGTGAAGTTCATGAAGAGAAAGAAGGATAGGAAAGATGTGTGGCACGATGTTCTGAGACTGTTGGTGGTTGTCTCAGATATTTTTATCTCCAGCGATGGCGGCTGAGCTAAAGCGGAGAAATGCCGTGTCTTATTTCTATGTCGTTTATAATTCACATTATTTTATTCGTGTACATCCTTGTTGGGCATACTAGTTTAACTCAATTACATGTTGTTAGTGTTATGCCTGAACAACATGTAATGAGTAAACCAGCAACCCATTGATGACAATTTTTAGAAGGTTTTAATGGAATTAAAACGACATAGACGACGGCAGGGATCGAACCTGTGATCATGAGGTTGACCGGCGAGCACACAACCATCGTGCCACGGCCACCCCCAATTCAAAACGAAATATTAAAAATAAATATGTATGTATGTATTGCACACTTATAAAATTTTCAAGTCAAAAAAAAAAAAATAAAAATTCTTCTTAGGTGCCTACATATTTTTGCACAGGCATTTTTTTAATCAAAATCGTTGGAACCATCTTTTTTATTTATTAATTAATATATGATTTGATAATAATCTGCATCTTAAATATATCTACATATAATACAATATTTCATAAAAGGTTCTTAATTTCTAATATTACCTTTATGAGTTAAAAATGCAAACAATACATTTTTGAAAACACTTTTTTTTAAGCATTTGTCTAAACAGTAGTAAGCTTCGTTAAATAAATAGTTTCAAAAGTGACATAGGGGTTCTCGTAAACCGGAATTAGTTCGGTGTTGAACTTTAAATAACAAAGGAATTGCTCTCAATACTCTTAATGGAGCATATATACGTACATATATTTATGATAGAAAACAATTTTGAAGAATCAACAAAGCTACATAAAACATCCCAAATAAACATTATGCTATTCATTTCCCTCCTTGATTCAATAGATTCTATTCCCAATAAAAGATGTTTGGACCGATAAGAATAATTATTAACATTGTTGACATTACCAAAAAAAAAATTCAATGCAAAGCGTAAAAAGTTCTTTTGTACTCTTTCTATTTTGGCAATATCATTTTGAGTAGTTGGATTCCAAACAATAAAAACTTATTCAAACGAAAGTATTACAATACTACAATACAAATACTTTTGAGTTTAAAAATCAGTAAACTCAGCGAAATTTCTTTTCAAAAACCCCAACAAAGAATCCGTTTTTGAAATAATGGAATTGATGTGCAGTTAAAACGTGAAATTTTCATCAAAAACAACGCCAGATCTTTTACATCATGAACAATTTCTAGAAAATTATTGTTTTAGAAATAGGTTGGAACTATATAAAAAAAAGAACGGTGATAAGACATGGAGGTACATTTTTGAGTTTCGATTTTTAGATCATTTACATTGTACCACTCCGAAAAGGCATATCAATATTTGAAACAACTGAAAAAAACTTAATATCATCCGCAAATAGGTACTTATGAGACAATTGCAAAAGCTTAAAATATCAGGTACATAATTCACATACTACAATAAGCAGCTAGGGGCTCCCAAGTGGCTCTGTCCTGGAACACCTGAGGTAACATTTATTTCCTTAGAACGGATTTCACCAACAGCAATTATTTGCTTGCTACCAAACAGATATGATTGAAACCAACATAACAAAGAACCACGAATAACGTAAGCCTCGAGCTTCTTCAGGAAAATTTTTAAATTTACTCTGCTGAATGCTTTTATAAAATCCGTGTTTACCAAATGAATTGTTGGGTTTTATCCAAAGCATTAGTATTTTGTTGTTGGCTTTTGGGCTGTAGGTCAGTTTTATTCCTTTTCAAATTAATTTAAACACAATAATTGTTTTTAAAGTATAGTATTGTGCGCAAGTAAAATGTAATTTTGTTTTTCAATTGTTTAAGTTTAAATTTAAGTGCAATATATATATGTATATAAAGCAATATGAATGTTTAAACAAGTGCAAAATAAATGGGTTGGTGACATTTTCCCCAAGTTATAATCCCCAAAATAAAATCCCCAAATTCAAAATCCCCAAAGAAAAATCCCCAGCAGCAAAATCCCTAAAAAGAGAATCCCCAGGGCAAAAATCCCCACGCCAATATCCCCAAAACCATTACCTTCAAGTAGTGAATCATGCGATTAAATCGCGCGCGCGATTTAATCGCATGATTCACTACTTGAAGGTAATGGTTTTGGGGGTTTTGGTTTAATTTATATTACAAAAATGTAATCCGAAGAGTAAATATAAAATTCTTTATTATGTAATGTTTGTAATATTTATTAAAGTTAAAATAAATTTTCAATACAAAACAACAAAATAAGGTCATGATCATCCATTTCAACTTTTATTTCAAAAACAAAAAAAACACTACACTACAAAACTAAGACAGCACTACTCCCCATGAATACGAAAGTTAGACTGAAAAGTGCATGCAATTATGCGTTCATAGTAATTTACTGTTTAGAAACTGTAAATCGTTATCATTTATTAATAAGTTTAGTATCAGAATAAAAGAATTTGATGAGAATTTTTCTGATGAATTTTTCACATGATGTAGATGTACACGGACATTGGGGATTTGGGGATTTGGCAAAAACATAGTTTCATTTGGGGATTTCGTCCATGTGCATTATGTCTGTGGGGATATTAGCTAGATGGATTTAAATGTTTGGGGATTTAAGGTCGATGGGGATTTATTTTTTTGGGGATTCCGTACGACTCCCAAAATAAATGTATAGTGATGTCAGCTATTATATATGTACATTTTAAATGTTCATTGTAAAAATACATAAATAAAAACCTGATAATGTTCATAATCAGGAACGAAACGTCGTTTAAAAACAATTATTGTGTTTAATTTAATTTGAAAAGGAATAAAACTGACCTACAGCCCAAAAGCCAACAACAAATTACAATAATTCATAAAGGTCATAAAACATACAAATACAAAGCATTAGTAGAGACATTCGTAAACTCAACGAAATTCTAGATCTAGACTGTAGAGGTAGACCAAAGACCATGCTGAAAATCACTTGCATTTCCAATACATTACATTACATTTTTTGGGATGATGGAAAGTTTTGTTTTAGGTCCATATTTGAATATGTTATCTTTTTTGCCAGATTTATAAAATTAGAAGAATAACATTTGTACATATATTTGAATACATGTAGGTATATACAGTTGTACATAGTTTTATAACCCAGGTGTCAAGTTTAAAAAAAAATACAGTTTATTTCGAAATTTTGGGTTTTCTAAAAACAAAATAATTGTTAGCTATTCTTTCTATGTAGATGCTTCTGTCTAAAAAATGTATCGAAATCAGTTGAACTGTTTTCGAGAAAGTTGAAGAACTATGGTTTTAGTAACAAAAAAAGTAAATATTGCAAGGTTTAAGCCCATACCAGATCAGACAGACCGAATTGCGGGACCCATTAATGCAGTGGGGACTTAACAGGTTGGAACCCATCTTATCCGTTAAATGGCTTATATCGGCGTAGTTATTATCCCACAAAAATATATTTGTATCACAATCCACTAACACTTGTTCATTTTTGATAACAACTCTGGAATTTAACATCTTACATACATTCATTAATAGATATACTAGGCACCTTAATCTTTATCGTAAATCATAAAATACTGTTTATCAAAAATCTGTGAATTCAAACCTCGATTTGCTGTTATAATTGGTTATTATTTTTTTTTTGCTGATGCCCTAGATGTCAATAACCCTAGATGTGCAAGCAAAGATATAGATTCTCAGGACAACAACTTGTTACTTTGACCTTGAATATTTTTGAATTTATTGTTTTTTTTTTCATGGGTATACAAGGTATACATTTTAACAGATAGGTACCTAGATATAGTTTTACTACTACATATTTATTTTTTGGAATGCATTTAAGTAACCCAATGCTTTGTAATTGTTTGAAATATAAACAGTGCAAATCTCGGTATGTGGATCTGTCCAAAGCATTTTTTTTTTCTGATTTTACAGGTAGATACATACATACCTAGGTCATAAAACCTTTAACAGGTATGCATGAAAATGTTTTCTAGGAGGTTAAAAAAAAATCCTAATATTATTAGATACTTACTCTACCAAGCTCTGTAGATGAAAATTGTATTTTTGGAAAAAAAAAAAAAAGAATATGAATGCAATTAGGCTTGGGGTTCTACTTTTTGCTAAAGTAGGTATACCTGCCTACGAACATGTTTTGTTATGAGGTATGTAGTAAGGTATATACAATAATACTACCTATACCTATAGGTAATTACCTAATTTGTATGAACGATTTTTGCTTGATGGAATATCCGCCTTGCGGTTTAGTCGAATACCACTTTATATCTTGTGATGCCTAACGATATGCGCGTGTAAACCAATTAATAACGCAATACGTGTGGTTCCTACTTCCGAATTAGCTCCATCAAATGGAAGGAAAGGCATGCGAACAAGTTCATCGAGGAAATACACATGGTCTTTATTATGTCCTCTAGAAAAAAAAAAAGTAATCCACTGAAGTCAGAACCCAGAAACCAGTATGAAAAAATTAAATACCTACAAAAACCCTTCGCTTCGAGTTCCAGTATGACTAGGTCTGCTGCGCGTACCTTTGTTGTTTGGTTTGGTGCCATTTAACACACGAGACCATCTGTCGATTTTTTGTGTGTGTTTTCAATTTTGTTTTTGAATGAAATTTAGACCCTTCAAAATTTAATGTATGACGGACGTAGGAGAAATATTTTGAAATATTTCAAAGAAGTTTTTATTTCGACAAGAGGTTTTTTTTTTTTTTGTTGACTTTTAAATCAAATCCAAGGGCTTGAATCTTTTAAATGATTTAAATATGCGAAAAGATAAGAAGGGTATCTCCGCTGACGATGATTGATTATAAAAGAAGATAAAATATATTAATTTATTAGATACTAATAAAACGCTAAATTCAAAGACAAATTAATCAAACAAATTATGTAGAGTAATTAGCACAATAATCATATACATAATGGTTAAGATTTTCAAGCAAAAATAGCACCGGAATTTGTCGTATTATAATGTATTTACTGTTTCTTAATAAATTAATAAAATTATACAATAAATGAGCAACAAAGTGCCAAATTTCAAGAAAAAAACTTAAATAAACTTCATATTTTATTGATCACTCAGAAAATAGGAGAAGCACTTACATATGTAAATTCTTTCTCAAGACAGTTTGCAATTACCATTTTATAAATATGGTTATGTATCTACCTGATATTTACAAACGCTTAGATTTCATCTAAAAATGGTAGCGACGTCGATAGATTGAGAAACCTTTAAGGTACTAGTACGGTCTAACGCCAAAAAATGCAATATTTTTGGGAATTTTTTTCTCGGAAATTTTATTAGGTAATAACATTACATTACATTACATATTCCACTACTCCGTAGATAAATCTACGAAGTAGAGACACTGAAAGCACTGGTAACTCAGACCATCGGCTTATACAATACAACAGAGAGAGACAGACAGAAAGAAAGAACAACAGAAAAAACACATGTCAACAGCTCACGATTGGTATTTGAACGGTCCTCCATCCAAGTACTAACCGCGCGCAACGATGCTTGATTTCGCTGATCGATGGGAAGCGATGCTTTCATCGGAGCCAAGGCCGTTGACGGGTAATAACATTATTTTTTTTAAATAATGAATACATGCGTGAATTATAAAGGGCGTCAACGTCAACTCATCAAAAAACACATTGTCCCATGGCGGACAGTTAATCTCGGAATTGGCTAGACTGAAACAAAAAAAAAAAAAAAAAAAAAAAAAAACAAAGTGGGTTATTTAAAGGAAGGTTTCTTACGAGAAAATTTACCACAATTTGTTTAAAAAGTTAAAGCAAAAAAAAAAATCTCGAGCTTTGAAAAAAAAAATTTTTTTTGTTCATAACTTTTTGGTCAAATTGTGGTAAATTGTCTTAGAAAACATAAAAACAATCAAGTTGCAACATTTTTTTTGAAAATCGGTTCAGTAGATCCGGAGATTAACTGTCCGCAATGAGTCGACGTTGGCGCCCTCTATAATTCGGCCAAAATTCGACAAACACATTTTTTTTGTACTCTTGACGCATGTATTCATTATTTAAAAAAGATTATATTATTAATAAAGTTTCCGAGAAAAAAATTCCCAAAAATCGTTCTAGACCGTACTAGTACCTTAAAGAATCAAAAAAAAAAAATAAGATATTCGAAAATGCAAAACGAAATATTCTATAGCCGTCAAATTAAAATTAATTCTCTATAGATCAAGTTATAAACTGTCAAATTCCACCAAATGATGGCTTCAATGTCAACAGAGTACAAAATCTTTGAAAAAGAAATGAGGAGTAAAATGCACAAAATCGTTTAGTAAGAAGAAGGAGAAAAAAACGAAAAATATTTAAAGTTTTTTTTTTTGTTTTCGTAGACTACATTTAATAAATCAATTGAAGGCTTCTTTGGACCTCTAGTCCAAATGCGTTTCGTGCAGGCACGACAGTTGGGCTCATCAATTAGATACTGTCACCCTTCTAAGATGGTGTTGATTACCATCTTAGAAGGGTGACACAAATAAAATTTACAACAAGATTGCATTGTAAATTATATATTTCAAAGGAAATTTGGTCAAATTTAGACACCTAAAAAAATGAAGCCCGATTTCGTTTAGTCGTAGTATCGGTTGAAGAAGTAGTTTCACACTTAGCATAAGGAATGAGTGCAGAATTAATCGAAGAACAGGGCCTTAAGAATCAATCGATCGCACAATTAATTGATTGTCGTTTTGACAACTTCTGTCTCTATCTTTCTTTATTGATATGATAAAGACAGCTATAGTCAAAACGTCAATGAATTAATTGAGCAATCGCAGTCTTGCGCGATATGGCTGCAGGAATCGCAAAGTAATTAATATCACTCAATACTATCATCAAGTGAAAATATATATACAGGGTGTCCGGTAATTCGTCTGCCATACTTTAAAATGTGATTCTTGGGCATATTCTAAGAAAAATATTGTTCTACAGTAAAGTCTGATTTTCAACTTTGAACATCACTTTTTGACGATTTAAAAAAAGGCAAACTTTGGTGAACCCTGACCCATGTTAAGGTCAATTTCTCTGTCAGTATTAATGGTAGGGACATCAATTTGGACTTTTTTTTTAAAATACTTACCTTTAAAACTACGTTTAAATTGAGCTGATATGTTTTTAGGATATAAGGTCAATTTTTTTCAAAAAATGTGTAATAAACATAAAGTTTTCTTATTTTTACCTGATGAACAAAACAATTATAAAAAACTCATTAATAACTTCACCCAAAAACCCATACATTTTATGATACTTGGGAAAATCTTTTTTTTATGAATTTAATGGGGTTTCCTATTCCCGAACTCAGATTTCAATGGGTTTTTAAATTATATTAATAAATCTACTTATTTTATCAAATAAAAGCCACATGATAAAATTATATTTTGAAGAGTTTTTTTTTATTTAAAACATAGATAGGGACTGTTTTTCTTTTGTAGGAGAGGCTTATGTATAATTTTTTTCAAAATTTTTATTAAGAAAAAAATTTTTAAATAAGCCACCCAAACCTATTTTTTGTAAAATAAAAAAAAATGATTCAGCTACAAAATGTTCTAAACAATTTTAATTAAACCCGGCTCATAAGATTTCAAAATGCAGCATTTAAAAACGTTTTGTTAAAACTTATCTCGCGGTTGGTTAACATGGAAGGATTAAGTCGAAACAAAAATTACAAGATAAATATAAAAGATAAAAAACATAACACTTAGATCAGAAATGCCTATGTAGCGATATTTGTAAATATTTAATTTTATAGCAAGAATCAATGGCTCATTGCAACTGGTTCAAGTGCATCGAACAATACCCCTCCCACTTACTTTGTACTGTTTTCTTACGGATAATACAAATTTAAATTCAAAATTTGTACTATAAATACCTAATTAACAAATCAGCAGACCGGTGTACCCTTTTCACTTTACCAGCTTAGAACAAAAATTACAACGAGCCCGCCATTGCTAAACACAAATAATTAAGTTTTAGAAAAAAAAGTCCAATATAAACCAAAATATATGTGTATCTATACATATCTATACAAAAACAACAAGAACTCTATGTACATATTCCGTTTGGAGAGGAATATCAAAACTATAAAACATTTATTCTTTCTCGCGATTCTTAACTTTATTAATTGTTAGAATAACTTAAGTCTGCTATCATTCAACTCTGAAAAAAAACTAAATTTAAAACAAAATCACTAACCTATCTTTGAAAGACTGAATTTTTAAAAGAATATGAAATTGTTTTAAAAACAAAAAAAAACATTTTAAACAACCTATTATTAAGAGCTTAGCAATGTACTAGTTAGCAAATTGTTAAACTTTTAGTAATTTACTGACTCTTCGAAAATTTAAAACCTTTTCCTTCCTAGTAAATTACTAAGTGCCTTTATTAAAAATGGTGCATCTGAACATGTCAAAACAATGACAAATGACAGTTTGTGAAAAAATACAAAGCAAACAAAACTATATCTGAGGAACGGACCTAATTTTTTTTTTTTTTTTTTTTTTTTATAATCTACACACGCTCAAGGGAATATGATTACCCTTCAAATGTTTCAACACAGCGTGGGCGTGAAGTTACGGAAGAGAAAGAAGGATAGGAAAGATGTGTGGCACGATGTTCTGAGACTGAAGGTGGTTGTCTCGGATTTTTTATCTCCAGGGATGGCGGCTGAACTAAAGCGGAGAATTGCCGTGTCTTATTTCTATGTCGCTTACAATTCACATTATTTTATTCGTGTTCATCTTTGTTGGGCATACTAGTTTAACTCAATCACATGTTGTTAGTGTTATGCCTAAACAACATGTAATGAGCAAGCCAGCAACCCATTGATGACAATTTATAGAAGGTTTTAATGGAATTAAAGACGATATAGACGACGGCAGGTATCGAACCTGTGATATTGCGGTTGACAGGCGAGCACACAACCATCGCGCCACGGCCACCCCATAATTTGATTTGTCAGATTGACTTCCAATTTACCACAATTTATTTCTCCCAAAGAAGTGTAATGTAATTAGTATTAATAATTCTGGTGAAATTGGAATCCCATGGCATGTAATTCGGTCTTGGATTTTCAGGTTTTCAACCAAGAACTGAACTGTTGTCTTGTCAGACCTATAACTGGAGTAAGATTCTCCATCGTCCAGCTCTTCAAAAGGATTTGCTCGGGACTTTTCTGCACAAAGCTGAGTCTTCAAACATATCGAAATCTTCGTTTTCCGAAAACATTTTATATTATTTTATTTACTTTTAAAACCAATTAGCTCACGAATCATAAAAAAAAACACACAATTTAACTATTTCAAAAAAATGCCAAGAAATTTTTTCCGAGGGAAATGACAGAAGTCAAATGGATTTAGCAAATTACTAAAAGTTAAAGTAGCCAATTTGTGATTTTAACTTTAGTAAAATGTTAAGAGATAGTAATATGTTAAAAGCGTTTAAAATTAGCAAAATTCTTAGTAATTTACTAAAATGGATTTAACATTTTACTAAATCGTTTAAAATTGTGCGCCATTGTTTTCAAAATTTTGTTATGCATCCATTATTAATTTTCCTTTAAAAAAACAATTAATTAATAATCTTTTCAAAAGCGCTTCCTTTAATTTGTACTTCATTCAATTTAACCTAATCAAAATAAATTTAAATGTGCTCCCAACAAAAATACACATCCCTAAATCTGCTATCATGTGAAACTTTGTGTACATTGTGCACATGTGCGGTTTCAAATCGAGGTGCAAAGAGAATGTTGGTTGGCGGCGCTCAGCTCAGTGAAAACAACTCACACAGCGACAGCACACAGGCAAACATTGCACAGGAACCATAGGATAGCAGACGAGACGAGACCAAAGGACGAAAACCGAAATACGAGAGACGAGCCGGTCGTCTCGCAGCAACGAATAATCATTTGAAGTTGAACCTTTTCGTTGATAGGACGTCGTACTTTTCGCGTTGTATTATTTATTGATAACCGTGTCATCTGTATTATTAACTGTTTTTTTTTCTTTTTGTAATGTTATGTTTCCATAGACACTGTGTTTTGCTCATTAATTAAATGTATCTATTGTGCTGTTATCGTTGTTCGGCACTGTGCAATAATGTGTAGTGGTTAATAATAAAATAACAGACAAGTGTTTCAAATTATAGAACTTCACTATCTACGTCAAGGATAACAATGTCTGAAAAGTCATCGGAATACCATAAGAAGACTTGTATCATATGTGGATGCCATACCAATCAAACCATTAACATCTACGAACCCCGCAGTGGACCAAACATCGTTCGGTTGATTCAAGCTAGGTTTAAATTTCAGGTAAGAACTAGGCACTTGCAATTAAAAATTGTACTTTTTGTTAAATACCTATGCCAGGATATTATATTAAATTCTAGGAAAAATCAATACTTAAGGCCAAATAAAATTATATTTGTGAATGTAGGTATACTACACACAAAAATGACTCATCCACCCTTCGCATCAAATCCATCCACACCACCACACACTGTCGCAAAAAGGATTCACTTTGCGCGATTCTTGAACCCACCAGCAGTGCTTGTTATTTGAAGTAGAAGAGCGAAACTTTTCGATGCACGTATCCTTCTTCCTTCTAACAACCTATTTGTCGGTCATAGAAGCGGCAAAAAACTTCAAGAGCCACTAGACGTATAGTCTATCGCCAACCTAACCCAAATCTTTCTAGGTAATCAATGTGTGGGAACCTGCACTTGTGAGTAATCTGATACGTTACCATAAATCGATAGGCAGGAAATGCATTCATTATAGGTACCTACGTATTGATACGAGTAGTTTAGGAGGACAACGATAATATGCACATAAAAGATGCGTGTCAATAGAAATTTGAGCTGATGATGGTCAGTAACCTTTCAACTTTCACAAACACACACTGCTCGCAATGTGTCCTCGATGTTCGGTCCTGCTGGTGCTGGTTGGAATGGAATATAAGGCATTTCCCGCAGCTGTCTGGGGAAGCGATTTTTTTTTAAGTAGTGTCTGATCATCTTCACAAGTTGTAAAACTTCACCAAAAACAAAACAACAGACGGTAGGCAGATGTTTTTAGTTTTTTTTTTTTAATTTTTTTTTCTTTATTGAACATCGCATAACCTGGTTATTGCACCTGGTTCCATTCAAGAAAAAGAAGATGATGAGGAATCTGCGGGATCTTCATCTTATAGAACTATAACTACTTTATTCAATGTAGCAAACTCAACAACAACAAAAAAAATCATTTGATCTCTGGATATTGTGGGTACCTTTTGAATTTGTGGCACTGGTCGTGAATTAGGAAGAATTATCAAAAATTGAGTCCCATTCAAATTCAAAGGTGTCTTTAGTTAAACATCTATCTGCTGGTGTGGTGATTTTTTTATTCCCGATTAATTTCCGTAGGTTCTCTTTTTGCTCCAAAGAATCTTCCTTGTCACATTATCGGTTTTTTTTAAATAAATGGTTTATGATTTTTTTTTGAAGTCTGAATATTTTACAACTTAGAGTTTGACACTATCGAGCGAAAATAAACAAATAATAAATTGTAGTGGTGAAGAAAAGGCATACTCAACTATGTACATATTTATATGAAAGGCACTAATTAGAAAACTGAAAGTGAACTAGATTTGTGCGAACGAATTAAATTACTAAACAATTGGTATTAATTTATGAATTAATTATAACATAAATAGTTTTATATTTTAGAAGATTTTGACCAACGCCTGTGAAATTGGGAAAATATTTTTTTTTTTTTAATTTCTATTGTGGCTTTTAACGTTCATCAATTGTATTGCTAACATCACTGTGGTGCTAGCATCACTATTTTTTTTTGCATTTTTACAACCGCCAAAAAAATCCTAACTAAAACAAAAAAAAAACTTCACTAAAAGCCTTTTTGTTTGTTAATGAAATGAAAATAAAAATTTATTTAATAAAATAATGTTTGTATTTTAATTTATTGAAAATTTAATTTTATTACAACATTGATTTTTAATAATTAAAATTAACGACGCGTTTCGGATTTTCAATCTGATTTCAGGCCTTATATTTTAAACTTTCAATTTTCGTATCCGGAATTCGTTTGGTAACCTGGAAGAACCTTTCGGAACTCTCTGATCTGGAATGCCAAACGAAAAAGTTGCAACACATTTTTTTGATTCTGAAGTTTTTGTTTCGTTGCAGTTTTTATTTTTCATTCATGTCGATTACAGAATTCGCAGAATTTTACTCCCGGTGAGTTAACTCGATCCGTTGACCTTTCGCATCCGCTCTAACACTGAATTATGAAATTCGCCGGATGAACTACGAGTACATTGTCGATTCCTAAAATTACCTTATCATTTATGAACTTTCCTATCGACGCTGTCAGTTACAGGCATTTATTCAACGGCCTAGGCTTTGATAATAGCATCGCTATCGATCTGTGAAATCAAGCATCGTTGTGCGTGGTTAGTACTTGGATGGTGGACGGTTCAATACCAACCGTGTGCTTTTTTTTTTAGATTTCTGGCTATGTCCGGTTGCGTGTTCATCATTTCCACCATTTCTCTAAGTTGTTTCCGATTAGCTGTCCGTTTTCTATTAAAATTTGTTTAATAAACACTTAAACATTCATACTTTAGAATTACATTTTTGTGCTTTCCATGGTTAATTTTTGTTTTTTTTTTTTTCGTTTGATTAAAAATTCACTTTACACTCGTCTCGAAATTGGCACAAATGTAAAATGATAGAAATTGTATGGAGTGTGAATGGACTACGGATTTAGTAATACCTACATACCAGATAAGTTGAACAGAATGTCGGTGGTGCAAGGATTGTTATCGACATTCGTTCAACTTTCTTTCGTCGGATTCAGTAATAGCAAAAGTTTGGAAATTAATTGAAACTGTCACTTTAGCTCATTCGCCGAATTCTGTAATAGGGGTGATTAATTGTAATCATGGTGAAAACTCATTTGAAAGATGTGATATTATTTACGAAGAATATAGAATATGTATAGGCGTTTTTCTTTTTTGACTCTGAGCAGAGCACTGAGCAGAGCTTGAGAATGTCGAGTACGCTCTTAGCAGAGTTTTATCAAAGGTCTCCGATTTATTTAAAAAACGCGCAGGAACACTGAAGTGTCAAAGGCATCGATTTCCATGTTCATTTGTTTTTCTGTTTTTTTTTTATCTTTCTCTGTCATATCACACAAAAAAAGTGAAACAGTTCTTCCTTTTTTCATTCTTTGTATAGAAGACAGTTTTTTTTCCTTATTTTCATTCTATTTTATAAGAAAGTTAATTTCTTATATCTATTCTTTTTATATAAGTAAACAGGGTCTTAAGAAATATATTCTTTAGCTTTTCCAACTTTCTTATACATATATCCGTCGTCGACTGTATTTATAACGAAAATAGACATTTCAGGTTTTGATTCTTTTTTTAAATCCAGAAACGATTTGGAATGCTTCCGGTCGACATAGCGAAAAAGCTATACAATTTCTTTGATTTTGCAATAAAACTCCAAATCTGCAGTGCTCTATTCACATCTAGATAAGCTACAAGGTCCAAATTGTGGAATTACAATTTAAAAAAATAATAATCATAAAAGAAACAAACTTAACTGCTAACTTTAGTTAAGTATAGACTTTTTATACTTGCGACTAATGTGTACTATTAAGCAAGTTATGCATTCGTAAAAAAATCGAACTCGAGATTTTGATCAAAGTTGACATTACTATGATAGCGAAGACCAACAAGTTGGTCTCCCAATTCTGTCGGTCTGTCTGTCTGTCTGTTCGACTACAGCTAAACGGCTCGGCCGATTTTCTTCAAACTTGGTAGATATGGGTTTTAATTTTTCCCCCCGGATGTTTTTTTCTTTTTTTTTAAACCAAAAATAAAAGTACCATACGATTTTTTTTCGAAATTTTATAAATATTTTTTTTTCTCAAAATTGTCCCTCAGATTTAAAAAAAAATCAAAAAATTTCATTTAGTTAAACCTAGGTAATGGTTGAAAAAAAAAATTCCAAAAAATTGTTATTTTTGGCACCCCCCTTGGAACATTTTTTTGTTTTTGATCTTCTCAAACGGCTCCCCAGCAGTTTCAATATTATTGTATATTCAAATTTTCAAAAAAAAAAAATTTATGGATTTTAAAAAAAAAAATCAAAATTTTTTTTTTTGAAAACTCAAAATTTTGAAAATCCCATGATTTTGTTTGTTTAAAACTTGATAAGTAAAAGTTTCTTAAAATAATCTACAAGATATGAGAAAAAATGTTAAAAAATGGTTTTCGAAAATCGTATTTTTCTCGAAAACGGTTCCGAGAATTTTGCTTAAATTTTTTTTTATTTTGATTAATTTTTAAGATGTATAATTTAATAAACAAAATTGAAAACAAGATATTACTGACTGTACCCACCATAGAACGATTTTTTAAAATTTTGAATTTCTGATTATCGACATATCGGATTTTAATAAAAAATTTTTAAGAGAAGCTTCTAAAAAGTGTAAAAAACGTTGCATTTCAAAACTTTAAAAAAATATATTTTTTTTGAATTTTTAAAAAAATCATCTTTTTTTTTGAAAATTCAATATCTTGAAAACGGCTCTATATTTTTTTTGTAAATTTAATTTTTATTCGAACAATAATAAAAACTTTAAATTGACGTACCGAAATTTTTTCTTAAAAATGTTTTAAAAATTTTTTATATAAAAGCTTATTTCTTAAGAAACCACTACAAAGACTTGTAATTTTTGTTCTTGAATAAACCTATATTTGCTTGAATCACATGGCATCCTATTTTTACCTCCAACTAATAAAGAATAATTTTTTGCTTATGAACAGTTTTTCTCTAATAACACTCATTTTTGAAATTCTTAGTCTATTACATAGGAGTAAGTTCGTGCGACCCAGTCGTGCATTTTATTTTCATCTTATTATAGTTTCGCAAATGAGTTATAAAATTATCTCGCTTTTTTAAAGCGTTTTTTCCTTCTTTGAGTCACCGTTATGCTAATAAAACACGTTTTGTTAAAATAACGTTAAAAGGTGGACTTTTGTAATTCAAAATTGTATTGTACTTAAATTTAATTTTACAGAAAATAAGATCCAAATGTGGGGATGAAAAACAAAGACTAAAGCGTTTAAGGAACTCGATTGGACCATAGTTGCTGTTCTCCTATGGTTACAAAATAAACAACAAAAATTCTCAAGGCAACTTCTGAAATTAATGGGTCAGAAAAATAAAAGAATATGTCGAATTAGATAAAATGTACGAATGGTTGAAATCGATATAAACTACAGGGTGGGTCAAAAGTTTCTTCCTAATTTGAAAATAATATAATACGAAGTGTTATAAAAAACGCTCTAGAAAGAGTCCGTCTCTGTGAGCATGAAGCTGGTGCTCATTTGAGGGACATTATATCCCATACTTAGCCCAACAAAAATCTGCATAAATCATACTCTATGATGCTAAAATTAAATCTATAAAAGTTATTATCACTTTAAATAAGGAAGTCCCACCTTGTATTAGCATAGCAGTTTGCGTTTAGGTTAAATTGGTTTGCTATATGGTTAAATAAATATGCGAATGGTTTATACAAAATAAAAGTTATAAAGTTTCATTAAACTTGAAATTGCTTACTTTACTTGCAAGAACTGGTTTCTTATAGGGAATCCCTTAAAACTTCTACGAAAGTACAAAGATTGATAAATATCGCATGAAAGATGAACTTATACTTAATCTTTAGCCTGTGCTATTTAAGTAAATTTGGGTTTTTGTGCAATTTTAGTTTTTAAGTATTACATAATGGTTTTTTTCTTGTAATGTCTTCCCTTAAATATTATATTTTCTTTTGTAATGTTAAAATTTTTTGTCATAAATTTATCAAAGATATTAAAGATGTAAAGAATAAAATTCTAAAACTCTTAAATTGTGTAAATATGTAATAATGTAAGCTTTAAACTGCAAATAAAATTAAACTTGAACTTGATAAATATCGCTAAGACTATAGTTACAGAAAGACAGTCGAATTTGCTCGATTTTGTATGTTTCCAAAAATTTTTTGTAGCAAAAAATGTTTTCTCAATGCCTCTAAAAATGGTGTTTTTTTTTAATTTCTATCATTCCTGAATGATTTATTTTTTTTTATATAAATTTGCACACACTTAGGGATTATGACAGCCCTTATAATGTTATAGTGTAACAAAGTGCGAGTTGTGTCGTTAATAGTGACCTTTCTATTCCTATCCCAAGCTGTCTATAATTACTCGTAAAACATCTGCTATTCTATGACCAATGATCGATTCAGTTGCTCTTTAAAAATGTACGATTAGGTTAAAACGTGGTTTTAACTCTCCGAACTCATAGCTTGCACTACGTTACATGCCGTGTTTGGCTTTGGATACCTTCACCTTTACTCTGTATAGTAATTAACGTAAATATACCCGTTTCTTAGTAGTATTCTATAGACCAGTGCCGCATGTCGATTGAATTTTACCCTTAACAAAAAAAAAAACGACCAGAATTCAGAACCAGACTACACCAAAGTCATTTAGCGCCAGCTGATAAAGTTCCAGGAGGCAGGTGGTTTATTATGCCTATTCTTTTTGTATTTCTCATTTTTATGATAATAACTGCATGTGTACACCACCAACGGCTGTTATGTTGATGGTTTTTTTTTTGTGTTTATGTATATATTTTGAGGTTTTTTTCGATCTTTTTCTTTAGGGTAGGGACAGTTGCAAGGTATTAAATTAATTTGAATTGATCGGTTTCCGTTGTGTTATTAAAGGCAAGGTGTTGAATTGGAACGAACTAAAAATATGTTTGTTGAGGGAAGAGGGAGATCTTTTCGCGTGCCACCGTTACACATATTGGGGAATAAAAAAAAAATTAATATTGAACGGAAAGGCGGTTAACCAAAAGGTGCTTAGAATTGGATGTGATTAAGCTTTGATCACAAGGCATACAAGGTTTTTTTTTTTAATGTGTGTCAATATTCCTTAGGACTTTTGTTTGAGTTTGTGAAGAAGCATTTCATTTCAAAATAAAATACAAATCAAGTGAACTAATTTAAATAAAATGCACGACTGGGTCGCACGAACTTGTTCTTATGTAAGGAATTTTAAAAACGAATGTTATTAGAGAAAACTGTTCATAAGGATAAAATTAATTTTTTTAAATTCTTTTAGTAGTAAGCGACAAAAACAGAATGCTATGCAAATATGAATTTATGCAATAACAAAAATTATAAGTCGTTGTAGTGGTTTCTTAAAAAAAGTTTTTATAGGTTAGGTATACAAACTTTAAAAAAAAAAATAAAGAAACAATTTTGCTACGCCAATTTAAAGTTTTTATAATTGTTCGAATAAAAATTAAATTTACAAAAAAATATTGAGCCGTTTCTGAGATATCGAATTTTAAGAAAAAGAAAAAAATAGATGTTATTTTTTCAAAAATTCAAAAAATATTTATTTTAAAGGTTTGAAATGCAATGTGTTTTAGACTTTTTAGAAGCTTCTCTATAAAAAAATTCATTAAGATCCGTTATGTGGATAGTGAGAAAAAATTCGAAAAAATGGTTCTATGGTAAGCTGTAATATCTTAATTTCAATTTTTTTTAATTAAATTAAAGATCATAAAAATTAATTAAAAGAAAACAAAATGATCAAAATTCTAGGCGCCGTTTTCGAGAAAAATACTATTTTTGAAAACCATTTTTTTAAATTGTTTGACATTTTTATTTTTAAATACTTTCTTTCTTCGTGACCTTTTTTTTAATTCAATAATGTTTATCCTTAAGTGGGCTTTAGGTCAAACAAATTGAAAAATAAAAAAACAAGAGATAACAGATATATACAACAAAAAAGAAAAAGATTTAAAACGTCTTTTAAACTTTTTTAAAAAAACATGGAAACCAAAAACGAACAAACAAATAAAAAATATTTGTATTTTTTAAAGTTGTAAGTATACTATTTTAGAATTTTGATATATTTAGTATATATGTATTATATATATTATATTTCAGTTAATAAATGGATCTGAAGAAGGGTGTAACCACATCCGAAACGTCACAACATAAAAAACAAAACAAAATATTAACAAAAATTGACCTAAAGCCCACTTAAGGATAAACATTATTTTTATTTTTAGGTAAAATAAAATTTTTTTCTCACATCTTGTAGATTATAAAGAAACTTTTAATTATCAGGTTTTAAAAAAAATCTAGCATGGGGTTTTCGAAATATTGAGTTTTGAAAAAAAAATTTTGAAGTTTTCTTAAAAAATCCAAAAGAAATTTTTTGAAAATTTGAATACACAATTTTATTTAAAAACCTTGGCAAAAAAAATCGATCAAAATCGAATGATTTTGAGAAAATCAAAAACAAAAAAATTGTTCCATGGAGGGTACCCTCAATAACCATTTTTCGGAAATTTTTTTCAACCATTACCTAGCTTTAACTAAATGAAATTTTTTTGTGTTTTTATTTTTTAAGTCTGTTGAACAGTTTTTGAAAAAAAAATTTGTATTTATAAAATTTCAAAAAAAAAATCGTACCGTTATTTTTGGTCTTAAAAAAAAAGAACAAACATGTTGGGGAAAAAATAGAAACAATTTTGAACAAAGTTTAAAGAAAATCGGCCGAGCCGTTTAGGTTGTAGTGGAACCGACAGACAGACAGAATTGCAAGACCGACTTTTTTAGTCTTCGCTATCATCGTAATGTCAACTTTGATAAAAATCTCGAGTTCAATTTTTTGCGAATGCATAACTTGCCTAATAATACCTATAAGCCGCAAGTAAAAAAATACCACGAATACATAATATGTCAAAATGTGGGAGTTTAAAATTGTATTTCTACTAAAATTCTGTTATATGTATGTATTTACACTCTTTGAGATAGTGGGGGAAAACTTTAAGTCTAACGGATTGAATAAGTTGAAGGTGCTACAAAAGGAAAGTGCTGTATTAGTTACTATATTAGCAATAATCATATACTGTTATTCGCGTAATTCGACCATTCGATTCGTAAAATCGATCTTTATCTTTGGATTATGATTTAAATTATCTGTCGAGAGAACTGCATTATGAAACGTATCGGTTCGGCATTTATGCACACACCAGCTGTTCATTAAAAGTGAAATTCTAAATAAATTTCCGGTTGCTCATGCGCCCACTTTTTATAAAGTTATTCATACTGGGCCGTACCAACAATCAAATTAAGAGACGACTTTAATATTTGAGCGAAATAGACCATTATTTAAAAAGCTCTATAAAGTTAACCACACATGTTATGAACTTAATATTTATGTGAACTCTAAATTATGGACCATTTATTGTTCGGAACCTAAAAAATAAAATGCAGCATATATGGTCAGTTATATAGAGTCCATTAAATAATGCTTCATTTCAAATATTAAAGTGGTCTCGTAATTTGATTGTTGATAAGGCCCAGTATGTATAATTACCAAAAGTAATACAAAAGTAAACGCAAAGAAATTGTGTTCTGTTCTTCGAATCATTTATAAGCATATCGTGCTTTTTATGAATTATCTATTTGGGAGTTTTTTGTTTTTAAATAATTTTTGGATGTATTTGAGATTTGAATAGAAATTTATATTGCGATCATAAAGAAGAAGGTTTTGCATTTCCGCATCGAAAAGAAAATTGATAAAACAACTGTAGAATTGATATTTTTGTGTGACAAAAGTCGTGATATGTCTATCATATCAAAACAGCATTTTTTGAATATAAAGTTAATAATTTTAACTGTCTAAATGACATTCAAATATTAATATTATTTTTCAAAAAATTTATGTAATTATAGATTTTTCCCATTGAATTGATAGATATTAAAAATATGTTGTTTTGAATTTTTTTTAAAATATCAAAAATGTAGTATTTTGATTTGATATTAAAAATTGATATTAAAAAACAGGTTGATAAATAGATATTTTATTATTTTCCTGATACTAAAATATCAGTATCTGATATTTTTAATATCAGAACAACAACTTTTGACTGCAGATTTTGTTTGATATGATATGCTTATTAATATTGAAAAAATATCAAAATAAAATGTCTTTTTTTTTCTCAGTGCATCTATCTGTCGCTTCGGCTGCAATCTAAACGACTGCATCGATTTTCTTTGAACTTTGCATCGTGTCATTTTTGAGGTTTCGTGTCGTTGAACTATCATGGTCTGGGTTGGTTTCCCAGTCGCTGCCAGCTGAAAACAAAAAATATTTTTTCAGGGATACTGGCTCTTGCGAGTAAGTGACAAATCCTATAAGAGTATCTCTTGTCATAAGAACTGCAGGTTATGGGGTATTCCATGAGAAAGTGAACATTGTTATTCAGTTATGAAAATGACTATCTATATTTTATTAAATTATAGATCAATAAAAAGTCAAAACACCGAATTAACATAATCCGTAAAAATAATGTTGATAGTATTTTTTTTTTACATGTTCATGAAAGGCTTACAGTAATTATAACTTTTTTAAACGCAAATTTGTTTTCAATGTTGGTAACACCGCACAGTCTTTTGTATGTTCTGTGGGAAACAAAAACGATATCTTGCATTTTAGGCTCTTTCATGGTATATAAGGTGCTAATTTAATAACATTAAAGCTTTTTTGAAAAATGCATGCCTTTAAAAAAACATCTTTTTTGCATTAAGGTGGCGTTTTCATGTAGATGTTATTCAATAATTAGTGTTAAATTTGAAAAGGAAACAAAAAAATATTTCAAAATGCTCCATCAGTGAGGGTGGAACATCCCCCATGAGCTGTTTTGCCTTCAATTTAATTAAATTCTAATTTTTCTTACATTGATTTTTGTATATACTATGAACATAAATTCTTATATTTTATCTAATCAAAAAATTATTTATTTCAGCCTCTTAACGAAGACAAATATCTGTGCTATAGTTGCAACAATTGGCTCATCAACTGGCATTCTCTACAAGCATTAAACAGTAACGACGCTGACAACCCTTCGGGAACTTTTCGATCTTCCCAGATGAATAATATGGTTTCCGAAAAAGGTTCTCCTTCAGACGAAGCTAAAACCATCATAAATAGTCCAAAACCAGTCGCACAAATAAGACCACAACTAAAAAATCAAACAGAATCAAATAATGTTTCCCAATCATTGCCAAAGAGGACAACAAGTCAATCGATAAACACAAACAAACGTAGCGAATATTACTATCTTTCGAAAAGAACTTTTCTAAGTTGCCATCGGATAAAGAAAACTCGCCAAAAGAGGACCTTGCATAACTGTTGCGTGTGCGGACGTAGAATAACAAGGAGGGTTTTAACAAGCAGTTCAAAATCAAAGGTCAGCGGAGTGAAATGTAAAATGTGTCGCGACACCATGCACTGGCGAAATATGTACCTGAAAACTCTGTTGCTGCAAAAGAAACAGGAATTGCCAAACTTAACAAAGCCATCACTGAGGCAAAACCATGGCAATCTAGTCAATAATCAAACATCAATGCACAATACAAACCACTCTACTTCCCAAATACCATATCAACCCCGGCAATACCAAAGACCGTTGGTGGATGGCAAAGTTGTTTCAATGCTGCGGCGACTGGGAACAACATTGTCCAGGGATAACACATCAAGCAGTCACTATCAACCCCCTATCATGAGTCCGGCGAAGAAAAAATCACAAAAATGGACAAGGAATATTGCTGATAACGAGATTGTTATTAACTTCAATACCGCAATAACGGAAGTGCTTCCGATCAGGCGCATCCGAAGAAAGTTGACATATCAAATATCAGACCCCATTCCCACCTTGGATTCTATAGAAATCAATAGCAGTGACGAGGAGGAAGGGGCAGACGACGAAGAAGATGGGAACGGGAATGAGAAGGACAAAGTAAAATTGAATGAAAAGACACTCAATTGCGGTATAAATCTTCAGGAAGCTTACAACTTGGTGCCGAAAGGACTCACCATATCCCTCATTTCTGAGCCCGAATCAATGCTTGTTAACTAGAAAATATTCAAAGGGAAGGGATGTTTCATTTAATTTAATTTCGTAATCTAATTTTGTTATTTTGTTCATAGTTCAACACGTTTTTGTTTTAATAAACTTAAATTATTATTTATCGTTTTGTATATTTTATAGAATAGTAAAATGTGAGTGGATAGAAAATATAATAATGAAATAAATATACTCTGTACGTGCTTAAGTAGGGCAGCCATTATTTATTTAGTTTATAATTATTGATAATCATCATCATGATTCATGACACACAAACCAGCACTAGGTACCTTTTCTTTAGTTTTTAAACAAAAATCGCTGCATGCCATATCATCATGTCCAAGAGAGAAATGTACTCAAATAAAATTTTATAATAATTTAAATAAACAGTAAGCTGTAAAAATAATTTAATTTTGTCGTTTTATTTAAGTGTATTTTTTTGTGATATTTTTTTTTAAATCAAACAATAACAGTAAAAGAGCTACAAATAATTCTTAAAGCTTAACTTAAAAAAGACTTATGAACAAAAAATGTATTGTTTTCAATCTCGATACAGGGTTGCGAATTTTTAAATTAAAAACACATTAAGTCATAAGTCTGTAGATGACTTGTGAATTAAAAACAAGACAAGTGGTTAGTCCATGATTTTTTCCCAAAATTTAAAAAAAAAAAATTTTTGAGTTTGGCACATCAGGTGTGTGTAGGTATTGAACAGACCTTTCGTTTGATGTATATCTCGATGGGATTGGTGAACTTCGAAAAAATAATGATTTTTATAAACAAGGTCCATGATTTTTCCCAAAATTAATTGAAAAAAAAAAATTTTGAGTTTGGCACATCCATGGAAAGGTCTCTTAATTCTCTATTCAGAATTGAAAACCGCAACGCGTTACGAGCCTTGGTTGCGGAAATATCTCCATCCGCATCCGATGACTTTTTTAGATTTGGGTCAATTTTCAGTAAAATCACTTTGGGTGGCCATATTTCGCTAACCAGACCACGCAGGACGATTTGGCTTACAGGTGTGTGTAGGTATTGAACACACCTTTCGTTTGATGTATATCTCGATGGGATTGGCGAACTTCGAAAAAATAATGATTTTTATAGACAAGTCCATGATTTTTCCCAAAATTAATTGAAAAAAAAAATTTTGAGTTTGGCACATCCATGGAAAGGTCTGTTAATTCTCTATTCAGAATTGAAAACTGCAACGCGTTACGAGCCTTGGTTGCGGAAATATCTCCATCCGCATCCGATGACTTTTTTAGATTTGGGTCAATTTTCAGTAAAATCACTTTGGGTGGCCATATTTCGCTAACCAGACCACGCAGGACGATTTGGCTTACAGGTGTGTGTAGGTATTGAACACACCTTTCGTTTGATGTATATCTCGATGGGATTGGTGAACTTCGAAAAAATAATGATTTTTATAGACAAGTCCATGATTTTTCCCAAAATTAATTGAAAACAAAAATTTTGAGTTTGGCACATCCATGGAAAGGTCTGTTAATTCTCTATTCAGAATTGAAAACCGCAACGCGTTACGAGCCTTGGTTGCGGAAATATCTCCATCCGCATCCAATGACTTTTTTAGATTTGGGTCAATTTTCAGTAAAATCACTTTGGGTGGCCATATTTCGCTAACCAGACCACGCAGGACGATTTGGCTTACAGGTGTGTGTAGGTATTGAACACACCTTTCGTTTGATGTATATCTCGATGGGATTGGTGAACTTCGAAAAAATAATGATTTTTATAGACAAGTGGTTAGGTCCATGATTTTTCCCAAAATTAATTGAAAAAAAAAATTTTGAGTTTGGCACATCCATGGAAAGGTCTGTTAATTCTCTATTTAGAATTGAAAACTGCAACGCGTTACGAGCCTTGGTTGCGGAAATATCTCCATCCGCATCCGATGACTTTTTTAGATTTGGGTCAATTTTCAGTAAAATCACTTTGGGTGGCCATATTTCGATAACCGGACCTCGCAGAACCTTCTGGTTTTCACCCGTGAATAGCCCTTACAAAATCGACTAGAAATTTTGGAAATCGCAACCTTTTACAAGGCCTGGTTTCGGAAATATCGCCACCCAAGCACATTGTTAGGTAGTTAAAGCTCAAAAATCTGTGGAATCAGTGAAATCACTTTGGATGGCCATATTTCGCTAACTAGACCACGCAGGACGATTTGGCTTACAGGTGTGTGTAGGTATTGAACACACCTTTCGTTTGATGTATATCTCGATGGGATTGGTGAACTTCGAAAAAATAATGATTTTTATAGACAAGTGGTTAGTCCATGATTTTTCCCAAAATTAATTCAAAAAAAAAATTTGAGTTTGGCACATCCATGGAAAGGTCTGTTAATTCTCTATTCAGAATTGAAAACCGCAACGCGTTACGAGCCTTGGTTGCGGAAATATCTCCATCCGCATCCGATGACTTTTTTAGATTTGGGTCAATTTTCAGTAAAATCACTTTGGGTAACCATATTTCGATAACCAGACCTCGCAGAACCTTCTGGTTTTCACCCGTGAATAGCCCTTACAAAATCGACTAGAAATTTTGGAAACCGCAACCTTTTACAAGCCCTGGTTTCGGAAATATCGCCACCCAAGCACATTGTTAGGTAATTAAAGCTCAAAAATCTGTGGAAACAGTTAAATCAATTTGGATGGCCATATTTCGCTAACCAGACCACGCAGGACGATTTGGCTTACAGGTGTGTGTAGGTATTGAACACACCTTTCGTTTGATGTATATCTCGATGGGATTGGTGAACTTCGAAAAAATAAAATAAAATTCTATTCAGAATTGAAAACTGCAACGCGTTACGAGCCTTGGTTGCGGAAATATCTCCATCCGCATCCGATGACTTTTTTAGATTTGGGTCAATTTTCAGTAAAATCACTTTGGGTGGCCATATTTCGCTAACCAGACTACGCAGGACGATTTGGCTTACAGGTGTGTGTAGGTATTGAACACACCTTTCGTTTGATGTATATCTCGATGGGATTGGTGAACTTCGAAAAAATAATGATTTTTATAGACAAGTCCATGATTTTTCCCAAAATTAATTGAAAACAAAAATTTTGAGTTTGGCACATCCATGGAAAGGTCTGTTAATTCTCTATTCAGAATTGAAAACTGCAACGCGTTACGAGCCTTGGTTGCGGAAATATCTCCATCCGCATCCGATGACTTTTTTAGATTTGGGTCAATTTTCAGTAAAATCACTTTGGGTGGCCATATTTCGCTAACCAGACCACGCAGGACGATTTGGCTTACAGGTGTGTGTAGGTATTGAACACACCTTTCGTTTGATGTATATCTCGATGGGATTGGTGAACTTCGAAAAAATAAAATAAAATTCTATTCAGAATTGAAAACTGCAACGCGTTACGAGCCTTGGTTGCGGAAATATCTCCATCCGCATCCGATGACTTTTTTAGACTTGGGTCAATTTTCAGTAAAATCACTTTGGGTGGCCATATTTCGCTAACCAGACCACGCAGGACGATTTGGCTTACAGGTGTGTGTAGGTATTGAACACACCTTTCGTTTGATGTATATCTCGATGGGATTGGTGAACTTCGAAAAAATAATGATTTTTATAGACAAGTCCATGATTTTTCCCAAAATTAATTGAAAACAAAAATTTTGAGTTTGGCACATCCATGGAAAGGTCTGTTAATTCTCTATTCAGAATTGAAAACCGCAACGCGTTACGAGCCTTGGTTGCGGAAATATCTCCATCCGCATCCGATGACTTTTTTAGATTTGGGTCAATTTTCAGTAAAATCACTTTGGGTGGCCATATTTCGCTAACCAGACTACGCAGGACGATTTGGCTTACAGGTGTGTGTAGGTATTGAACACACCTTTCGTTTGATGTATATCTCGATGGGATTGGTGAACTTCGAAAAAATAATGATTTTTATAGACAAGTCCATGATTTTTCCCAAAATTAATTGAAAACAAAAATTTTGAGTTTGGCACATCCATGGAAGGTCTGTTAATTCTCTATTCAGAATTGAAAACTGCAACGCGTTACGAGCCTTGGTTGCGGAAATATCTCCATCCGCATCCGATGACTTTTTTAGATTTGGGTCAATTTTCAGTAAAATCACTTTGGGTGGCCATATTTCGCTAACCAGACCACGCAGGACGATTTGGCTTACAGGTGTGTGTAGGTATTGAACACACCTTTCGTTTGATGTATATCTCGATGGGATTGGTGAACTTCGAAAAAATAATGATTTTTATAGACAAGTGGTTAGTCCATGATTTTTCCCAAAATTAATTGAAAACAAAAATTTTGAGTTTGGCACATCCATGGAAAGGTCTGTTAATTCTCTATTCAGAATTGAAAACTGCAACGCGTTACGAGCCTTGGTTGCGGAAATATCTCCATCCGCATCCGATGACTTTTTTAGATTTGGGTCAATTTTCAGTAAAATCACTTTGGGTGGCCATATTTCGCTAACCAGACCACGCAGGACGATTTGGCTTACAGGTGTGTGTAGGTATTGAACACACCTTTCGTTTGATGTATATCTCGATGGGATTGGTGAACTTCGAAAAAATAAAATAAAATTCTATTCAGAATTGAAAACTGCAACGCGTTACGAGCCTTGGTTGCGGAAATATCTCCATCCGCATCCGATGACTTTTTTAGACTTGGGTCAATTTTCAGTAAAATCACTTTGGGTGGCCATATTTCGCTAACCAGACCACGCAGGACGATTTGGCTTACAGGTGTGTGTAGGTATTGAACACACCTTTCGTTTGATGTATATCTCGATGGGATTGGTGAACTTCGAAAAAATAATGATTTTTATAGACAAGTGGTTAGTCCATGATTTTTCCCAAAATTAATCAAAATCAAAATTTTCACCCGTGAATAGCCCTTACAAAATCGACTAGAAATTTTGGAAATCGCAACCTTTTACAAGGCCTGGTTTCGGAAATATCGCCACCCAAGCACATTGTTAGGTAGTTAAAGCTCAAAAATCTGTGGAATCAGTGAAATCACTTTGGATGGCCATATTTCGCTAACTAGACCACGCAGGACGATTTGGCTTACAGGTGTGTGTAGGTATTGAACACACCTTTCGTTTGATGTATATCTCGATGGGATTGGTGAACTTCGAAAAAATAATGATTTTTATAGACAAGTGGTTAGTCCATGATTTTTCCCAAAATTAATTCAAAAAAAAATTTTGAGTTTGGCACATCCATGGAAAGGTCTGTTAATTCTCTATTCAGAATTGAAAACCGCAACGCGTTACGAGCCTTGGTTGCGGAAATATCTCCATCCGCATCCGATGACTTTTTTAGATTTGGGTCAATTTTCAGTAAAATCACTTTGGGTAACCATATTTCGATAACCAGACCTCGCAGAACCTTCTGGTTTTCACCCGTGAATAGCCCTTACAAAATCGACTAGAAATTTTGGAAATCGCAACCTTTTACAAGCCCTGGTTTCGGAAATATCGCCACCCAAGCACATTGTTAGGTAGTTAAAGCTCAAAAATCTGTGGAATCAGTGAAATCACTTTGGATAGCCATATTTCGCTAACCAGACCACGCAGGACGATTTGGCTTACAGGTGTGTGTAGGTATTGAACACACCTTTCGTTTGATGTATATCTCGATGGGATTGGTGAACTTCGAAAAAATAATGATTTTTATAGACAAGTGGTTAGTCCATGATTTTTCCCAAAATTAATTCAAAAAAAAATTTTGAGTTTGGCACATCCATGGAAAGGTCTGTTAATTCTCTATTCAGAATTGAAAACCGCAACGCGTTACGAGCCTTGGTTGCGGAAATATCTCCATCCGCATCCAATGACTTTTTTAGATTTGGGTAAATTTTCAGTAAAATCACTTTGGGTGGCCATATTTCGATAACCAGACCTCGCAGAACCTTCTGGTTTTCACCCCTGAATAGCTCTTACAAAATTGACTAGAAATTTTGGAAACCGCAACCTTTTACAAGCCCTGGTTTCGGAAATATCTCCACCCAAGCACATTGTTAGGTAGTTAAAGCTCAAAAATCTGTGGAATCAGTGAAATCACTTTGGATGGCCATATTTCGCTAACCAGACCACGCAGGACGATTTGGCTTACAGGTGTGTGTAGGTATTGAACACACCTTTCGTTTGATGTATATCTCGATGGGATTGGTGAACTTCGAAAAAATAAAATAAAATTCTATTCAGAATTGAAAACTGCAACGCGTTACGAGCCTTGGTTGCGGAAATATCTCCATCCGCATCCGATGACTTTTTTAGACTTGGGTCAATTTTCAGTAAAATCACTTTGGGTGGCCATATTTCGCTAACCAGACCACGCAGGACGATTTGGCTTACAGGTGTGTGTAGGTATTGAACACACCTTTCGTTTGATGTATATCTCGATGGGATTGGTGAACTTCGAAAAAATAATGATTTTTATAGACAAGTGGTTAGTCCATGATTTTTCCCAAAATTAATCAAAATTAAAATTTTCACCCGTGAATAGCCCTTACAAAATCGACTAGAAATTTTGGAAATCGCAACCTTTTACAAGGCCTGGTTTCGGAAATATCGCCACCCAAGCACATTGTTAGGTAGTTAAAGCTCAAAAATCTGTGGAATCAGTGAAATCACTTTGGATGGCCATATTTCGCTAACCAGACCACGCAGGACGATTTGGCTTACAGGTGTGTGTAGGTATTGAACACACCTTTCGTTTGATGTATATCTCGATGGGATTGGTGAACTTCGAAAAAATAATGATTTTTATAGACAAGTCCATGATTTTTCCCAAAATTAATTGAAAACAAAAATTTTGAGTTTGGCACATCCATGGAAAGGTCTGTTAATTCTCTATTCAGAATTGAAAACTGCAACGCGTTACGAGCCTTGGTTGCGGAAATATCTCCATCCGCATCCGATGACTTTTTTAGATTTGGGTCAATTTTCAGTAAAATCACTTTGGGTGGCCATATTTCGATAACCAGACCTCGCAGAACCTTCTGGTTTTCACCCCTGAATAGCTCTTACAAAATTGACTAGAAATTTTGGAAACCGCAACCTTTTACAAGCCCTGGTTTCGGAAATATCTCCACCCAAGCACATTGTTAGGTAGTTAAAGCTCAAAAATCTGTGGAATCAGTGAAATCACTTTGGATTGCCATATTTCGCTAACCAGACCACGCAGGACGATTTGGCTTACAGGTGTGTGTAGGTATTGAACACACCTTTCGTTTGATGTATATCTCGATGGGATTGGTGAACTTCGAAAAAATAAAATAAAATTCTATTCAGAATTGAAAACTGCAACGCGTTACGAGCCTTGGTTGCGGAAATATCTCCATCCGCATCCGATGACTTTTTTAGACTTGGGTCAATTTTCAGTAAAATCACTTTGGGTGGCCATATTTCGCTAACCAGACCACGCAGGACGATTTGGCTTACAGGTGTGTGTAGGTATTGAACACACCTTTCGTTTGATGTATATCTCGATGGGATTGGTGAACTTCGAAAAAATAATGATTTTTATAGACAAGTGGTTAGTCCATGATTTTTCCCAAAATTAATCAAAATTAAAATTTTCACCCGTGAATAGCCCTTACAAAATCGACTAGAAATTTTGGAAATCGCAACCTTTTACAAGGCCTGGTTTCGGAAATATCGCCACCCAAGCACATTGTTAGGTAGTTAAAGCTCAAAAATCTGTGGAATCAGTGAAATCACTTTGGATGGCCATATTTCGCTAACCAGACCACGCAGGACGATTTGGCTTACAGGTGTGTGTAGGTATTGAACACACCTTTCGTTTGATGTATATCTCGATGGGATTGGTGAACTTCGAAAAAATAATGATTTTTATAGACAAGTGGTTAGTCCATGATTTTTCCCAAAATTAATTCAAAAAAAAATTTTGAGTTTGGCACATCCATGGAAAGGTCTCTTAATTCTCTATTCAGAATTGAAAACCGCAACGCGTTACGAGCCTTGGTTGCGGAAATATCTCCATCCGCATCCAATGACTTTTTTAGATTTGGGTCAATTTTCAGTAAAATCACTTTGGGTGGCCATATTTCGATAACCAGACCTCGCAGAACCTTCTGGTTTTCACCCCTGAATAGCTCTTACAAAATTGACTAGAAATTTTGGAAACCGCAACCTTTTACAAGCCCTGGTTTCGGAAATATCTCCACCCAAGCACATTGTTAGGTAGTTAAAGCTCAAAAATCTGTGGAATCAGTGAAATCACTTTGGATGGCCATATTTCGCTAACCAGACCACGCAGGACGATTTGGCTTACAGGTGTGTGTAGGTATTGAACACACCTTTCGTTTGATGTATATCTCGATGGGATTGGTGAACTTCGAAAAAATAAAATAAAATTCTATTCAGAATTGAAAACTGCAACGCGTTACGAGCCTTGGTTGCGGAAATATCTCCATCCGCATCCGATGACTTTTTTAGACTTGGGTCAATTTTCAGTAAAATCACTTTGGGTGGCCATATTTCGCTAACCAGACCACGCAGGACGATTTGGCTTACAGGTGTGTGTAGGTATTGAACACACCTTTCGTTTGATGTATATCTCGATGGGATTGGTGAACTTCGAAAAAATAATGATTTTTATAGACAAGTGGTTAGTCCATGATATTTCGATAACCAGACCTCGCAGAACCTTCTGGTTTTCACCCGTGAATAGCCCTTACAAAATCGACTAGAAATTTTGGAAATCGCAACCTTTTACAAGCCCTGGTTTCGGAAATATCGCCACCCAAGCACATTGTTAGGTAGTTAAAGCTCAAAAATCTGTGGAATCAGTGAAATCCCTTTGGATGGCCATATTTCGCTAACCAGACCACGCAGGACGATTTGGCTTACAGGTGTGTGTAGGTATTGAACACACCTTTCGTTTGATGTGTATCTCGATGGGATTGGTGAACTTCGAAAAAATAAAATAAAATTCTATTCAGAATTGAAAACCGCAACGCGTTACGAGCCTTGGTTGTGGAAATATCTCCATCCGCATCCGATGACTTTTTTAGATTTGGGTCAATTTTCAGTAAAATCACTTTGGGTAACCATATTTCGATAACCAGACCTCGCAGAACCTTCTGGTTTTCACCCGTGAATAGCCCTTACAAAATCGACTAGAAATTTTGGAAATCGCAACCTTTTACAAGCCCTGGTTTCGGAAATATCGCCACCCAAGCACATTGTTAGGTAGTTAAAGCTCAAAAATCTGTGAAATCAGTGAAATCACTTTGGATGGCCATATTTCGCTAACCAGACCACGCAGGACGATTTGGCTTACAGGTGTGTGTAGGTATTGAACACACCTTTCGTTTGATGTATATCTCGATGGGATTGGTGAACTTCGAAAAAATAATGATTTTTATAGACAAGTCCATGATTTTTCCCAAAATTAATTGAAAACAAAAATTTTGAGTTTGGCACATCCATGGAAAGGTCTGTTAATTCTCTATTCAGAATTGAAAACTGCAACGCGTTACGAGCCTTGGTTGCGGAAATATCTCCATCCGCATCCGATGACTTTTTTAGATTTGGGTCAATTTTCAGTAAAATCACTTTGGGTGGCCATATTTCGCTAACCAGACCACGCAGGACGATTTGGCTTACAGGTGTGTGTAGGTATTGAACACACCTTTCGTTTGATGTATATCTCGATGGGATTGGTGAACTTCGAAAAAATAATGATTTTTATAGACAAGTGGTTAGTCCATGATTTTTCCCAAAATTAATTCAATAAAAAATTTTGAGTTTGGCACATCCATGGAAAGGTCTGTTAATTCTCTATTCAGAATTGAAAACCGCAACGCGTTACGAGCCTTGGTTGCGGAAATATCTCCATCCGCATCCAATGACTTTTTTAGATTTGGGTCAATTTTCAGTAAAATCACTTTGGGTGGCCATATTTCGATAACCAGACCACGCAGGACGATTTGGCTTACAGGTGTGTGTAGGTATTGAACACACCTTTCGTTTGATGTATATCTCGATGGGATTGGTGAACTTCGAAAAAATAAAATAAAATTCTATTCAGAATTGAAAACTGCAACGCGTTACGAGCCTTGGTTGCGGAAATATCTCCATCCGCATCCGATGACTTTTTTAGATTTGGGTCAATTTTCAGTAAAATCACTTTGGGTGGCCATATTTCGCTAACCAGACCACGCAGGACGATTTGGCTTACAGGTGTGTGTAGGTATTGAACACACCTTTCGTTTGATGTATATCTCGATGGGATTGGTGAACTTCGAAAAAATAATGATTTTTATAGACAAGTGGTTAGTCCATGATTTTTCCCAAAATTAATCAAAATTAAAATTTTCACCCGTGAATAGCCCTTACAAAATCGACTAGAAATTTTGGAAATCGCAACCTTTTACAAGGCCTGGTTTCGGAAATATCGCCACCCAAGCACATTGTTAGGTAGTTAAAGCTCAAAAATCTGTGGAATCAGTGAAATCACTTTGGATGGCCATATTTCGCTAACCAGACCACGCAGGACGATTTGGCTTACAGGTGTGTGTAGGTATTGAACACACCTTTCGTTTGATGTATATCTCGATGGGATTGGTGAACTTCGAAAAATTAATGATTTTTATAGACAAGTCCATGATTTTTCCCAAAATTAATTGAAAACAAAAATTTTGAGTTTGGCACATCCATGGAAAGGTCTGTTAATTCTCTATTCAGAATTGAAAACTGCAACGCGTTACGAGCCTTGGTTGCGGAAATATCTCCATCCGCATCCGATGACTTTTTTAGATTTGGGTCAATTTTCAGTAAAATCACTTTGGGTGGCCATATTTCGCTAACCAGACCACGCAGGACGATTTGGCTTACAGGTGTGTGTAGGTATTGAACACACCTTTCGTTTGATGTATATCTCGATGGGATTGGTGAACTTCGAAAAAATAAAATAAAATTCTATTCAGAATTGAAAACTGCAACGCGTTACGAGCCTTGGTTGCGGAAATATCTCCATCCGCATCCGATGACTTTTTTAGATTTGGGTCAATTTTCAGTAAAATCACTTTGGGTGGCCATATTTCGCTAACCAGACCACGCAGGACGATTTGGCTTACAGGTGTGTGTAGGTATTGAACACACCTTTCGTTTGATGTATATCTCGATGGGATTGGTGAACTTCGAAAAAATAAAATAAAATTCTATTCAGAATTGAAAACTGCAACGCGTTACGAGCCTTGGTTGCGGAAATATCTCCATCCGCATCCGATGACTTTTTTAGATTTGGGTCAATTTTCAGTAAAATCACTTTGGGTGGCCATATTTCGCTAACCAGACCACGCAGGACGATTTGGCTTACAGGTGTGTGTAGGTATTGAACACACCTTTCGTTTGATGTATATCTCGATGGGATTGGTGAACTTCGAAAAAATAATGATTTTTATAGACAAGTCCATGATTTTTCCCAAAATTAATTCAAAAAAAAAATTTTGAGTTTGGCACATCCATGGAAAGGTCTGTTAATTCTCTATTCAGAATTGAAAACCGCAACGCGTTACGAGCCTTGGTTGCGGAAATATCTCCATCCGCATCCGATGACTTTTTTAGATTTGGGTCAATTTTCAGTAAAATCACTTTGGGTAACCATATTTCGATAACCAGACCTCGCAGAACCTTCTGGTTTTCACCCGTGAATAGCCCTTACAAAATCGACTAGAAATTTTGGAAATCGCAACCTTTTACAAGCCCTGGTTTCGGAAATATCGCCACCCAAGCACATTGTTAGGTAGTTAAAGCTCAAAAATCTGTGGAATCAGTGAAATCACTTTGGATGGCCATATTTCGCTAACTAGACCACGCAGGACGATTTGGCTTACAGGTGTGTGTAGGTATTGAACACACCTTTCGTTTGATGTATATCTCGATGGGATTGGTGAACTTCGAAAAAATAATGATTTTTATAGACAAGTCCATGATTTTTCCCAAAATTAATTCAAAAAAAAAATTTTGAGTTTGGCACATCCATGGAAAGGTCTGTTAATTCTCTATTCAGAATTGAAAACCGCAACGCGTTACGAGCCTTGGTTGCGGAAATATCTACATCCGCATCCGATGACTTTTTTAGATTTGGGTCAATTTTCAGTAAAATCACTTTGGGTGGCCATATTTCGCTAACCAGACCACGCAGGACGATTTGGCTTACAGGTGTGTGTAGGTATTGAACACACCTTTCGTTTGATGTATATCTCGATGGGATTGGTGAACTTCGAAAAAATAAAATAAAATTCTATTCAGAATTGAAAACTGCAACGCGTTACGAGCCTTGGTTGCGGAAATATCTCCATCCGCATCCGATGACTTTTTTAGATTTGGGTCAATTTTCAGTAAAATCACTTTGGGTGGCCATATTTCGCTAACCAGACCACGCAGGACGATTTGGCTTACAGGTGTGTGTAGGTATTGAACACACCTTTCGTTTGATGTATATCTCGATGGGATTGGTGAACTTCGAAAAAATAATGATTTTTATAGACAAGTGGTTAGTCCATGATTTTTCCCAAAATTAATTCAAAAAAAAAATTTTGAGTTTGGCACATCCATGGAAAGGTCTGTTAATTCTCTATTCAGAATTGAAAACCGCAACGCGTTACGAGCCTTGGTTGCGGAAATATCTCCATCCGCATCCGATGACTTTTTTAGATTTGGGTCAATTTTCAGTAAAATCACTTTGGGTAACCATATTTCGATAACCAGACCTCGCAGAACCTTCTAGTTTTCACCCGTGAATAGCCCTTACAAAATCGACTAGAAATTTTGGAAATCGCAACCTTTTACAAGCCCTGGTTTCGGAAATATCGCCACCCAAGCACATTGTTAGATAGTTAAAGCTCAAAAATCTGTGGAATCAGTGAAATCACTTTGGATGGCCATATTTCGCTAACTAGACCACGCAAGACGATTTGGCTTACAGGTGTGTGTAGGTATTGAACACACCTTTCGTTTGATGTATATCTCGATGGGATTGGTGAACTTCGAAAAAATAATGATTTTTATAGACAAGTGGTTAGTCCATGATTTTTCCCAAAATTAATTCAAAAAAAAAATTTTGAGTTTGGCACATCCATGGAAAGGTCTGTTAATTCTCTATTCAGAATTAAAAACCGCAACGCGTTACGAGCCTTGGTTGCGGAAATATCTCCATCCGCATCCGATGACTTTTTTAGATTTGGGTCAATTTTCAGTAAAATCACTTTGGGTGGCCATATTTCGCTAACCAGACCACGCAGGACGATTTGGCTTACAGGTGTGTGTAGGTATTGAACACACCTTTCGTTTGATGTATATCTCGATGGGATTGGTGAACTTCGAAAAAATAAAATAAAATTCTATTCAGAATTGAAAACTGCAACGCGTTACGAGCCTTGGTTGCGGAAATATCTCCATCCGCATCCGATGACTTTTTTAGATTTGGGTCAATTTTCAGTAAAATCACTTTGGGTGGCCATATTTCGCTAACCAGACCACGCAGGACGATTTGGCTTACAGGTGTGTGTAGGTATTGAACACACCTTTCGTTTGATGTATATCTCGATGGGATTGGTGAACTTCGAAAAAATAATGATTTTTATAGACAAGTGGTTAGTCCATGATTTTTCCCAAAATTAATTGAAAACAAAAATTTTGAGTTTGGCACATCCATGGAAAGGTCTGTTAATTCTCTATTCAGAATTGAAAACTGCAACGCGTTACGAGCCTTGGTTGCGGAAATATCTCCATCCGCATCCGATGACTTTTTTAGATTTGGGTCAATTTTCAGTAAAATCACTTTGGGTGGCCATATTTCGCTAACCAGACCACGCAGGACGATTTGGCTTACAGGTGTGTGTAGGTATTGAACACACCTTTCGTTTGATGTATATCTCGATGGGATTGGTGAACTTCGAAAAAATAAAATAAAATTCTATTCAGAATTGAAAACTGCAACGCGTTACGAGCCTTGGTTGCGGAAATATCTCCATCCGCATCCGATGACTTTTTTAGATTTGGGTCAATTTTCAGTAAAATCACTTTGGGTGGCCATATTTCGCTAACCAGACCACGCAGGACGATTTGGCTTACAGGTGTGTGTAGGTATTGAACACACCTTTCGTTTGATGTATATCTCGATGGGATTGGTGAACTTCGAAAAAATAATGATTTTTATAGACAAGTCCATGATTTTTGCCAAAATTAATTGAAAACAAAAATTTTGAGTTTGGCACATCCATGGAAAGGTCTGTTAATTCTCTATTCAGAATTGAAAACTGCAACGCGTTACGAGCCTTGGTTGCGGAAATATCACCATCCGCATCCGATGACTTTTTTAGATTTGGGTCAATTTTCAGTAAAATCACTTTGGGTGGCCATATTTCGCTAACCAGACCACGCAGGACGATTTGGCTTACAGGTGTGTGTAGGTATTGAACACACCTTTCGTTTGATGTATATCTCGATGGGATTGGTGAACTTCGAAAAAATAAAATAAAATTCTATTCAGAATTGAAAACTGCAACGCGTTACGAGCCTTGGTTGCGGAAATATCTCCATCCGCATCCGATGACTTTTTTAGATTTGGGTCAATTTTCAGTAAAATCACTTTGGGTGGCCATATTTCGCTAACCAGACCACGCAGGACGATTTGGCTTACAGGTGTGTGTAGGTATTGAACACACCTTTCGTTTGATGTATATCTCGATGGGATTGGTGAACTTCGAAAAAATAATGATTTTTATAGACAAGTGGTTAGTCCATGATTTTTCCCAAAATTAATCAAAATTAAAATTTTCACCCGTGAATAGGCCTTACAAAATCGACTAGAAATTTTGGAAATCGCAACCTTTTACAAGCCCTGGTTTCGGAAATATCGCCACCCAAGCACATTGTTAGGTAGTTAAAGCTCAAAAATCTGTGGAATCAGTGAAATCACTTTGGATGGCCATATTTCGCTAACCAGACCACGCAGGACGATTTGGCTTACAGGTGTGTGTAGGTATTGAACACACCTTTCGTTTGATGTATATCTCGATGGGATTGGTGAACTTCGAAAAATTAATGATTTTTATAGACAAGTCCATGATTTTTCCCAAAATTAATTGAAAACAAAAATTTTGAGTTTGGCACATCCATGGAAAGGTCTGTTAATTCTCTATTCAGAATTGAAAACTGCAACGCGTTACGAGCCTTGGTTGCGGAAATATCTCCATCCGCATCCGATGACTTTTTTAGATTTGGGTCAATTTTCAGTAAAATCACTTTGGGTGGCCATATTTCGCTAACCAGACCACGTAGGACGATTTGGCTTACTGGTGTGTGTAGGTATTGAACACACCTTTCGTTTGATGTATATCTCGATGGGATTGGTGAACTTCGAAAAAATAAAATAAAATTCTATTCAGAATTGAAAACTGCAACGCGTTACGAGCCTTGGTTGCGGAAATATCTCCATCCGCATCCGATGACTTTTTTAGATTTGGGTCAATTTTCAGTAAAATCACTTTGGGTGGCCATATTTCGCTAACCAGACCACGCAGGACGATTTGGCTTACAGGTGTGTGTAGGTATTGAACACACCTTTCGTTTGATGTATATCTCGATGGGATTGGTGAACTTCGAAAAAATAATGATTTTTATAGACAAGTCCATGATTTTTCCCAAAATTAATTGAAAACAAAAATTTTGAGTTTGGCACATCCATGGAAAGGTCTGTTAATTCTCTATTCAGAATTGAAAACTGCAACACGTTACGAGCCTTGGTTGCGGAAATATCACCATCCGCATCCGATGACTTTTTTAGATTTGGGTCAATTTTCAGTAAAATCACTTTGGGTGGCCATATTTCGCTAACCAGACCACGCAGGACGATTTGGCTTACAGGTGTGTGTAGGTATTGAACACACCTTTCGTTTGATGTATATCTCGATGGGATTGGTGAACTTCGAAAAAATAAAATAAAATTCTATTCAGAATTGAAAACTGCAACGCGTTACGAGCCTTGGTTGCGGAAATATCTCCATCCGCATCCGATGACTTTTTTAGATTTGGGTCAATTTTCAGTAAAATCACTTTGGGTGGCCATATTTCGCTAACCAGACCACGCAGGACGATTTGGCTTACAGGTGTGTGTAGGTATTGAACACACCTTTCGTTTGATGTATATCTCGATGGGATTGGTGAACTTCGAAAAAATAATGATTTTTATAGACAAGTGGTTAGTCCATGATTTTTCCCAAAATTAATCAAAATTAAAATTTTCACCCGTGAATAGCCCTTACAAAATCGACTAGAAATTTTGGAAATCGCAACCTTTTACAAGGCCTGGTTTCGGAAATATCGCCACCCAAGCACATTGTTAGGTAGTTAAAGCTCAAAAATCTGTGGAATCAGTGAAATCACTTTGGATGGCCATATTTCGCTAACCAGACCACGCAGGACGATTTGGCTTACAGGTGTGTGTAGGTATTGAACACACCTTTCGTTTGATGTATATCTCGATGGGATTGGTGAACTTCGAAAAAATAATGATTTTTATAGACAAGTGGTTAGTCCATGATTTTTCCCAAAATTAATTCAAAAAAAAATTTTGAGTTTGGCACATCCATGGAAAGGTCTGTTAATTCTCTATTCAGAATTGAAAACCGCAACGCGTTACGAGCCTTGGTTGCGGAAATATCTCCATCCGCATCCGATGACTTTTTTAGATTTGGGTCAATTTTCAGTAAAATCACTTTGGGTAACCATATTTCGATAACCAGACCTCGCAGAACCTTCTGGTTTTCACCCGTGAATAGCCCTTACAAAATCGACTAGAAATTTTGGAAATCGCAACCTTTTACAAGCCCTGGTTTCGGAAATATCGCCACCCAAGCACATTGTTAGGTAGTTAAAGCTCAAAAATCTGTGGAATCAGTGAAATCACTTTGGATGGCCATATTTCGCTAACCAGACCACGCAGGACGATTTGGCTTACAGGTGTGTGTAGGTATTGAACACACCTTTCGTTTGATGTATATCTCGATGGGATTGGTGAACTTCGAAAAAATAATGATTTTTATAGACAAGTGTAGTCCATGATTTTTCCCAAAATTAATTGAAAAAAAAAATTTTGAGTTTGGCACATCCATGGAAAGGTCTGTTAATTCTCTATTCAGAATTGAAAACTGCAACGCGTTACGAGCCTTGGTTGCGGAAATATCTCCATCCGCATCCGATGACTTTTTTAGATTTGGGTCAATTTTCAGTAAAATCACTTTGGGTGGCCATATTTCGCTAACCAGACCACGCAGGACGATTTGGCTTACAGGTGTGTGTAGGTATTGAACACACCTTTCGTTTGATGTATATCTCGATGGGATTGGTGAACTTCGAAAAAATAATGATTTTTATAGACAAGTGGTTAGTCCATGATTTTTCCCAAAATTAATTCAAAAAAAAAATTTTGAGTTTGGCACATCCATGGAAAGGTCTGTTAATTCTCTATTCAGAATTGAAAACCGCAACGCGTTACGAGCCTTGGTTGCGGAAATATCTCCATCCGCATCCGATGACTTTTTTAGATTTGGGTCAATTTTCAGTAAAATCACTTTGGGTAACCATATTTCGATAACCAGACCTCGCAGAACCTTCTAGTTTTCACCCGTGAATAGCCCTTACAAAATCGACTAGAAATTTTGGAAATCGCAACCTTTTACAAGCCCTGGTTTCGGAAATATCGCCACCCAAGCACATTGTTAGATAGTTAAAGCTCAAAAATCTGTGGAATCAGTGAAATCACTTTGGATGGCCATATTTCGCTAACTAGACCACGCAAGACGATTTGGCTTACAGGTGTGTGTAGGTATTGAACACACCTTTCGTTTGATGTATATCTCGATGGGATTGGTGAACTTCGAAAAAATAATGATTTTTATAGACAAGTGGTTAGTCCATGATTTTTCCCAAAATTAATTCAAAAAAAAAATTTTGAGTTTGGCACATCCATGGAAAGGTCTGTTAATTCTCTATTCAGAATTAAAAACCGCAACGCGTTACGAGCCTTGGTTGCGGAAATATCTCCATCCGCATCCGATGACTTTTTTAGATTTGGGTCAATTTTCAGTAAAATCACTTTGGGTGGCCATATTTCGCTAACCAGACCACGCAGGACGATTTGGCTTACAGGTGTGTGTAGGTATTGAACACACCTTTCGTTTGATGTATATCTCGATGGGATTGGTGAACATCGAAAAAATAAAATAAAATTCTATTCAGAATTGAAAACTGCAACGCGTTACGAGCCTTGGTTGCGGAAATATCTCCATCCGCATCCGATGACTTTTTTAGATTTGGGTCAATTTTCAGTAAAATCACTTTGGGTGGCCATATTTCGCTAACCAGACCACGCAGGACGATTTGGCTTACAGGTGTGTGTAGGTATTGAACACACCTTTCGTTTGATGTATATCTCGATGGGATTGGTGAACTTCGAAAAAATAATGATTTTTATAGACAAGTGGTTAGTCCATGATTTTTCCCAAAATTAATTGAAAACAAAAATTTTGAGTTTGGCACATCCATGGAAAGGTCTGTTAATTCTCTATTCAGAATTGAAAACTGCAACGCGTTACGAGCCTTGGTTGCGGAAATATCTCCATCCGCATCCGATGACTTTTTTAGATTTGGGTCAATTTTCAGTAAAATCACTTTGGGTGGCGATATTTCGCTAACCAGACCACGCAGGACGATTTGGCTTACAGGTGTGTGTAGGTATTGAACACACCTTTCGTTTGATGTATATCTCGATGGGATTGGTGAACTTCGAAAAAATAAAATAAAATTCTATTCAGAATTGAAAACTGCAACGCGTTACGAGCCTTGGTTGCGGAAATATCTCCATCCGCATCCGATGACTTTTTTAGATTTGGGTCAATTTTCAGTAAAATCACTTTGGGTGGCCATATTTCGCTAACCAGACCACGCAGGACGATTTGGCTTACAGGTGTGTGTAGGTATTGAACACACCTTTCGTTTGATGTATATCTCGATGGGATTGGTGAACTTCGAAAAAATAATGATTTTTATAGACAAGTCCATGATTTTTCCCAAAATTAATTGAAAACAAAAATTTTGAGTTTGGCACATCCATGGAAAGGTCTGTTAATTCTCTATTCAGAATTGAAAACTGCAACGCGTTACGAGCCTTGGTTGCGGAAATATCACCATCCGCATCCGATGACTTTTTTAGATTTGGGTCAATTTTCAGTAAAATCACTTTGGGTGGCCATATTTCGCTAACCAGACCACGCAGGACGATTTGGCTTACAGGTGTGTGTAGGTATTGAACACACCTTTCGTTTGATGTATATCTCGATGGGATTGGTGAACTTCGAAAAAATAAAATAAAATTCTATTCAGAATTGAAAACTGCAACGCGTTACGAGCCTTGGTTGCGGAAATATCTCCATCCGCATCCGATGACTTTTTTAGATTTGGGTCAATTTTCAGTAAAATCACTTTGGGTGGCCATATTTCGCTAACCAGACCACGCAGGACGATTTGGCTTACAGGTGTGTGTAGGTATTGAACACACCTTTCGTTTGATGTATATCTCGATGGGATTGGTGAACTTCGAAAAAATAATGATTTTTATAGACAAGTGGTTAGTCCATGATTTTTCCCAAAATTAATCAAAATTAAAATTTTCACCCGTGAATAGGCCTTACAAAATCGACTAGAAATTTTGGAAATCGCAACCTTTTACAAGCCCTGGTTTCGGAAATATCGCCACCCAAGCACATTGTTAGGTAGTTAAAGCTCAAAAATCTGTGGAATCAGTGAAATCACTTTGGATGGCCATATTTCGCTAACCAGACCACGCAGGACGATTTGGCTTACAGGTGTGTGTAGGTATTGAACACACCTTTCGTTTGATGTATATCTCGATGGGATTGGTGAACTTCGAAAAATTAATGATTTTTATAGACAAGTCCATGATTTTTCCCAAAATTAATTGAAAACAAAAATTTTGAGTTTGGCACATCCATGGAAAGGTCTGTTAATTCTCTATTCAGAATTGAAAACTGCAACGCGTTACGAGCCTTGGTTGCGGAAATATCTCCATCCGCATCCGATGACTTTTTTAGATTTGGGTCAATTTTCAGTAAAATCACTTTGGGTGGCCATATTTCGCTAACCAGACCACGTAGGACGATTTGGCTTACTGGTGTGTGTAGGTATTGAACACACCTTTCGTTTGATGTATATCTCGATGGGATTGGTGAACTTCGAAAAAATAAAATAAAATTCTATTCAGAATTGAAAACTGCAACGCGTTACGAGCCTTGGTTGCGGAAATATCTCCATCCGCATCCGATGACTTTTTTAGATTTGGGTCAATTTTCAGTAAAATCACTTTGGGTGGCCATATTTCGCTAACCAGACCACGCAGGACGATTTGGCTTACAGGTGTGTGTAGGTATTGAACACACCTTTCGTTTGATGTATATCTCGATGGGATTGGTGAACTTCGAAAAAATAATGATTTTTATAGACAAGTCCATGATTTTTCCCAAAATTAATTGAAAACAAAAATTTTGAGTTTGGCACATCCATGGAAAGGTCTGTTAATTCTCTATTCAGAATTGAAAACTGCAACACGTTACGAGCCTTGGTTGCGGAAATATCACCATCCGCATCCGATGACTTTTTTAGATTTGGGTCAATTTTCAGTAAAATCACTTTGGGTGGCCATATTTCGCTAACCAGACCACGCAGGACGATTTGGCTTACAGGTGTGTGTAGGTATTGAACACACCTTTCGTTTGATGTATATCTCGATGGGATTGGTGAACTTCGAAAAAATAAAATAAAATTCTATTCAGAATTGAAAACTGCAACGCGTTACGAGCCTTGGTTGCGGAAATATCTCCATCCGCATCCGATGACTTTTTTAGATTTGGGTCAATTTTCAGTAAAATCACTTTGGGTGGCCATATTTCGCTAACCAGACCACGCAGGACGATTTGGCTTACAGGTGTGTGTAGGTATTGAACACACCTTTCGTTTGATGTATATCTCGATGGGATTGGTGAACTTCGAAAAAATAATGATTTTTATAGACAAGTGGTTAGTCCATGATTTTTCCCAAAATTAATCAAAATTAAAATTTTCACCCGTGAATAGCCCTTACAAAATCGACTAGAAATTTTGGAAATCGCAACCTTTTACAAGGCCTGGTTTCGGAAATATCGCCACCCAAGCACATTGTTAGGTAGTTAAAGCTCAAAAATCTGTGGAATCAGTGAAATCACTTTGGATGGCCATATTTCGCTAACCAGACCACGCAGGACGATTTGGCTTACAGGTGTGTGTAGGTATTGAACACACCTTTCGTTTGATGTATATCTCGATGGGATTGGTGAACTTCGAAAAAATAATGATTTTTATAGACAAGTGGTTAGTCCATGATTTTTCCCAAAATTAATTCAAAAAAAAATTTTGAGTTTGGCACATCCATGGAAAGGTCTGTTAATTCTCTATTCAGAATTGAAAACCGCAACGCGTTACGAGCCTTGGTTGCGGAAATATCTCCATCCGCATCCGATGACTTTTTTAGATTTGGGTCAATTTTCAGTAAAATCACTTTGGGTAACCATATTTCGATAACCAGACCTCGCAGAACCTTCTGGTTTTCACCCGTGAATAGCCCTTACAAAATCGACTAGAAATTTTGGAAATCGCAACCTTTTACAAGCCCTGGTTTCGGAAATATCGCCACCCAAGCACATTGTTAGGTAGTTAAAGCTCAAAAATCTGTGGAATCAGTGAAATCACTTTGGATGGCCATATTTCGCTAACCAGACCACGCAGGACGATTTGGCTTACAGGTGTGTGTAGGTATTGAACACACCTTTCGTTTGATGTATATCTCGATGGGATTGGTGAACTTCGAAAAAATAATGATTTTTATAGACAAGTGGTTATAGTCCATGATTTTTCCCAAAATTAATTCAAAAAAAAATTTTGAGTTTGGCACATCCATGGAAAGGTCTGTTAATTCTCTATTCAGAATTGAAAACCGCAACGCGTTACGAGCCTTGGTTGCGGAAATATCTCTATCCGCATCCGATGACTTTTTTAGATTTGGGTCAATTTTCAGTAAAATCACTTTGGGTAACCATATTTCGATAACCAGACCTCGCAGAACCTTCTGGTTTTCACCCGTGAATAGCCCTTACAAAATCGACTAGAAATTTTGGAAATCGCAACCTTTTACAAGCCCTGGTTTCGGAAATATCGCCACCCAAGCACATTGTTAGGTAGTTAAAGCTCAAAAATCTGTGGAATCAGTGAAATCACTTTGGATGGCCATATTTCGCTAACCAGACCACGCAGGACGATTTGGCTTACAGGTGTGTGTAGGTATTGAACACACCTTTCGTTTGATGTATATCTCGATGGGATTGGTGAACTTCAAAAAATTAATGATTTTTATAGACAAGTCCATGATTTTTCCCAAAATTAATTGAAAACAAAAATTTTGAGTTTGGCACATCCATGGAAAGGTCTGTTAATTCTCTATTCAGAATTGAAAACTGCAACGCGTTACGAGCCTTGGTTGCGGAAATATCTCCATCCGCATCCAATGACTTTTTTAGATTTGGGTCAATTTTCAGTAAAATCACTTTGGGTGGCCATATTTCGCTAACCAGACCACGCAGGACGATTTGGCTTACAGGTGTGTGTAGGTATTGAACACACCTTTCGTTTGATGTATATCTCGATGGGATTGGTGAACTTCGAAAAAATAAAATAAAATTCTATTCAGAATTGAAAACTGCAACGCGTTACGAGCCTTGGTTGCGGAAATATCTCCATCCGCATCCGATGACTTTTTTAGATTTGGGTCAATTTTCAGTAAAATCACTTTGGGTGGCCATATTTCGCTAACCAGACCACGCAGGACGATTTGGCTTACAGGTGTGTGTAGGTATTGAACACACCTTTCGTTTGATGTATATCTCGATGGGATTGGTGAACTTCGAAAAAATAATGATTTTTATAGACAAGTGGTTAGTCCATGATTTTTCCCAAAATTAATTGAAAACAAAAATTTTGAGTTTGGCACATCCATGGAAAGGTCTGTTAATTCTCTATTCAGAATTGAAAACTGCAACGCGTTACGAGCCTTGGTTGCGGAAATATCTCCATCCGCATCCGATGACTTTTTTAGATTTGGGTCAATTTTCAGTAAAATCACTTTGGGTGGCCATATTTCGCTAACCAGACCACGCAGGACGATTTGGCTTACAGGTGTGTGTAGGTATTGAACACACCTTTCGTTTGATGTATATCTCGATGGGATTGGTGAACTTCGAAAAAATAAAATAAAATTCTATTCAGAATTGAAAACTGCAACGCGTTACGAGCCTTGGTTGCGGAAATATCTCCATCCGCATCCGATGACTTTTTTAGATTTGGGTCAATTTTCAGTAAAATCACTTTGGGTGGCCATATTTCGCTAACCAGACCACGCAGGACGATTTGGCTTACAGGTGTGTGTAGGTATTGAACACACCTTTCGTTTGATGTATATCTCGATGGGATTGGTGAACTTCGAAAAAATAATGATTTTTATAGACAAGTGGTTAGTCCATGATTTTTCCCAAAATTAATTGAAAAAAAAAATTTTGAGTTTGGCACATCCATGAAAAGGTCTGTCAATTCTCTATTCAGAATTGAAAACCGCAACGCGTTACGAGCCTTGGTTGCGGAAATATCTCCATCCGCATCCGATGACTTTTTTAGATTTGGGTCAATTTTCAGTAAAATCACTTTGGGTAACCATATTTCGATAACCAGACCTCGCAGAACCTTCTGGTTTTCACCCGTGAATAGCCCTTACAAAATTGACTAGAAATTTTGGAAACCGCAACCTTTTACAAGCCCTGGTTTCGGAAATATCGCCACCCAAGCACATTGTTAGGTAGTTAAAGCTCAAAAATCTGTGGAATCAGTGAAATCACTTTGGATGGCCATATTTCGCTAACCAGACCACGCAGGACGATTTGGCTTACAGGTGTGTGTAGGTATTGAACACACCTTTCGTTTGATGTATATCTAGATGGGATTGGTGAACTTCGAAAAAATAATGATTTTTATAGACAAGTGGTTAGTCCATGATTTTTCCCAAAATTAATTGAAAAAAAATTTTGAGTTTGGCACATCCATGGAAAGGTCTCTTAATTCTCTATTCAGAGTTGAAAACCGCAACGCGTTACGAGCCTTGGTTGCGGAAATATCTCCATCCGCATCCAATGACTTTTTTAGATTTGGGTCAATTTTCAGTAAAATCACTTTGGGTGGCCATATTTCGATAACCAGACCTCGCAGAACCTTCTGGTTTTCACCCCTAAATAGCCCTTACAAAATTGACTAGAAATTTTGGAAACCGCAACCTTTTACAAGCCCTGGTTTCGGAAATATCGCCACCCAAGCACATTGTTAGGTAGTTAAAGCTCAAAAATCTGTGGAATCAGTGAAATCACTTTGGGTGGCCATATTTCGCTAACCAGACCACGCAGGACGATTTGGCTTACAGGTGTGTGTAGGTATTGAACACACCTTTCGTTTGATGTATATCTCGATGGGATTGGTGAACTTCGAAAAAATAATGATTTTTATAGACAAGTGGTTAGTCCATGATTTTTCCCAAAATTAATTGAAAAAAAAATTTTGAGTTTGGCACATCCATGGAAAGGTCTGTAATTCTCTATTCAGAATTGAAAACTGCAACGCGTTACGAGCCTTGGTTGCGGAAATATCTCCATCCGCATCCGATGACTTTTTTAGATTTGGGTCAATTTTCAGTAAAATCACTTTGGGTGGCCATATTTCGCTAACCAGACCACGCAGGACGATTTGGCTTACAGGTGTGTGTAGGTATTGAACACACCTTTCGTTTGATGTATATCTCGATGGGATTGGTGAACTTCGAAAAAATAATGATTTTTATAGACAAGTGGTTAGTCCATGATTTTTCCCAAAATTAATTGAAAAAAAAATTTTGAGTTTGGCACATCCATGGAAAGGTCTGTAATTCTCTATTCAGAATTGAAAACTGCAACGCGTTACGAGCCTTGGTTGCGGAAATATCTCCATCCGCATCCGATGACTTTTTTAGATTTGGGTCAATTTTCAGTAAAATCACTTTCTGGTTTTCACCCGTGAATAGCCCTTACAAAATCGACTAGAAATTTTGGAAATCGCAACCTTTTACAAGGCCTGGTTTCGGAAATATCGCCACCCAAGCACATTGTTAGGTAGTTAAAGCTCAAAAATCTGTGGAATCAGTGAAATCACTTTGGATGGCCATATTTCGCTAACCAGACCACGCAGGACGATTTGGCTTACAGGTGTGTGTAGGTATTGAACACACCTTTCGTTTGATGTATATCTCGATGGGATTGGTGAACTTCGAAAAAATAATGATTTTTATAGACAAGTGGTTAGTCCATGATTTTTCCCAAAATTAATTGAAAAAAAAAATTTTGAGTTTGGCACATCCATGGAAAGGTCTGTTAATTCTCTATTCAGAATTGAAAACTGCAACGCGTTACGAGCCTTGGTTGCGGAAATATCTCCATCCGCATCCGATGACTTTTTTAGATTTGGGTCAATTTTCAGTAAAATCACTTTGGGTGGCCATATTTCGCTAACCAGACCACGCAGGACGATTTGGCTTACAGGTGTGTGTAGGTATTGAACACACCTTTCGTTTGATGTATATCTCGATGGGATTGGTGAACTTCGAAAAAATATTGATTTTTATAGACAAGTGGTTAGTCCATGATTTTTCCCAAAATTAATTGAAAAAAAAATTTTGAGTTTGGCACATCCATGGAAAGGTCTGTTAATTCTCTATTCAGAATTGAAAACCGCAACGCGTTACGAGCCTTGGTTGCGGAAATATCTCCATCCGCATCCAATGACTTTTTTAGATTTGGGTCAATTTTCAGTAAAATCACTTTGGGTGGCCATATTTCGATAACCAGACCTCGCAGAACCTTCTGGTTTTCACCCGTGAATAGCCCTTACAAAATTGACTAGAAATTTTGGAAACCGCAACCTTTTACAAGCCCTGGTTTCGGAAATATCGCCACCCAAGCACATTGTTAGGTAGTTAAAGCTCAAAAATCTGTGGAATCAGTGAAATCACTTTGGATGGCCATATTTCGCTAACCAGACCACGCAGGACGATTTGGCTTACAGGTGTGTGTAGGTATTGAACACACCTTTCGTTTGATGTATATCTCGATGGGATTGGTGAACTTCGAAAAAATAATGATTTTTATAGACAAGTGGTTAGTCCATGATTTTTCCCAAAATTAATTGAAAAAAAAAATGTTGAGTTTGGCACATCCATGGAAAGGTCTGTCAATTCTCTATTCAGAATTGAAAACCGCAACGCGTTACAGGCCTTGGTTGCGGAAATATCTCCATCCGCATCCGATGACTTTTTTAGATTTGGGTCAATTTTCAGTAAAATCACTTTCTGGTTTTCACCCGTGAATAGCCCTTACAAAATCGACTAGAAATTTTGGAAATCGCAACCTTTTACAAGGCCTGGTTTCGGAAATATCGCCACCCAAGCACATTGTTAGGTAGTTAAAGCTCAAAAATCTGTGGAATCAGTGAAATCACTTTGGATGGCCATATTTCGCTAACCAGACCACGCAGGACGATTTGGCTTACAGGTGTGTGTAGGTATTGAACACACCTTTCGTTTGATGTATATCTCGATGGGATTGGTGAACTTCGAAAAAATAATGATTTTTATAGACAAGTGGTTAGTCCATGATTTTTCCCAAAATTAATTGAAAAAAAAAAATTTGAGTTTGGCACATCCATGGAAAGGTCTGTTAATTCTCTATTCAGAATTGAAAACTGCAACGCGTTACGAGCCTTGGTTGCGGAAATATCTCCATCCGCATCCGATGACTTTTTTAGATTTGGGTCAATTTTCAGTAAAATCACTTTGGGTGGCCATATTTCGCTAACCAGACCACGCAGGACGATTTGGCTTACAGGTGTGTGTAGGTATTGAACACACCTTTCGTTTGATGTATATCTCGATGGGATTGGTGAACTTCGAAAAAATATTGATTTTTATAGACAAGTGGTTAGTCCATGATTTTTCCCAAAATTAATTGAAAAAAAAATTTTGAGTTTGGCACATCCATGGAAAGGTCTGTTAATTCTCTATTCAGAATTGAAAACCGCAACGCGTTACGAGCCTTGGTTGCGGAAATATCTCCATCCGCATCCAATGACTTTTTTAGATTTGGGTCAATTTTCAGTAAAATCACTTTGGGTGGCCATATTTCGATAACCAGACCTCGCAGAACCTTCTGGTTTTCACCCCTGAATAGCCCTTACAAAATTGACTAGAAATTTTGGAAACCGCAACCTTTTACAAGCCCTGGTTTCGGAAATATCGCCACCCAAGCACATTGTTAGGTAGTTAAAGCTCAAAAATCTGTGGAATCAGTGAAATCACTTTGGATGGCCATATTTCGCTAACCAGACCACGCAGGACGATTTGGCTTACAGGTGTGTGTAGGTATTGAACACACCTTTCGTTTGATGTATATCTCGATGGGATTGGTGAACTTCGAAAAAATAATGATTTTTATAGACAAGTGGTTACCATGATTTTTCCCAAAATTAATTGAAAAAAAAAATTTTGAGTTTGGCACATCCATGGAAAGGTCTGTTAATTCTCTATTCAGAATTGAAAACCGCAACGCGTTACGAGCCTTGGTTGCGGAAATATCTCCATCCGCATCCGATGACTTTTTTAGATTTGGGTCAATTTTCAGTAAAATCACTTTGGGTAACCATATTTCGATAACCAGACCTCGCAGAATCTTCTGGTTTTCACCCGTGAATAGCCCTTAGAAAATCGACTAGAAATTTTGGAAATCGCAACCTTTTACAAGGCCTGGTTTCGGAAATATCGCCACCCAAGCACATTGTTAGGTAGTTAAAGCTCAAAAATCTGTGGAATCAGTGAAATCACTTTGGATGGCCATATTTCGCTAACCAGACCACGCAGGACGATTTGGCTTACAGGTGTGTGTAGGTATTGAACACACCTTTCGTTTGATGTATATCTCGATGGGATTGGTGAACTTCGAAAAAATAATGATTTTTATAGACAAGTGGTTAGTCCATGATTTTTCCCAAAATTAATTGAAAAAAAAATTTTGAGTTTGGCACATCCATGGAAAGGTCTGTTAATTCTCTATTCAGAATTGAAAACCGCAACGCGTTACGAGCCTTGGTTGCGGAAATATCTCCATCCGCATCCAATGACTTTTTTAGATTTGGGTCAATTTTCAGTAAAATCACTTTGGGTGGCCATATTTCGATAACCAGACCTCGCAGAACCTTCTGGTTTTCACCCCTGAATAGCCCTTACAAAATTGACTAGAAATTTTGGAAACCGCAACCTTTTACAAGCCCTGGTTTCGGAAATATCGCCACCCAAGCACATTGTTAGGTAGTTAAAGCTCAAAAATCTGTGGAATCAGTGAAATCACTTTGGATGGCCATATTTCGCTAACCAGACCACGCAGGACGATTTGGCTTACAGGTGTGTGTAGGTATTGAACACACCTTTCGTTTGATGTATATCTCGATGGGATTGGTGAACTTCGAAAAAATAATGATTTTTATAGACAAGTGGTTAGTCCATGATTTTTCCCAAAATTAATTGAAAAAAAAATTTTGAGTTTGGCACATCCATGGAAAGGTCTGTAATTCTCTATTCAGAATTGAAAACTGCAACGCGTTACGAGCCTTGGTTGCGGAAATATCTCCATCCGCATCCGATGACTTTTTTAGATTTGGGTCAATTTTCAGTAAAATCACTTTGGGTGGCCATATTTCGCTAACCAGACCACGCAGGACGATTTGGCTTACAGGTGTGTGTAGGTATTGAACACACCTTTCGTTTGATGTATATCTCGATGGGATTGGTGAACTTCGAAAAAATAATGATTTTTATAGACAAGTCCATGATTTTTCCCAAAATTAATTGAAAACAAAAATTTTGAGTTTGGCACATCCATGGAAAGGTCTGTTAATTCTCTATTCAGAATTGAAAACCGCAACGCGTTACGAGCCTTGGTTGCGGAAATATCTCCATCCGCATCCAATGACTTTTTTAGATTTGGGTCAATTTTCAGTAAAATCACTTTGGGTGGCCATATTTCGATAACCAGACCTCGCAGAACCTTCTGGTTTTCACCCCTGAATAGCCCTTACAAAATTGACTAGAAATTTTGGAAACCGCAACCTTTTACAAGCCCTGGTTTCGGAAATATCGCCACCCAAGCACATTGTTAGGTAGTTAAAGCTCAAAAATCTGTGGAATCAGTGAAATCACTTTGGATGGCCATATTTCGCTAACCAGACCACGCAGGACGATTTGGCTTACAGGTGTGTGTAGGTATTGAACACACCTTTCGTTTGATGTATATCTCGATGGGATTGGTGAACTTCGAAAAAATAATGATTTTTATAGACAAGTGGTTACCATGATTTTTCCCAAAATTAATTGAAAAAAAAAATTTTGAGTTTGGCACATCCATGGAAAGGTCTGTTAATTCTCTATTCAGAATTGAAAACCGCAACGCGTTACGAGCCTTGGTTGCGGAAATATCTCCATCCGCATCCGATGACTTTTTTAGATTTGGGTCAATTTTCAGTAAAATCACTTTGGGTAACCATATTTCGATAACCAGACCTCGCAGAATCTTCTGGTTTTCACCCGTGAATAGCCCTTAGAAAATCGACTAGAAATTTTGGAAATCGCAACCTTTTACAAGGCCTGGTTTCGGAAATATCGCCACCCAAGCACATTGTTAGGTAGTTAAAGCTCAAAAATCTGTGGAATCAGTGAAATCACTTTGGATGGCCATATTTCGCTAACCAGACCACGCAGGACGATTTGGCTTACAGGTGTGTGTAGGTATTGAACACACCTTTCGTTTGATGTATATCTCGATGGGATTGGTGAACTTCGAAAAAATAATGATTTTTATAGACAAGTGGTTACCATGATTTTTCCCAAAATTAATTGAAAAAAAAAATTTTGAGTTTGGCACATCCATGGAAAGGTCTGTTAATTCTCTATTCAGAATTGAAAACCGCAACGCGTTACGAGCCTTGGTTGCGGAAATATCTCCATCCGCATCCGATGACTTTTTTAGATTTGGGTCAATTTTCAGTAAAATCACTTTGGGTAACCATATTTCGATAACCAGACCTCGCAGAATCTTCTGGTTTTCACCCGTGAATAGCCCTTAGAAAATCGACTAGAAATTTTGGAAATCGCAACCTTTTACAAGGCCTGGTTTCGGAAATATCGCCACCCAAGCACATTGTTAGGTAGTTAAAGCTCAAAAATCTGTGGAATCAGTGAAATCACTTTGGATGGCCATATTTCGCTAACCAGACCACGCAGGACGATTTGGCTTACAGGTGTGTGTAGGTATTGAACACACCTTTCGTTTGATGTATATCTCGATGGGATTGGTGAACTTCGAAAAAATAATGATTTTTATAGACAAGTGGTTAGTCCATGATTTTTCCCAAAATTAATTGAAAAAAAAATTTTGAGTTTGGCACATCCATGGAAAGGTCTGTTAATTCTCTATTCAGAATTGAAAACCGCAACGCGTTACGAGCCTTGGTTGCGGAAATATCTCCATCCGCATCCAATGACTTTTTTAGATTTGGGTCAATTTTCAGTAAAATCACTTTGGGTGGCCATATTTCGATAACCAGACCTCGCAGAACCTTCTGGTTTTCACCCGTGAATAGCCCTTACAAAATTGACTAGAAATTTTGGAAACCGCAACCTTTTACAAGCCCTGGTTTCGGAAATATCGCCACCCAAGCACATTGTTAGGTAGTTAAAGCTCAAAAATCTGTGGAATCAGTGAAATCACTTTGGATGGCCATATTTCGCTAACCAGACCACGCAGGACGATTTGGCTTACAGGTGTGTGTAGGTATTGAACACACCTTTCGTTTGATGTATATCTCGATGGGATTGGTGAACTTCGAAAAAATAATGATTTTTATAGACAAGTGGTTACCATGATTTTTCCCAAAATTAATTGAAAAAAAAAATTTTGAGTTTGGCACATCCATGGAAAGGTCTGTTAATTCTCTATTCAGAATTGAAAACCGCAACGCGTTACGAGCCTTGGTTGCGGAAATATCTCCATCCGCATCCGATGACTTTTTTAGATTTGGGTCAATTTTCAGTAAAATCACTTTGGGTAACCATATTTCGATAACCAGACCTCGCAGAATCTTCTGGTTTTCACCCCTGAATAGCCCTTACAAAATTGACTAGAAATTTTGGAAACCGCAACCTTTTACAAGCCCTGGTTTCGGAAATATCGCCACCCAAGCACATTGTTAGGTAGTTAAAGCTCAAAAATCTGTGGAATCAGTGAAATCACTTTGGATGGCCATATTTCGCTAACCAGACCACGCAGGACGATTTGGCTTACAGGTGTGTGTAGGTATTGAACACACCTTTCGTTTGATGTATATCTCGATGGGATTGGTGAACTTCGAAAAAATAATGATTTTTATAGACAAGTGGTTAGTCCATGATTTTTCCCAAAATTAATTGAAAAAAAAATTTTGAGTTTGGCACATCCATGGAAAGGTCTGTAATTCTCTATTCAGAATTGAAAACTGCAACGCGTTACGAGCCTTGGTTGCGGAAATATCTCCATCCGCATCCGATGACTTTTTTAGATTTGGGTCAATTTTCAGTAAAATCACTTTGGGTGGCCATATTTCGCTAACCAGACCACGCAGGACGATTTGGCTTACAGGTGTGTGTAGGTATTGAACACACCTTTCGTTTGATGTATATCTCGATGGGATTGGTGAACTTCGAAAAAATAATGATTTTTATAGACAAGTGGTTAGTCCATGATTTTTCCCAAAATTAATTGAAAAAAAAATTTTGAGTTTGGCACATCCATGGAAAGGTCTGTAATTCTCTATTCAGAATTGAAAACTGCAACGCGTTACGAGCCTTGGTTGCGGAAATATCTCCATCCGCATCCGATGACTTTTTTAGATTTGGGTCAATTTTCAGTAAAATCAATTTGGGTGGCCATATTTCGCTAACCAGACCACGCAGGACGATTTGGCTTACAGGTGTGTGTAGGTATTGAACACACCTTTCGTTTGATGTATATCTCGATGGGATTGGTGAACTTCGAAAAAATAATGATTTTTATAGACAAGTCCATGATTTTTCCCAAAATTAATTGAAAACAAAAATTTTGAGTTTGGCACATCCATGGAAAGGTCTGTTAATTCTCTATTCAGAATTGAAAACCGCAACGCGTTACGAGCCTTGGTTGCGGAAATATCTCCATCCGCATCCAATGACTTTTTTAGATTTGGGTCAATTTTCAGTAAAATCACTTTGGGTGGCCATATTTCGATAACCAGACCTCGCAGAACCTTCTGGTTTTCACCCCTGAATAGCCCTTACAAAATTGACTAGAAATTTTGGAAACCGCAACCTTTTACAAGCCCTGGTTTCGGAAATATCGCCACCCAAGCACATTGTTAGGTAGTTAAAGCTCAAAAATCTGTGGAATCAGTGAAATCACTTTGGATGGCCATATTTCGCTAACCAGACCACGCAGGACGATTTGGCTTACAGGTGTGTGTAGATATTGAACACACCTTTCGTTTGATGTATATCTCGATGGGATTGGTGAACTTCGAAAAAATAATGATTTTTATAGACAAGCGAGTCCACGATTTTTCCCAAAATTAATTGAAAAAAAAATTTTTGAGTTTGGCACATCCATGGAAAGGTCTGTTAATTCTCTATTCAGAATTGAAAACCGCAACGCGTTACGAGCCTTGGTTGCGGAAATATCTCAATCCGCATCCGATGACTTTTCTTAGATTTGGGTCAATTTTCAGTAAAATCACTTTGGGTGGCCATATTTCGATAACCAGACCTCGCAGAACCTTCTGGTTTTCACCCGTGAATAGCCCTTACAAAATTGACTAGAAATTTTGGAAACCGCAACCTTTTACAAGCCCTGGTTTCGGAAATATCGCCACCCAAGCACATTGTTAGGTAGTTAAAGCTCAAAAATCTGTGGAATCAGTGAAATCACTTTGGATGCCCATATTTCGCTAACCAGACCACGCAGGACGATTTGGCTTACAGGTGTGTGTAGGTATTGAACACACCTTTCGTTTGATGTATATCTCGATGGGATTGGTGAACTTCGAAAAAATAATGATTTTTATAAACAAGGTCCATGATTTTTCCCAAAATTAATTGAAAAAAAAAATTTTGAGTTTGGCACATCCATGGAAAGGTCTGTTAATTCTCTATTCAACGCGTTACGAGCATTGGTTGCGGAAATATCTCCATCCGCATCCGATGACTTTTTTAGATTTGGGTCAATTTTCAGTAAAATCACTTTGGGTGACCATATTTCGATAATCAGACGACGCAGGACGATTTAGCTTGCATGTGTGTGTAGGTATTGAATAGACCTTTCGTTTGATGTATATCTCGGTGCGATTGGTGAACTTCGAAAATATATTGATTTTTAAAGACAAGTCCATGATTTTTCCCAAAATTAATAAAAAAATAAATTTTTGAGTTTGGCACATCCATGGAAAGGTCTGTTAATTCTCTATGCAGAATTGAAAACTGCAACCCGTTACGAGCCTCGGTTGCAGAAGTATCTCCATGCGCATCTGATGACTTTCTTAGATTTGGGTCAATTTTCAGTAAAATCACTTTGGGTGGACATATTTCGATAACCACTCCTCGCAGAACCTTCTGGTTTTTGAAAACCGCACCAAGCAGTCACTCTTTGTGGGTGCATTTGTTTTTCGATAGGTCCATTGAACCAACCATTAAGACACGCGTTAGCGTTAGAGCTTTAGAAATCTGTTTAATCGGGCGAAAAGCACTAGAGATGCGACAGCAAGGAATCCCTGGAAAGGTTAACCAGAGATTTTGAAAACCGCAGCCTCTTACAAGACCTGCTTTCGGAAATATCGCCACCCAAAGACATTGTTAGGTACGAGTAGTTAGAGATCGAAAATCACAAAGAAAATAGATGGTTAGAAAACGAGGCTTGATTCAAAGCATAAAAGTATGAACACTGGATCTTCATTGACTGGTCTTATGCTTCTTTGCTCTCTTGTGGCTTCCTCTAAATAATGCTCACTAAGCAGCTGCTGGAAATGCTGCTTAAACACGTCTACAATTCCCTGTGCTTCGGTGACTAGGTTCCCTTCGCTGTTTCAAAGAGCTTGCGGAGGCTTTAGTTCTTGAGTCAATTGCACCTTGTAAGCGTGTAAATGCAAGTCTTTGTGCAATTGTTGGGCACGACGACGAGATGAGGTGGACGGCTCTTCAGCCACACTATCGCGAACAGCAGCAATATTTTCTGCAGTACGAGCTGTACGAGCATGCACTGGCGTTTTCACATCTCCTACAGACCCGGTTTGCTCAAATTTTTGCAAATTTTTGCACTATTTTTCCGATTGTACTCACATTTGGACGATTAAATTGACCGAAAAAATCACAAGTGTGATTTGAACGCCCATTTTCATAATAATCCTGAATAACTTTAACGCGTTGCTCGTTTGTGTATCTTTCCATGGTTCAAATTGAGTTAGTCTGAAATTGAGAAATTAAAATTTAACCACCCTTTACAACAACAACTTCAGATATCATAAATTTTCGATGATCGCTTCTCGATCAATAAGTTTTTTAAATTTTAAGACGCATGAATTTGTAAATCCGAAACGTATCGTTTTATAAAGACAATAATAATAAATGTAAAAGTTATTATTAAACCGATCGCAACCCTTTGTCGCACAACATGACCCCCTATGCTTCCACTTTCTTCAATAATTTGATTAAGACTCGAAATATGGATTCCATTTGAGCTAGAATATTTTAAGTTTTAGTGTACATTTCCGTTTAATTTGAACATCATGAAAAACATTAATTTAATAAATATTCGATGGAATTATTAGTTTGTTGTAATGAGGTTAAATGCAGTCTGGCGCAACAGTATCTATAATTAATATTTTATTATATCCATCATCTAATAGTAATTTTCAGCTTACTATCTAAAACTAGTTTTGGTTAGTATTTCATGAAGCCATATTTGCTTGGGTATATGAACCAGTATTATTTCTCTGCTTTTGACTAGAATACTTTCTTAAATTACAACCATTCAATTAATACAGATCGGAGATGAGGGACAAAAATTCGACTGGGATATCATATTACTACAACGAAAAATCAATAGCAATTGTATTTTGTGTTTTGTATGCCATCAAAAAACAGTAATAAAGTAAATTAAAAAAAAAAAAGAATTGGTAGAGTTGTGCATAGTGGGGCTTCTTTATTTTTGTGGATAGAATAAGGGATACCGGACAGAACTCCTAGGCCCACCAAAATTCTCGTAGAAGGTACTTGAAATTGAAAATGTACCTAGATTATGTTTACGATAAAGGTCAATGTGCAGTCAAACCTTATTATGATTAGAATTTGTAGAAAGCAAATTAAAGATTAATTTTAAAATAATTTAAATTTATTTAAATTTCAAATTCCTTAAAAAATAAAGCAAAATAGAACACACAAGGTGAGTTTTTTTGAAGGCTGTGACAAGTTATTGTCATTTACAGCCTTATTTACTTACTCGTTTTAGCGACGGAGTAAAGTTACTTCGACTTTACAACGACTCTAATCCTGAAAAGCTTATTTATAATGAAAATGCAGGAGGAATAGCGGCGGAGTTCATAGGAGGTTTAAGGCTGTTTTAGTATCTACATAAATGTCGTTTTGAAAGGACATCTTGTGAAATTTACAAAAAGGAGTATAAGCAATTTGACATAAGAAAGGCGTAGCTAAAACGACTAAGAAAATAATTTATAAATAAGGATTTCTTTGACGTGGCGTAAACCCTAAGTAAGTGCTTCGGCTCGGTTTAACTTGTCCGAGGTTGAACCCAGTATTAGTGAAAAATAATAGATAAGACTGTTAACAGCTTTTCATTCAATTTTTATTTCGCCTTATCACAGGCTCCGTCGCAATAGATTCGTAGTACGAACCCCGAAAAAAAGTATCATTGCTCTCGCCGTAATAAAAAAAACTTGCTACGAAATTCGGAGTTCGTGAATAAAGGTATCACTAGCCCCGAATGAATAGGAAGTTCAACAGTTTTTTCTACGAACAGTTATTTTGATCGGAGCTCAACTTAAAACTAAACATAAATAAAAGAAGGGAAAATAAAGTAAATACAAATAAATATTGGTATCCTCCTTCCGTAATGAATCTCTTTTTTATTGTTTGTCTTCTTTGCTTGTTTACTACATTTATTACAACGATTGCAACGGCAATGGCATCCATTTTTAACGACCAAAAAAAAAATAAAATCAAATCAAAAGATGAACAACGAAAATTTATTTCTTTTTTCAAAATTAGGACAATGCTTTTTTGGATTCGTTCGGGGCTTATGATGTATATTTATTCGTATTCGTAGCGTAGCAAAATTTTCTGGGACTTGATACGAGGGACTCTGTGATAGGGGTGATTGTTTTTGTAAATTCTTTCTCCAATGAAACACAAACTATTGGCAAGTTCAAGAACCAGTGGAATCGCTGCAGATAGCCCAGGTTGATTCATTGGATCTTGTATTTCATTCGAAACACATAAAAGCTTCCTTATACGTGCAGCACACATAGCCTACTATATTATCGCTGAAATGTTTTAAAATTCTCAAACCAATGGATATTATTGGACAACAGCAGTAAGCATTATGATTGAGGTGATATCATAGCTGATTGTCAACTTTGTATTACCGCGATAGCTGTCTCTATCATGTACATATGTATATATAAGGAAAGATAGATGGAGCCATCGTCTAAGCAAGTCAATTAATTGAGGGATCGCTTTAGTCCTACGCGTTTCTTGGTTTTCATACATATCCTACTTTAAAAATTCCATTGAAATGGAACCGTTTTCTTTTCAAATGCGTGCAGCACTTAAGAATCAAAAAATAAGTATATGAAAACTCCTATAAGTATGCAACTTTATCTTAGCACTCAATTGAAATTGTTCTCTTCCATAATCCGAATAATTTATGTGGCTGACGTGAAGTAAACGCAACTCAGTTGTCTTCCATAATAGGCACATAGTTTTTCAAAAAAAAAAAAACATTTAAAAATATTATTGCATAAGGGACACTGTTTCTAGTATTATAATTCTATCAAGAAAGAGAAGCTCAGTTTCTGTACACTTTGAAGATGCTTATTGAGAGGAACTGTCTCACTCACTCATCTCACTCCATATGTGATAAAGATCAATCAAAATAGCAGTAGTACAGTAGGATTTTATATGAAAAACAAATACAACATCCGCAGTAGCATCACTGCCGATACTCGAATAAACGTCAAATCTCTATCCGCAGCAGGATTTCACTTCTCCTTTTATCGGCAGTGATCCAACTGCGGATGTTGTATTTGTTATTCATATAAAATCCTACTGTACTACGGACAACTTTTCCAAAAAAAACACGACTAATGGCAAAATTTAAGGTGTTAAAGAATTCCCCCACGACACCAGTTATGTATATAAATACCGACAAAAAGTAGGTACCTACTTTAAAGTTTTCTGTCTATAAAATCATCATCATTTGAGTGAGCCAAATTCGAGAGTGGTCTGCCACTTACGAACGCAACAAATTATGAGCGCAACTAATATTTCCCCTCGAACAATTATAAAGCGAACAATATGAAAACCGTTCGGATTCGGTAAGGAGTTCCAAAACTTACAAACTCATTATATGAACTTCGAAAGTCAAACATACAACAGACTTTGCTTTCTTACTTTAACATTCGATGGAAACTGACGGCGAGACGAGTTCTATTGTATCTTTCACCCTACTCAGATTTACCTTCATCTTGCATCTGCGTGCTTCTTTTCAATAGAGTATAAACTACTTTTTTAGTTGTATCACAAGTAAGAAACCACCCCATTCAATTTCAAGTTTTCCTTTTTGCATAAATTAAGAAACCACGCTGCTGTCGAGGAATTACAAATTAAAAAAAAGTATATCTTTTGCAGATAAAACAAAACAAGAACGACCACAGTTGAATATGTTTTTTATTTACTAGTTTACAGATTTCTTAATAGGAATTTGCGATAAATATAATCGCAAAAAAATTTGGCATTGAACTATGACGACGTAGTACAATAACCTCTCCGAATCTTACTGACAATTGGTTCACGGAATGAATGGGAGAATCTAACATAACTAAACAATATTATCATCTCCCTTATTTTTATAAAGTTGATAAAAATCTTTAAAATATAAAAAATCTAAGATATCAACGTGTCTACTTACCCCGATAGACATGTCAAGACATTTTGCTACAATCGGCAACACGACAAAAACGGGTATGTATACAGAAAGGCGACTATCCGCCGCGTGTTTCTAATGCTTTGCTATGTCGTCGCAAATTTCCATTTCTTTTTAACATTATAATTTTTGAAATGAGCATTTATTCACAAGCAAAGATATTTTTCAATTTGCAAAGTTGCCACTGAAAAAAGATGTTTTTTTCAGCTGCCAACAACAAAACTACCTTTTGTTGGAAGTGTGGCGCAATAAAAGAAAAAAAGACACTGGTACAGACATACAGAAAACGATGACTGTACTTCTGAATGAAGAAGGATAAATCCGAGATAAAATGGCCATAATTTCTCACTTCTTTTGCCTTCAGATCAGAAAATACGCTGTATTGTAAAAAAAAACTGAAGACTCAAAAGTGAAGAAGCTCCGACCGGAGACAACCAACTACCCAGGAAGCTGAATGCTGAAGGAACAATTAAAACTCAATTGGTTTTATATTTTTTTCTATCAGCAGCTCCAGTAATTTTAATTTGCAATTAAAAAACAATCACAGTGATTTTATTTTTTTAGTCAGATTTTCTTATTTTTTGTTATGTGTTTGAAATATTGGGGGTAGGTAGTACAAGTACAATATTTTATAAAGAAGGCGAAGTTTTACTTCTCGGGGTAAAACGCTCTTGCCAGCCACCGAAAAACATCGTAAGTCCATCGCTCTGCTTAGTTGCGTCCTCCCTTCTCGTCGCATTCACGCCTCAGATGCCCGCTCTTGCCACAGCTATAGCAAGTCTTTGTTGCATCCGGACAATACTTGGAAATGTGACCGGCTCTGTTGCACTTGTAACAGGATAAACTGGAGTTAGACGAACCACGGCTGTCGTTCATCTGTTCGGGACAGTTGCGGGCCCAGTGGCCGAGTTTGTTGCATTTGTAGCATGTTGGGTTATCCATTTGGGTGCAGTCTTTGGAAATGTGACCAATTCCGTTGCAGCGGTAGCAACGCTCCGACTCCTCGGGGCATGCACGAGCGTAGTGCCCGGTTTGGTTGCATTTGTAGCATTTCTCTCGGTTGCCTCCTCCTCCACCGCCTCCACGACGCATGTCTCCGCGACCACCATCTCGACCACCGCCATCGCGTCCGTCGCGTGAATCCCGGAGCCCGGAATTACAGTCACGGGCATAATGGCCCGGACGATTGCATTTGTAGCAAGCTGATGATGATGACATTGTTGATTGATGTTTTGTTTGTCGAGTTTTTTTTTTGAATAACTGTATTTTCTGCAACAAATCTCCTACTTGTTCACTGGAACTAATTTAATTAATAGAAATAAAAACTCCCAAAAAAACTGTCTCCACCACCACGGCACAAAATGCAAATCGAAATGGCTGCCGTCCAAATAAAGCCTCCGACTTGTGAGAAAATTTCAATGCCCACAGAAATACCGGCTGCATGTCGGACTCGTGTTGCCTCATTTATTTTAGGGGTTGTTGATCATGAAAACGATTTGGATATTTCAATTTTGGCTAACCTGAAGTTTGATTTAGTGTGTTTGCATCGAGGAGTTAGAAAATGTGTCCTGTTTTTCCATTCACATTTTTTAATGAATGTAGGGCGCCGCCACTATGAAATGTAACATTTTTCAAATTCAAATTTAAAACAGAACATCGTAGAATTCATTGGCCCTGTTGAATTTTACGAGATATCAGATAAGTTCAACTACCTTCGATGGCAAAACACTGGAAACCAAAACAATAAATTTGGTAGCTAGGCATTTTCAGATGACAAAAACTAACCCGATTATTTTTTGATTCTAATTAGAGCAATGTAACCCAGTTAAACACGAGAACAGTACTGCCAAATGTATTTTTCTTCCAAAAACATTTTCATGTTCTAAAAAACGCATATACAAAAATATATTTCAATTATATATTGAGGGCATAGGGCATTCATGTAACGAGATAATTTTCCGATTGTTTGCATGAACACTTTCCGGAATAAATGAAACTAAAATATCAAACTCGGCATGATTTTTTTAAATGTTTCAGCTCAGATTTGTATCTAAAAAATTACCTCCAGAACAAAAACATGTATCCTGTAAGAAATTAATTCCTTCTTCAGTTTACTTAGTAGCTTAGGCCAGGCGCGCACATTCAATTTTTAGTTTCGCAACTGTTTAGTTGCTAAAATGAAACATATGGGCTTATAGGCTAGGTGCGCACATTCAATTTTTAGTTGCAAAACTGTTTGCTTGCTTATAGAAAACAAATAAACTATTTGGTTGAAAGTCCACGTAGGTGTATATAATTATATGTTACAAGAAATAGCGAACTCATTTTAGGCAATCGTTTAGTTCGTGTCCAAACACAAACTTTTTAGTTTCTCGAACCAAGCAGTTGTGCAGCTAAAACTTGAATGTGCGTGCCTAGCCATATATGGGAAACCGCGCACTTAGTGCAACTCGATTCGAGCAACTAAAAAGTTTGTGTTTTGACACAAACTAAACGATTGCCTAAAATTAATTCCTAACAGTTGAGCTGTTTTCTATAGGCGCAAGAGAGAAAAGAGTGTGAGCGTGAGTAAAGAGTTGCCAGTGCGCGGTACTCTATTTCGATCACAGTTGCCAGTGCGCGACTAGCCTTGACACAAACGATTACCTAAAATGAGTTCGCTATTTTGTGTAACATATAATTATGTGCACCTACGCGGACATTCAACAAATATTTAATCTGTTTTTTATAAGCAACCAAACAGTTGTGCAACTAAAAATTGAATGTGCGCGCCTAACCTTAGAATATCAAAACCTCACAAAATCATATTTACCTCACCTTGTGAGGTTTCAGTGAGGTTGGGCAGAATCGGATTGCTAATCTTATTCCGATAAAGTTAGTATACAGCCTTAGAAAAAAGTCAATGCAGCCAACAGCTGTAATTGAAAAGCGTAATGGCGGGAAATTTGCAGCGTAGCCCGCTTTTTATTTTCACGGCATTCTTAAAGGTGTGTGCGGAGAAAATTATCAAAATATAAAGATTCGAATACGAAATCTTTTGTGATTTTTATTTCTTTTTCTAATTAAATAACGATGCGCAATATATTATCTTACTTCATTGTTGTCAGAAATACCCCCATGTCTTGGGGTATTTTCGATTATCTGATTTTTGATATAAATTTGACATTTTTTCCGATTTTCCGTACATATATATTTTCTACTCTTCTCCGCTCATATATACAAATACGAAAATTACTTCGACTTTACAACGACTCTAATCTTGTAAACCTTATTTATAAAAAAATACACTAGGAATAGAGTTGGAATAAGCTAATAGCGTTTTCAAAGCAAGAGATTTATGTGGTGTTTTCACCGCACTAAAAGATTAAAAGGAAGATTAACTTTGACAGCATCTATCAAAATGCTAATGGTGTTTCAATTTTTCTTATAAAGTGGAAGCGAGATAGCTTAGCACGCTATGGGTATTAGGTCAGTTCGAACTATAAAACAATTGATACAAGATTGATAACAAGATTTAGTTCTAATCTACTAGATTTACGAAATAAATTTGTATGGTAAATCTTCGAGATTTAAAGAAGATTTATGGTAAATCCGCCTAGATCCAGGATTATCTCTTGTTGAAAACGTAGAATAAAAAACCGGTTCATTGGAGCCTTAAAGCCATTTTAGTATCTAAATGTCATTTTGATATGGTGTGAAATTTACAAAAAGGAGTGTAAGCAATTTTTTTCGTTTCTTACTAACACAAAATGGTTGGATATTTTATACATTAATAAATTATTTTCATTTTTTAAATGCTCTAACATTTGTACGGTAGGATTTATAGGATTTGAACTATATACAATCCAATTTTAAATATATCCGATATCCAATATGCATACAATTATAATGAAATGAATAATAATAGTCGTGTTTTTTTGAAAAAATTATCCGTAGTACAGTAGGATTTTATATGAATAACAAACACAACATTCGCAGTAGGATCACTGCCGATAAAAGGAGAAGTGAAATCCTGCTGCGGATAGAGATTTGCAGCCGTATCTATAAGATTTTCTTAAACTGCATCTTAGAGGTTATTTAGTTAAGCATACTTAAATATTTAATTTGGCTTTAAATTACGAAACTTCAATTCGTATCTATAATCGATTTTGCATTGGTACTTAACTAAACAATGGTTGTGTCACGTAACGTAAAAGAATGTGAAAATCTAGTACAGAAAAAAAAACAAATGCTGCTTCATTTTATACAACACAGCTGTTTTGTGACACCTTCTTTCAGTAAATATACTTGGAAGATACATTTTTTTATTTGTGAAATCAAAAAAAAAAATGGCTATCGAACACACACCCACACCCGCCGCCACAAATAAAAGAAAAAGATCTGAAAATTGGGATGCCTCCTACAAGGAAACTTTTTTATTTTAGAATTTGCAATAATGCACTACAAAACAGAATTATTTTATGCACAGATTGGGCGTTTTCCTAAATGCAGTGTTGCAGCGCATCATGAATTTTGATGCTTTTTTTATTCACTTGCTTCAATAAAATAACGTTATTAAATACGAATTCTAAATTTTAGAGTTTTTTTTAATGAATTGTAAAAGTAAATTTCAGAGTAAAGAAAAACGTTGCAAGGGCATCAAAATCCACGATGCGATGCAACACTGCATTTAGGAAAACGCCTATTCTCTTCCAACAACGAGGAAGAAAGTGTCGATACAAACACTTCAAAGGCTAAGAGGGAAGCGTGGACGAAATTTCTTTGCGCGTACACATACTTTAATCAATACAAATTTTATGTTTCTTAAATCGTTGTACTTTATAGTTCTAATATAATATCACAACAAACAATACCCACAAACTCACAATTTGAAACTTCAAAATTTCAAAGATGACAATCGATATGTCAAAATACATTTTAAAATGCCTTTAAGTGATCCTTAAACGCGGTTGATGGCGTTTAAGTTACGAGGCCTTTAAGTAACGTTACTTAAATGTGAAAATTGATTATAGATACCGATTTCATACTTAAGAGCTGCTTAGAGGTATTTTAAAGTTAAGTAACCTTTAAGATTTGTTTATAGATTCGCCTGTTGACGTTTATTCGAGTATCTGCAGTGATCCTACTGCGGATGTTGTATTTGTTACTCATATAAAATCCTACTGTACTACGGATAACTTTCCCAAAAAAACACGGATATTGTATAATAACCAGAGTTTTAGATTGGTGACCTTTTTGGTAGTATATTTGACATAAGGAAAGGCGGAGCTAAAACTGCTAAAAAAATATTTTATAAATATGGATTTTTTTGACGTGCCGTAAGCCCGAAGTAAACACATCGGCTCAGTGTAACTATTCCGAGGTTGAACCGGGTTTAATGAAATTTAATAATTAAGGCGTAAAGTCTAAGAATGACATAACAGCAATAGTGAATAATAATTAGAAAAGGAGTAACCCATTTATTTAATGCATCGACTAAATTTGTTTCAAAAGTATGAAAAAAAAACTTTCATTAATTTAACGACATAGGACAAAAGTCGGAGCATAATTTTAAAAATGAATGGAATTTTGTATAATACTGAATATACAGGGTGTCCCACAGTCACCGCCCCAAACGAAAACCATGGATTCCTGGGGTCATTTAAAGTCGAAAAACTTATGAGGTAATTTTCTCGTTTTCGTCCCGTTTTCGAGTTATAACGGTATTTATGATTTTTGCTCTCTTTTCCCTTAAATGGCTTTATCTTTGCCAAACTGCGTTCGATTCGTAAGATTTTTTTATAACCAATCAAGAATTTATTACAGTTTTAGTTTGTCTCAGAACTTTTTTTTCTGCGGGCAACCGTTTCTCCGCAATTTTGCATCAAACCCAATTTTTTTCGTTTTTTAAGTTGTTTTCTTCACTTTGATATCATTTTTTCAAAAAAACACGTTAATGAGTATTAATTTTTTTTCGTTAATTATTAAAGCCCAGTTCATTTTCTTAAAAAAAAATATTTTTTTTCCTTAAAAGAATACTAAATGTAATTAACAACAAATAAACAAACTGAGTGAATTTAAAAAAAAAATAATTTTAAATACAAAATTAACTTTTTCTGAGCTATTGTGGTTAAGAAAAGGACAAATAGATAAAGTTGTCCCATTTCAGCGTATATTAATAACATTTCCAGATATTCTTGATTAGTGTAATCCATTGTCCGCAAATAATTCAAAAAAACTACAACTTGAATAACAAATCCAAAATGGAGTATCAAGTGAAAGAACACGACGCGGACACTAGTTCACGCGAGAAAGACATTTACAACCATCAAATCATAATGCAAATTTTTACTGTTTTCATTAGTTAACGGTCTTACTAATTAACTTTATCTTTAACTTTATAATAACATTTCCAGATATTCTTGATTAGTGTAATCCATTGTCCGCAAATAATTCAAAAAAACTACAACTTGAATAACAAATCCAAAATGGAGTATCAAGTGAAAGAACACGACGCGGACACTAGTTCACGCGAGAAAGACATTTACAACCATCAAATCATAATGCAAATTTTTACTGTTTTCATTAGTTAACGGTCTTACTAATTAACTTTATCTATTTATCCTTTTCTTAACCACAATAGCTCAGAAAAAGTTAATTTTGTATTTAAAAATTATATTTTTTTTAAATTCACTCAGTTTGTTTATTTTTTGTTAATTACATTTAGTATTCTTTTTAAGGAGAAAAAAATATTTGATTTTAGAAAATGAACTGGGCTTTAATAATAAGTGAAAAAAATTAATACTCATTAACGTGTTTTTTTGAATAAATTGATATCAAAGTGAAAAAACTACTTAAAAAACGAAAAAATTGGGTTTGATGCAAAATTGCGGAGAAACGGTTGTCCGCAGAAAAAAAAGTCTTCGGACAAACTAAAACTGTAATAAATTCTTGATTGGTTATAAAAAAAATCTTACGAATCGGACGAAGTTTGGCAAAGATAAAGCCAGTTAAGAGAAAAATAATAAAAACCGTTATAACTCGAAAACGGGACGAAAACGAGAAAATGACATCTTAAGTTTTTCGACTTAAAATGACCTCAGGAATCCATGGTTTTCGTTTGGGGCGGTGACTGTGGGACACCCTGTATATAGATGAACGGCGAATAACAGCACTTATTATAAATATGTGAGCGAAAATTCAGCTCTTTTTATCCCTTCCGTAAGAACTTTCAAGGTCGAAAATCAACAATTTCAGGTGTATAACTCGTATATTTTCAAAGGGAAATTTTCCCGTAACGTCGCGTCGCATCGCCTTCATCGCGTTAGTGTGGGTGCTTTCATGTATAGCTCTGTGTAAATAATTTTGACTGGCGAACAATTGGTTTGAGAGTCTTAAATCTTCATGTGAATTAAAATGAAGTCTGGCTTCATTAAAACAAAGTAACTTTATATTTATGCAGCCTTATTTACTAACTCGTTTTAGTGACGGAGTAAAGTTACTTCGACTTTAGAACGGCTCTAATCCTGAAAACCTTATTTATAATGAAAATGCACGAGGAACGGCGGTGGAATAAGCTAAAACTGATTCATAGGAGGTTTAAGCCCGTTTTAGTATCTAAATGTCATTTTGAGATGACATCTTGTGAAATTTACAAAAAGGAGTGTAAGCAATTTTTTTTCGTTTCTTACTAAGAAAAAAAGGATAGATATTTTGCATTAATAAATTATTTATATTTTCCAAACGCTCTAACAGTTGTACGGTATTGGGAACGCAATGTGGTTGGTACATTCATTTATTGGATTTGAACTTTATACAATCCAATTTTAAATGTATCCAATTTCCAATATGCATACAATAATAATAAAATTAATAATAATGGAAATCAGCTGGTGTTTGCTTTAGATGTATAATAACCAGAGTTTTATATTGGTAACTTTTTTCGCAGTATATTTGACATAAGGAAGGCGTAGCTAAAACGGCTAAGAAAATAATTTTAAATAAGGATTTGTTTGACGTGACGTAAACACGAACACACCCATATTAGTAAAGATGGTTTAGTGGAGGTTTATCGTTAAACCACCGAAGTAAGTGGTTTAGCGAAGGAATAAGAAATAGAAATGTCCACAGTCAGACACAAGCAATTGACAGTCAATTTAGGTAGCCACAGAATATAAAAAAGAGATTGCTTTTGTAGAAGATTTTCTTAAAAGGATTTTTGATAAATGTCATTTTACTATTCCGGGAACATTTTGTTTTTATTAATGTAAATATTTAAGCCATGGCTTAACTCCTATTCCATGGTTTAGCAAAATCATGGAATATATGTGGAATAAGCGTTTTTTTATTAATAAGGCTGTAAGTGCTTCGGCTCGGTTTAACTATTCCGAGGTTGAACCATAGAGGAAATATATTATATTTGTTTTTATGACATTTGTTTTTTTATCGATTTGTTTACTTGTCAAAATTTTCACGTTTGGGCTAAAATGTCTATATTCCGTGGTCAATTTTGGGCACTATACGCATTGAATTTCTAGGGTGCGCTTCTACTTTTGCTTGGAATTTCTTAGTTTTTAACAGAAATATACATAAATATTAAGGAATTTGTATCCGAAAAGCAATAAAATTAATATTTAATATAGTTTTTATTGATAAAGAGATAAAAAAAGCAAAATTAATAAAAAATTATTTGTATTTTAAAATTTTTGAATTTAACGGATTCCTTTTTTGAATATTCAAACGCAATATTCAACTTTTTTGCGTATTGAGCAAAAACCCACAAAATTTGAACAAAGCTGTGTTTGTTCCCATTTAAAATGCATGGGGCAACTAACACATCTTTGACTGTGGGTTTTTTCCTCTCAATTCAGCTTGTAGGGTTAAAGAGAGCAAACCCCCGAAGTCGTAACTCTAGGTAATATATTTCCTCTATGGGTTGAACCCAGTATTAGTGAAAAATAATAAATAAGGCTGATAATGTCTAATTTTAATATCGATACAAGATGGAATTCGTGCTAAGGTTGGATATCTAAACGATAGTGGCCCGATGGCCACTATTCACCCTTCAGAACACTGAACTTGTTCGGTCAAATAAGTAAGCGAATCCAAAACCTTGTTTCCTCTGTATTTGACAGCAAAACTAATGTCGATTTCCTTTACACACTAAGGATTTCGATCCCTTGTCAAATTTTTTGTTTTGGTGTGCGTATTTCGTATACTTGTAAATAGTCCCTCTTCAAATACGGAGTCGAAGGATTTGATCTCTGTCAAAAAAAAAATCGATTTTTTTTTTTGGTGTGAAGGAACGTAAAATCTGTCGAGATCGAAATCTTCACACAGAAATTGATTTCTCATGACTGTAAGGCCAGGCGCGCGGCTAGCAACTAAAAATTGCTAGCAACTAAAAAGTTTCAGCCGTATCTATAAGATTTTCTTAAACTGCATCTTAGAGGTTATTTAGTTAAGCATACTTAAATATTTAATTTGGCTTTAAATGACGAAACTTCAATTCGTATCTATAATCGATTTTTCATTGGTACTTAACTAAACAATGGTTGTGTCACGTAACGTAAAAGAATGTGAAAATCTAGTACAGAAAAAAAAAAACAAATGTTGCTTCACTTTATACAACACAGCTGTTTTGTGACACCTTCTTTCAGTAAATAATTGGAAGACACATTTTTTTATCTGTGAAATCAAAAAAAAAATGGCTATCTAACACACACCCACACCCGGCGCTACAAATAAAAGAAAAAGATCTGAAAATTGGGATGCCTCCTACAAGGAAACTTTTTTATTTTAGAATTTGCAATAATACACTACAAAACAGAATTATTTTATGCACAGATTGGGCGTTTTCCTAAATGCAGTGTTGCAGCGCATCATGAATTTTGATGCTTTTTTTTATTCACTTGCTTCAATAAAGTAGCGTTATTAAATACGAATTCTAAATTTTAGAGTTTTTTTTAATGAATTGTAAAAGTAAATTTCAGAGTGAAGAAAAACGTTGCAAGGGCATCAAAATCCATGATGCGCTGCAACACTGCATTTAGGAAAACCCCTATTCTCTTCCAAAACGAGGAAGAAAGTGTCGATACAAACACTTCAAAGGCTAAGAGGGAAGCGTGGACGAAATTTCTTTGCGCGTACACATACTTTAATCAATACAAATTTTATGTTTCTTAAATCGTTGCACTTTATAGTTCTAATATAATATCACAACAAACAATACCTACAAACTCACAATTTGAAACTTCAAAATTTCAAAGATGACAATCGATATGTCAAAATACATTTTAAAATGCCTTTAAGTGACCCTTAAACGCGGTTGATGGCGTTTAAGTTAAGAGGCCTTTAAGTAACGTTACTTAAATGTGAAAATTGATTATAGATACCGATTTCATACTTAAGAGGTGCTTAGAGGTATTTTAAAGTTAAGTAACCTTTAAGATTTGTTTATAGATTCGCCTGTTTGTGTTTTGACACAAACTAAACGATTGCCTAAAATAAGTTCGCCATTTTATTGAACATATAATTATCTGCAAATTCACGGACATTCAACCAAACAGTTCATCTGTTTTCTATGGCTAGCCGCGCACTAGCAACTTTTAGTTGCGAAACTGTTTGGTTACTTATAGAAAACAGATGAACTGTTTGGTTGAATGTCCGTGACTTTGCAGATAATTATATGTTCAATAAAATGGCGAACTTATTTTAGGCAATCGTTTAGTTTGTGTCCAAACACAAACTTTTTAGTTGCTCGTACCAAGCAGTTTCGCAACTAAAAGTAGCTAGTGCGCGGCTAGCCTATAAGTAACCAAACAGTTTCGCAACTAAAAATTGCTAGTGCGCGGCTAGCCTAAAAGAAATCGACATAAGAAATTTGTTTGCGAGCAGAGCGTTCCCGAGATCTCATTTTTATGAACCGGCCTAGCCATCTATATATTAAACAGAGCACTTCTTAAACACGTAAAAACTCACACATCTGTACAAAACGGTTGTCAAAAAAAGTTTTTTTGTGTGCCCTTTATTCAAGTCCAAAATAAACTATTTTCATAGTTTTGATTAATTTAACACTTGAAAGCTTTTTTTGATCGAAATTCCTTCATATAATGTCGATTTCCTTTTGCACTCAGGAATCGATTTCTGTGTGGAGATCTTGATCCCTCGGCAGATTTTACGTTCCTTTAAACCGAAAAATCGATTTTTCTTTGACAGGGATCAAATCCTTAAAATCCCTATTTGAAGAGGGATCTACACGTACATGAAACACGCACTTGCACACATACCAAAGTAAAGTGGAATTGACATTTAGCTTTAGACGTCATTGTGATTTTTATTCTGATAATTTCATGTGCTGTGAAAATTTTTGTGGAAAATAAATAAACATTAAATAAACTTTAAATATATTTACAATGGCTTCTCTCGCAGTAATGAAAGAATTGATTTCTTCCTCATCGTCTTCTTCTTCGTCATCATCATCCGAAAGTTTCTTTTCAAATAATAAATAAATTTTTCAATCACAATCGCAATGTGAGGCATTCGGTTGTAAATTTTGTCCAGGATGTAGTTTCTAACTACACAGACGACGAGGTAGGTTCTTTGTTTATTTAAAAAAAATAAATAAATAAATATTATTTGGTTTATTTTTAGTTCCGTCGCCATTTTAGAGTGTCTAGACGAACTGCAGCCATTATAACAGAACAGTTCAAGATTTCCAAACACTTCAAAAAAAGAGCTACCCGCGCTGGGAGAGAGGCTACAAGCGCCGAGGTTCAATGCCTGTCGTTTTTATGGTATGTTTAAACTATTATAAGAAGTAGAATAAAAAAGAATTTGGTTCATAAACCACAGTGGCTTTCGGATAATATAGTTGCTTCATTTCAATTTAATTTATTGAATTTGGTTCATAAACCACAGTGGCATTCGGTTACTAGTTGCTTCATTTTGAAGGTTGGAGCGGTTTTCAGTTCCAATTTAAGTTTCCTAACTAATTATTAAAACCATTTTCAATGTTCGCAAACATTTAAAAAAAAATTCATCGAACAATGATTTTGTCATTTTTGATTCTTCAAAAACATGACAAAAGTACTTTTAAGAATATTCGGAATATTCAACATTATACACATCCCCATTATGTAAAATACGATTAGTAAGATAAAATTTAATAATAAATTTGAACGTCATATTATTATTTTTTTAACACTTAGCATTTTTTTCTATTTCAGACCACTTTGTATAGGATTTGCAACGATTTTGCCGCGACGTCGACTGGGAAGAGGAGGACGTGTCATTTTAGATCGAGCATAAACAAATATTGATGATATTTGGTCTAAACTCGATTACACCATCATGGAAAGTAGCAGCTTACAAAATCCCGCCGCATGTCTAAACGCAAATCCAGCCGCCAATCAGCAAACTCAGAACTCTCCAAGAACCTGCCCAACAACTGAAAACGTCAATAGAGTCGATTGTGACTATTATGACGAGGATGATAACAATGTTTCTCGGGATTCACTTTATGTGACAGCATTTGTGAAACCGATACCAATAAAACGCCCCAAACGCAAATGGGATTACAACAGTTTTCATCCCAAACACATAACATCAATCAATAATAACAACAGTTTTTTCTACTAACAGATACTATGATCGGAGCTCAACTTAAAACGAAACATAAATACAATTGTGACGTTAACAATCAAAACGGTGCTAAAGGCACTTTTTTCAAAATATGGAGTGTGGTATACCAAAATTTGCGTATTAAAGAGAGCTATAGAATGGTGGAAAAATTGTATTTCAAAACGGGCTGGTTTAGAAGTTATTACTATTTTAATGTTTTTAACAATCAAATGGGTGCTATTTTTCATACAATGCGTGTAATTTTCAAAACAGCTCTATTTTTCTCTAAATGAAATCAAATAGATAGGATTGTTTTTCAAAAGGAGCTAAATAATTTTGGGCGCTAAAATTGTTGACACTTATAAAAGGATCTTTAGTTTACCTATCGTATTCTTTGTTATCATTGTTTAATAAGTTTTAATAAATTCCAATAAAAAGAACTTTTCCTTACTTAAATGTTCTCTTCTTTTTTAATTTTACAGGCATTTGAGAATCAAAATTTAAGAAACTTATTTTCAAAACGCGCTAAATATATTTTTAACAAACAAAACTGCCTAAAAAAAAAAAACATTTCACTAAAGGACGAAAATAAAAGGTCCCTTTAGTATTTTTATTGGTCAATCTAATAAAAAAGACTTCTACAAATTTTACAAAATTTACTGCATTAAATTATCTTAAATATTTTAGAAATTATAGTTTTCCGCCCTTTTGCTCGGTTTCATGTTCATTTTTTTTAGCCTCTGTTTGATTGTTAACGTCACAATTAAGCGAACGAAGATAAAAAAAAAACATGTAAATAAGATATATAAAAACAAGTTTTATTATTGTTTTCATATGAATTTGTTTAAATTTTGTATTGTTTGAAAGGCAAATAAAGTAAATACAAATAAATATTGGTATCCTTCCATAATGAATCTTATTTTTAGTGTTGGTCTTCTTCGCGTATTTTCTACATTTATAAAAAAGATTGCAATGGCAATGGTATCCAGTTTTAACGTCCAACAAAATTAAAATCAAATCAAAAGATGAACAACGAAAATTTATTTATTTTTTCACATTTTGAGGCAAATCAACTCATTTTGAAACTCCGAATTTAGGAATGCTGTTTTGATTTCGTTCGGGGCCTATGATGTAAATTTATTCGTATTCGTAGCGTAACAAAATTTTTGGGGACTTGCTACGAGGGACTCCGTGATAAGGGTGAATAACTCAAAATTTAACCTACCACGGGATTTCCGAACAAAGAACTCTTGCAAGTAAAGTTTTTCCATCGAACACCAAGATCTTTCTTTACAATCGTCCTAAAACTACATTTTGACATAATGTTCAAGATCCTTCCACCCATCCACTAACAAATCCATATTAAGATCTAATTGAACTCCAAGTTCAATTGGAGCAACTGATAGGTACTTCTTGAGCTTTGTTATTGGGTATTTGCTTGATTTGTAAACTCTCGTTAAAAGGTTTGATTTTCTGCGGCGATTCATCTAATTTGATTGTGTTTGCAGGCAGACATTTTCTAGCATTATTATTGAGTTGTATCTTCATGTTTGTTGACATCTTCTTAAGAATTTTTGGATTTTTTCCAAGCTTAACTTGATAAAAGCTGGCGTATTCCAAATACATCGAGTCCAAATCGATATTATAACTCGCAATAAGGCCTAGTTTTTTATTTTTCATTTGAATACGGACACATTACATTAGCAACCTGTCTCTTCTGGTCTCCCAAATCCTCAATAAATCTTCATCGATCTCGGGCCATTTTTCTGGAATGATGTCAAACAAATCGTCCTTAACGTCACCTTACAGATGATCCGCAGGCGAATTTCGTCCCGAAGAACTTAGCAGCTACTTTGAGGTCGATTTCTAGAAAATGAATGCAATCAGTACTTAATAATTTCCCAACACAGCCGTGGTTGGACCAATCTTACCAAACGTATTCAATCCAGTCACGACAGTGCCGAACTTCTTCTTGCCACGAGGTACACGCGGCACACAGATCTTCTTGGTGACATCTTGCTTCTTCTTGATTTTCATCAAGCCCTTGCCACCGCGTTTTTGACGTTTCTTGTCATCGTCGCGGGCATCGCCGCTCGCAGCATCTTCCAGCTTCAAACACTCGAATTAGGTTGGAAGGTTCTTCTCCAGCCATTGTTTGCATTTTTCATATTCAGGATAATATTCGCAATACTAAGCAATGGGAATAATGGATTTTGCAATAAATTCAATTGGTCTTATTCATTATATCGATGTCTCAATGTCGTCGATGGGCATGGAAATGGAACCATTGCCACAATACGGAACACTCAATGGATAGGTTAATCCTGGTCGAGTGTTAAATGGAGACGGGCTGCCATATCAACGACTTCAGTCATAGTTGAGGAAATCAAAGTTTATTTATTTAAATAGAAAATTGTTTAATTTGTAATCTTAAAGCAACGTTGAGCGTTGAGGATTAGGAGAATTATTGAGGTTGAGAAAAATATTTTGATGTATCACTACTTCACAAAAGAGAAAAGACAAAACGTAAATAGAAGTATGGATTCAGATTTTTAATTTGACATGTCACGCACACATTAACAAAAAAAAATCAATCTCTTTTTGTTTTCTTTTTGCAACATATGACAACTGACAAAATTTGACAAGGGATCGAAATCCCTAAAATCCCTAGTGTGTAAAAGGAAATCGACATAAGAAATACTAATAAAAACCACAAGATGGGTAAACGACAGCATCAAAAGGACAAAATGTAAGACGAAACAAAAAAAAACAAACAAAAGTTGGTTTAATATAAAATATCTATTTACAGGTACCTGACCTACACAGAATGGTCCGAATTGTATGGTGGAAAGAAAACAGAGTCCGCTGAGAATGAACACATCAAATTCAAACGCCTCCCCTACGACCACTGCTGCATAACCATGATTCCCTTTGAAATCCCCTATAGCGACAGAGAAGGAAATGTCTTCGAACTCCAAGCTATCGTCGATTTCCTAAAGATGTTCAAAATCAATCCGATCACAGGCAAGCCCCAAGATGCCAAATCCATGGTTCCATTGAAATTTCACAAGAATTCCGATGGGGAATATCACTGTCCAGCTCTTTTCAAACCTTTCACAAAGAATTCCCATATCGTAGCGGTCGCCGTCACTGGAAATGTCTTCTCCTGGGAGGCAATAGAACAATTAAATATCAAAACAAAGAATTGGAAGGATCTAGTCGATGATACACCATTTCTGCGAAAAGACTTGATTACCATCCAAGATCCCCAGCACTTGGAAAAGTTTGATATTTCAAGATTTTATCACATAAAGAAGAATCTGCGCGTTTTGACGGAGGATGAGATTTCTGATAAGATTTTAGGCTCCAAAGGTCGCATCAAGTCGATGAATTTAGAGACAAAAGAGACTCTAGCTCAGTTAGAAAAAGATTACCAACCTGCTGCCGAGGCCGCAGTTGCCGAAAAGAAACTTGTTGATAAATTTAATGCAGCTCACTTTTCTACCGGAGCAGTGGCTGCCAGTTTCACATCTACAGCCATGGTTCCGGTGTCTAATCACGAAGCAGCACGTATTGATGATGATACTGTAAAGTATGAGCGAGTTAAGAAGAAGGGATACGTTCGGATAACCACAAATTTTGGTCCACTTAACTTTGAGATTCACTGTGATTCGGTTCCAAAGGCAAGCGAAAACTTTATCAGACACTGTGCAGACGGCTACTATGACAACACTATTTTGCATCGGTCCATTCGGAATTTTATGGTAAAATCAAAAAATTTCTATTCTACCTTTAGATTTTTTTAAACTCACAATGTTCGACAAAAACCTCAGCTCGAAGAACTTTATTGATATTTAGTTACTTAAGTTCAACGGAATCGCTGGACTAACACTTCTAGGTTGAATAATACAATTTGCCTGATAGCGGAATTTGGTTCATCGTCGAAGTTTAGTTTGCAGAATAGATATTTCCAAAGTCTCAGGACTGACTGCGTTTCTTCTACAGGGTTCCCTTGATTGTCCTTGCAAGCTTCAGCTCGAACTTAATTCTTTTTACCTTTTCGTAAAACTTCTAAAATTCATGATTTCCCTCCATTTCCTGTATCGCACTTTTCTTGCTTTTTTATTGGCATTCACAATCAAACCAGCAGTTTCGCAGTAGGAGTGGTTAGAAGCGGCATTGTCCAAAGTCCATTTTCTTTACACAGTTTCCCTGGATTTACGCAATCTACATCTAGTAGTGGTCACAGTCAACGGTCAGACGTCAATGACACCGTAAACGTCCATACATCAATGATCAAAGGTTAGTATCTAAAAGAATAGATTTGTATGAATCCTTATCACATGTACTATCTGACTATTCCAACAAAAAATTTGTATCTTCTTATTTCCCATGAAAATCACTAATATATCTTGTCTAAGACCTCCTGGCATCTGTATTTGATGTCTTAGTCTTTCTGTTTTGTAAGGGAATAGGAGCATATCAGACTTAGTTGGATAATTTTAATGTGATGCGGATCACCCTGATACCCTTGTTCACATATTTGAAACTTAAGACTACTTATGTTAGTCTGCATCCGTATCCGATGATTATTATTGCTTCTTTCGGATAAGGAGCCGAATAAACCACTACTTAGAGACCTAACTTTTGAAATATGTCGTAGCCCTTTTAAGCTGTTTACTGAAATTGTTAATGCGACCCTGTGGAATATTCCCACTTCTACTTGGATTCAAGGACGAATGTATTATAAGAAAAATTTTTCCCTTCTTTGCCACCAACACCCTTCCAAATCGGTTGTAACATCACAGCTCTCGCAGAACCAGGGCCTAATGAATTACAACTATCAGCCGTTTCTTTGTGCTAGATATCGACAGAAATATAGAGAATTCTGGAATTTTGCCAACTAACATGAGGGGAACTTTGAGAATATTTTCACTTTCTCGTAAAAGACAGTACATCGGAAAAAAACTATAGTTTAAGCTTTAAAGTGGCATAGGCTTCAAATATTGCCGCCAGACCTCCGGCGCGGCATGGTTTTCAAATAGTCAAATCAAATATATGTTTCAGTA